>QJPP01003439.1:0-65987 GCA_003996215.1 Jaltomata sinuosa
TGCTTTCTTTGGTTCTGTTCTATTGGGTGCCATCTGAACGTGGAGGTTACCCGGGTTGTCCGAGAGAGTAGTACGGGCGTGGTATCTGTTGTTCTTAAATCTCTGGTATTTTCTTCTTTCTTGACTTTCGGGGACGAAAGTCTTTTTAGTAGTGGATGATGTAATGACCCTTCCGGTCATTTACACATTTTCGCCTTTCTTGTACCATTAGAGCTTACTTGTAGCAGCCCAAGTTATTTATGGCTTGTCGGGACCGGTAGTTCGGTGCCCGGGCCATTTGTTTGGTCTTTATGGCCGTTCCTCATTTTAGAGCTTCAACTTTGGAAATCGTTGACTTCCTTCAACATTCTTGGTAATATCAAAGAATTAAACCAAGGTTCTTGGTCAAAGAAATCCCTTACTCGAAAGTTCGAGTTAAGAAATGCCTCGTGTAACACCTCGCCTGTTTGGAAGATTTAAAGTAACCCGTGCCTTTGGGGTAAGACTAATAGTGTCTAATATACTAAGAAGGATGTGTTATGAAGTATTATAATCGCAAAATGGTCGTATGATAAGTTTTGAAGTCAAGCAAGTTGCGAAACAAAAGTCGGAAAAAGTTATTGTAAATTCCTTTAAGGAATTCTCTTCAAATTGGGGTTAAATGTCTTGGGGTTTTTCTCCCTATCTATAGAGAGTTCGTGGGCCCCCAATATAGCAAATCGAAGGTCTACGAGTCTAGTTTCCAACGCACTAAACCGTTTTTCTATACGACTTCAGAATAGAGAGATATTCATATTTTTGTAAGACTGCACAAGCAGACACGTCAAAGCGGGGCCCACATCCTAAGTCGGTTTGCCTTTATAAATAAGCTTCTCTTTCGTTTTAAACCCATAAAAACAGACCAAAACCATAGAAAAACAGATACAAACCTTAGAAATAATCCATGGACCTTGATCCTTTCAATTCGGAAGTTTAACGGAAGTTGCTCTACGTCGCGAGCTCATCATCGTGGTACAGTTATCTCGTCGTTTTGACTCCGTTTGTTGCTACTGCAACGAGGCAGTTCATGGAACTGATATTTTTATGCTATTATCATTTGATTATCGGAAGGTAAGGGTTCTAAATCCTTGACTCATTCTTAATTTGAGCTTTAGAATCAATTCCGAGGAGAACTTATCGTTATCGGCATGTTTGTCGTGTTTTCTTTCCGTATATTGTTACAGATCGTGGTGGGTCCTTATAACAGCATGTTTAGCTTGGTATTTCAAAGCTTTTTGTCGAGGTAACCTTCCTCCTATGACCCTCCTTCGTTATTATATGTTCTAGTATTGTTTTATGGATTTCTGAGCCACGAAGTGGTATTTTGGATCTGTGGCTCTGGGCAGCCCCTTTGTCATATTAAATTGGGTTGTTATTGTTGTATGTTGATGGTGTTAAGGTGTTGGAGGTACTGGGAGTTGGTGTGATTCTTATTGGAGTCACCAACGATGGTTATTGGATTGAATGACATGAAGTACGCCTTGAAATAGTGCCTCGGGAGCTCGTCGCTCCTTGGAGATGTGGTTAACGTATTGTTGTTGGATTTAGCTGCCATTTGTTATTGTTATTGGCCTCATTTTTATGCTTTGGAGTTGTCTGGTCGCGAGTGTGACATTAACACCTTATCAATTGTCTATGGCTCGTTCTTGCAGCCTTGTCGATTCTAGCAATTGTTCCATTAACTTGGTTGGTCAGGCTTCATAGAGACGCCTTTGGGACTTCAATTGAAAGTATTTGTTTTGTGTGATTCAGAGCTTCCTGGAGCTATTCGGGTCTGGACGATACCGTTCCCGCAGCTAGTCATCGGATGACAGGTAGGTTATGGTTTTTCCCCTATCTAGACTCTGCGTATATAGGCTATAACTGCATTAATTAGCATCCTTGGATGGGTTGTTATAGGTTGGTACCCCAGACCTTGTCCACCTTTCGTCCGTCTATTTCATATGTTGTTTGTAGTATTTGCGTAGTAATTTATATTACCTTTGTGGTCCTGTGTGGCCTTGTATTTACTCTGGAACATAAATGGTGGGCTATTTGGGAATGTTCGCGAGTCCCGGACATAGAGATTATCCTTTTAGGCTGGTTATGTCTTTTGAGTAGCTATTGGGCCTGTGCAGGGCTGATAGGAATTGTTGTGAGCCGTTGGGCTACTTTTATATTTGTGTGCGAGCATATCATCCATGAAAAAAGTTTTCCCCTGCATGTTTTACTACAGTTTTGGCTGTGAGCCACTACTGACAGTTTTCCTAAATTTGCATGGCCCTGGGGGCCCGTTTTTGGTACTGTTGTTGATAGAAAAGGGGATTTTTGGATATTTTCGCATTGATTTTATTACTGGTACTAGTCTCTGCGGGGCAGAGCACCAGACTTGATTTTATTACTGATACTAGTCTCTGCGGGGCAGAGCACCAGACTTGATTTTATTACTGATACTAGTCTCCGCGGGAGGAGCACTAGACTTGATTTACTACAGTTTTAGACCCGGTTATGCCCGGTCACCCTTGGAGGGGTTTTTGAGGCATTTTCTACTACTTTAGTCCTGGACGGGGTCTAGGCATGCATACTTGAGACTGGGTCTCTATCTTGATCCCGGACTTGCTTCCGGATGATATGTCTTGATACTGAGTTTTAGTATGGGGTCGGGGACCTCCATGGACCTTGCCGCTCCGGGCCTGGGGCTTCGGGCTACGTGCGCCGGAGGGAAGGGTATACGGTGGAGTAGAGGTATACAGGCTGAGTCATTCCATGGAACCTGCCTGCTGGGCCTGATTGGCACCGGAGGAGGTACATACAGAGGTTCTATTTCACATCATATCATATCATGCATTGGATTCCACCCTTGTTTGTTGTGTGTTCATTGTACGCTCCGGTAGTATGGGATGCCGGAGGGTTTGCTTTCACTTGAATGTGTTCCTCGGTTGTATGGGCGGCTGTTGGGACTGTAGGTAGACTATATTTACTCCTGTCTTTATTTAGAGCTTGTCTTGGCACCCGGTTCTTAAAAGATTAGTGATGGCTAGCCTGTTGAGGCTTTGGTTGTGGGATTTTTGATTATTGAGAGGGCTTTGGAGTACAAGGACTCCAGGTGCGTTCTTCTTTCCTTCACCTGTGATTCTGTGTGATTGTATCTCTGTGCTAGCATGTGTTACTTGAAGCTCTTGGTTATGGATGATCTGTGCTAGCTCCTTGTGCCTATATTGCCTCAGTGACTGCTTTCTTGCTATTTGTTACTTACTGCTTTTATATCTTATATGCGCTCAGTCGGCCTATGATACCTACTGAGTACCCGTGGTTTTGGGCGCGGCCCTGCGTCCATACTAACCCCCCCCCAAACTTTTTTGGCCCCCAAAAACTTTTTTTTTTGTGCAGATATTAGCCTAGCTTTCGCGTTGATCACGTTTGGAGGACTGTTGCAGCTCTTTGGATCTTTGAGACTAGGAGCGTTTGACGGTCGGGGCTTGTCTACATCTCATCTTTTGTACTGTTGCTCCTTGTACTTTCGGAGGCAATTTATGTTGTATTTTTTTACTTCTAGCACTTGTATCCTATTAGAAGCTTCTGTACTGTCGATACCAAGTCTTGGGGTTGGTGTAGTTTCCTTTATGTATTTATATTCGAGTTTTGCTTTCGCTTATTTCTGCTTGCTGGTGCGTTTTGGTTAGGCAGTAGTCTATTACTAACCGTTCTGGGCTACGGGAATTGGTTCGCCTACTGGGGATTGTAGGTGCCATCATGACTTGAGAAATCGAGTCGTGACAGGTGGTCAAAGGACAGTCAACTCACTTAAGACCGATATAGTGGCAGATGACCACTATAGCGGGACCACTATAGCAGAGCGGGGACTACTATAGTGGGCCGACGGGTTTTTAATGCAGAAACAGCTCTCAAAACAACATATTTTCACAAGTTGTTTTGGGAGAGGGGCTGGGCGAATTTCAGGCGATTTTATTCATTCCTCCGCCAAAAATCGTTCCTAAGGTAAGGTTTTCATTCCCCACACTTTGTAATACGTTTCCTATGCGGTAGAATTGGTAGGAGGGAAATTGGGGAAAGATTGGAATGACCTAGGAATGATGGAATCTGGGAAAGAAGGGGGGTTCCAAACATGTATGTTCTTGGGTGTTGATTTAAGTACTTTAAAATGATAATAGGCTATTTAATTTCCTGTTTTGTCTGTAAAAAATGATAAGACTAGGAGAATTAACGGTGGAAAGCTCGGAAAAAAGGGTGGAATGATCATGGGTGGCCTGGGGTTTGGGGATTTTGTATAATACAGGTAATGTACACGCCTGTATGTTAATTTTATGTATTATGTGTTATTTTTAGACCAAGAACGTGAGAGGAATTCAGAACACAGGAAAGCTCGGGTTGAATAGAGCTTGAAACATTTTGAGGTAGGTGATGGCTTTCGTATTTCTGTGAATGTGTATATTCATTGTACTTATTGTCTAAGTAATGGTGTGCATTACATTGCTTAGGGGAATCGTGTGGAATGTCTAGGTACCTATTTACAGTCTATGTTTGAATGATTTTACTTGTTGGCTTTACAATGGGTGTGCATTCATCTATTGACTTTTGTTGTTGACATTCGGTTGGCTCGGGTACCACGCCTGGTACGGGTATAACACATGGTTGGCACAGGTACCACGCCTGATACGGGTATAACATTTGGTTAGAACGGGTACCACGCCTGTAACGAGTTTACTTTATTACATCTTGCACTGTTTCATTGACTATTGTATTGCATTGGTTGATATCGATTCTGTGAGAGGACTGGGTTATTTTGTTGAATGTGATACTTGGTATTGGTTTCGTGAGTGGACCGGATTGTTATTGAAAAGTGCTATTGATTGGTGGTTTTTGAGTGGCCGGGAACTGTTGTATGACTGTTGAGTTGGTCTTGGTTTAGGCTGGGTAAATCACTACTTGTAGTATTGTCTAGAGGGGATACCAGGGTAGGTCCGAGCTAGGCGGGAAGGTGTGGTTATGGTTTTTCTTGTTGGTGGAATAGAACTGTAAGAGATGGATTCATGCGGTAACAAGCTAGGAAGAGACCTGTAGTCTAGAGATGCCTGTGATATTTGTTGCATGTTTACCATACTTGTTACTGGATTTTGCGTACTCTTTATATACTGTTTTCTTGAATACTGGCTGATGATCCTACTAGTATACAGTGGTGGTATACTAATACTGCACTTGTCTTTTTTTGGTGAGTACAGGAAATCTTCCAGCGGCTGAGACGAGACCTCAGATTTAGCACCGACGTTTTCGATCTTCAAGTGTGAGCTGCCGATTCCAGCTACCTTGGGATTATCATTAGAGTTTTAGTCCATTTGTTCGGACTTAAAAACTATTTCTTATTTTATTTGGGGTTGCATCCCCATACTCTAGATTTGGTATTGATGTTTGGCACGAGGACTTTCAGTTCCTAGGTGAGATTTTCCGCAAATTATTAATTATGATAAGTTTTGAGTAGTTGATCTTATTTTCATTTCTTGTTTACTTTGATGCTTGCTGGTTTTAGGTTGTTAGTCTAGGCAAGGGTGGAACTCTATTGGTTCGCTCATCCAGGGGTTGGGTGGGTGCCACTCACGACGGGTTGGGTCGTGACATTTGTCTTCACATCTATGTCTTTCTTTAAAAATTAATGAATTTTCCTCTTTAACGAGTTAATTTTTTTTTTATCTTTTTAAGAATCTCCCTTTTATACCATATGTGTAG
Organism: Jaltomata sinuosa; assembly: GCA_003996215.1. Lineage (NCBI taxonomy): Eukaryota > Viridiplantae > Streptophyta > Magnoliopsida > Solanales > Solanaceae > Jaltomata > Jaltomata sinuosa. The sequence goes on from QJPP01003439.1 coordinate 5,740, forward strand.
TACAAAAATAATTTCTTTGCTTTTTATGCCTTTGACTTCTAAAGTCATTTGACTATTTAAAAAGTTCTTTCTGAAATAAGTGTTGAGAGAAATTTCATATATAGAAAAACTTTAAAGTGTTTGATTATTTTATTTTTGAAGGGCTCATTTGGCTAGTAAATAAAACAATTTCTTAAAAAGTAGAATTATCGAACACTTTAGAGACTAATAATATATCTTCACTCTCATTTGGCTAGTGAATAAAGCAATTTCTTAAAAAGTAAAATTATTAAACACTTAGAGACTAATAATATATCTTCACTCTCATTTGGCTAGTAAATAAAACAATTTCTTAAAACGTAAAATTATCAAACTCCTTAGAGACTAATAAATATATATTCACTCTCATTTTCTCCTTTTTCTTGTTGTTCTCTCAATTTCCTTCTCTTTCTCTTCTCTATCATTTTTTTCTTTGTTGAATTGTTCCTTATTTTTGGGGATCATGGACTCAGAGGATGCTCAAAAGAAGTGAGTATAAGTTTATAACTTTTTATAATATATGTTCTTTTCTCCTTTTATGTTCTCATAATTTTAGGCTTAAATAATTTATTTAATCAAAAAAAATTATGCAGAACACGCTTTATCTTGGAAATAATTTTTTGGAGAAATTTTTAATAGGGTTTTGATAACATTTTTAAGTATTAAAAGTTGAAAAATGGTATGATTGAAGCAAGTGATATAAGACCAACATAAAATAAAAGAAGAATGATTTTTACTAGGGATATTAACAAATTGGGTTAAAGTTGGACAAATCAAAATGGATTAAACCGATAACAAATTGGAACTAAACCTGTCCAATTTTTTCTTGGACAAAAACTTGGTTGGTTATGGAAAAAAAGGATGAATGAAATATTTGGTATGTCAATGAGGTACAAATAATGGGTCATAACATAATCAAACGAATTAACTATTACTTTTATTTAATTTTTTCTTTTTATAATTTTTTAATTACAAGATCAAGTTACTAATTATTTTAAAAAATTTATCATTAAATAATCCAGTAAACCATATCAGAAAAGACTATTTTTAAAATATATGTCGATATGTTTTCTTGTGAGTCAATTTTGAGTATAGGTTATTTGGATCATGCCTAAATTGACATGTCAACGAATACAAATTTAATTTAATTTTCTTAAATTTGGGCAAGTTAGATATATTTATATTTTAATTAAGGAAAAAAGAATGATTTATCCCTCTAATATTTGAAAGTGAGGAACTTTGCATCATTAAACTTTGGTCAAATTTTATTTTGTGAAAAAGATCTTATATTTACCTTTGACCTTTACAGAACTACAAACAAGAAGAACAATAATACACCTAGTAATCTCATAACTGGGTCTAGAGAGGATAGGGTACACGCAGACCCTAACAAAATTACAATTTAAGGATAATGATAATCTTTAATAAAAAATTGAAGAGTAAATATTAACCCTTTTTTCAAATAATTTGGATACGTAAAATATACTCATCCACGATGGAGCTCAATCAATGATAAGAAAAATATGAGATAATTTATCAATTGTAAGAGCATGAGTAGAAAAAAAGTCTAATGAAGGATGAAATTGACCAATTTAAAATAGTATAGGTCAAATTTGAATTTTTTCCTTTTTTATAAATATTGGAAGGAAACTTCAACATGAAAACTTTTCAAGGGAAAACAATTTATATAAAAATAACGAGATTCTATTGGCAATTTCCAGGCTTGAAATGTGCATCTATGAGTACTTTGTTAAGACGGGGATGCATGAGACTGCTAAGGCATTCGCTGATGATGTTTCAAATCACACAAACGTTGGTGAGTTTTTCTTTAAATTTGTGGCAGATTTGAACTGATTAATGTTCTTTTATATTGATTGTAATTCCTTAAAAGTTGTCTCTCCTTGTGGACTATAGCTCATTTCTATCCGTGAAATTAGCCAACAATACATGAATTAGGATAGACTGCCTAAGTCACATTCCTCTGCTATCGGCCTTTCCTAGACTTTCGGTAAATATAGGACGATTCATGCATGGGATACCCTTTTATTGGTACTAACAACAACATACCCAGTATAATACCTCAAGAGGAGTCTGAGGAGGGTAGAGTATACGTAGCGTTACCTCCTTACCTTGTAAAGGTAGACAAGTTATTTCTGATAGACCCTCGGCTCGATAAACATGTCACAAATCAAGAATGTAAAGATAATACAGTAGTAAAGGAACCATACTGAAAAATAGAGCAAGTAGCAAAAATAAATAATACGATAATTGAAGCCAAGGAAACAACATATACTGATAGGTGAACTAGACAATGCTCGACTACCTACTAACCTTCTACCCTAATCCTCGACTTTCATATCTTTCTATCTAAAGTCATGTCCTCGTTCAGCTGTAAGTGAGCAATGTCTTATATAATCACATCTCCCTCATACTTTTTCGGCCTACTCTTTCTTTCATAATTCCTACTATAGTCAACCTCTCACATCTCCTCCCTGGGGTATTTTTGCATCTTCTCTTCACATACAAAATCCATCTTAGTATCTCCTCCCTCATTTCGCCCATCATAGATTCCACTCCCACATCTCGATTAGTTTCATTCATAATATAATCCTATATATCATAGTAAGCCCACATATCCATCTCAACATCCCCATTTTTGTTACTATAATTTTTGGACGTACGAGCTCTTGATCGGTCAAAACTCTGCCGCATATAATATAGCCGGTCTGACCACCACATTATAAAACTTACCTTTAAGGCTTTATAGAACCTTCTTATCACACATGACATTGGATGCGAGATTTTATTTTATCCACCCGCCTCAATAAATGTGTAACACTATCATCAATCTCCCCATTTTCCTGGATTATTCTCCCTAAATACTTGAAACTTTCTTATTGAGGGATGAATTATGTCAATCCTAACTTCCAGATCTTCCACATGCCACACGGGTTGCATCACTTAACTTGCACTCCATTTATTCTATCTTAGTCTTTCTCAACCTGAACCCTTTAGATTTCATATTCCTGGCCATGTCTCCAAGCTTCTAGCCTATTGTTAACTCCACCGTGTTTCTCATCAATAAAAACTATGTCATATGCAAGAAACATACACCATAGTACCTAGCTCTCCTTGTATATGTCGCATCAGTTCATCTATCACCAAGGAAACTAGTAACGGGCTAAGATTTGTACCCAACTGCAATTCCATCACGATTGGAAAATGATCCAAATCTCATCTTACTTTTTTCACTTGGATCTTGGCTCAATCATACATATCTTTAATTGTCCAATGTTAACTTCAAATACACCTTTAGCCTCCAAACATCGCCAAAGAAAGAGCACAGTACTTTTGATAAATGTGGTCTGGAATATGCTTTAGGCATGTGTGACTTTGATCCATTGTAGTAAAATTAAAATTTTAAAATTACATTATTTTGTTTAATATGTAAAGGTTACATTTTCCTGTGGACAAATATAAAAATAAAAATATACCACATCAATTAGGATAAAGGGAGTGTAACATACAATAGGTATCTTTCATATATTATAGTTTTCAACATGCCAAGTCAATTTTATAATAGCATATCGTTAGAATGAAAATATTATTTAAAAAAAAATTGATATAGAATTTCGTTAAATTTTTTAAGACGATCTAAAAAGAAAAGACTACCTGTATAAAAATGGAGTGATAGAAAATGCCATTACTTCAATTTTTTTGGGTTGGGTCAATGTTTTCTCGAAAGTGCATTAATTGTGGTGAACAACGTAGTGATAGATTATTTTATTTGTGCTGATGTGATAATTTATAATTTATTTAGTTTTGCAATTTGTTTTAGCTATCAAATCTCCAAAGGGATTTCTAGAAAAGTGGTGGGATATGTTCTATGAAAGATTCAGCTCTAATCAGGCCGAGCATGACCAAAAATACTGTGTTGAGGTGTCATATAAACTTTTTTTAAGTTAGATTCATCTTTTTTATACACTATTATAATCTAAATGCATATTTCTTTTGAATTATCAGGCTGCACGGACTATGAACAAAGTGGTACATCATATCCCTTTTGTCGTACCAATTAGCTCTCTAACTATGCAATCATTTGGTCCTAATTTTATAGACTATAGTGCCTCCCTTGTGATGTCACTCTTTTGTCCTAACTATAGGTACATGATATATCTCATGTGAAGCAGGCCTTAAATCTTGAGAGATCGCAAGAGGCAGTGGACGAAGTGACATCTAAATTAAGGCTTCTTGAGATAGATAGTCAGAGTCAGAGGTTGCCATTTATATCCAATTCTAAGTAACAACATGTTATATTTATTGCTAACACGGACCAACGTTTCTGAACTTGATTTATTTCATAGTATTTACCTTGTTCACTTAACTTCATGTTGTAACTATTTTTCTTTGTTCTTGAAAAAAGCATGTTCCCATTGGTTTTTAGGCAACACAATTATCACAGTCAAATTGAGTTTATCCAATTCCCATTGTTAATCATCCTAGATAACTAGTTATTCCGAAGATATTTCATAGTGAAAGCATCAATTTGGTTCGTGTATCAAAAGATTTCTAACCTTTTTTGGCGGTCATGTGTCATACAGCAGCCAGATGAAGCAAATTCCAAATATGCTTCAACAGTGGGAGGTCAGAGTATGTTAACATTGCCGAAACAATAGCGTTTTTAAATAAGTTATGACATGGTATTTACTTTAAACAAACTATGCAGATGGAACCAAATATGGATGCCCCTATAAAGGCTATGCTTCATGTGCTAGACCCTTCTGAGGCAGGTTCGTTTGTATTGGTTTCAAATACTTTGCATATATGTCTTAGTTTCTTTTTTCATTGGTCTTGATAACACACGTGAGCTCATCTAAGTATTTTCTAAACTTATATGTCGGCTTGACATGCATTAAGATCGTTAGAGAAATTAGTTGTATTACTTTTCAGAATTCTTAACTGCCTTGTGCAGAATGAGCTCATTGTTGTATGTGTATTTGAATTACCTATGCCAAATATTTTTGGATTGACTTTGTATGTCTGATCATTAAAATCATGTATTTGTATGGATTAGGTTACAACCTCGTTCATGTAGAGCTTTAAAGATATGAAATATTTACCCTAAGATGAGGTTTCATTGGGTGTATACAAGATCTCTAGATACGTTACTGAATGTATCGACAACCTAGATTATATTGTAATTGCAAAAGTGAAAAAAAAAATTGCTTATCATAGAATGCCTTTTGAACTAGATTAAGAATGTCAATTTTTGCTAGTGTATGAAAATGTTTGCCTATTTTAGTCCTTTAAGGACAATTAAACAGTTCTCTGTTATAACAGAAACTCAAATCAAATTCTCTGCTAATCTTCCTATCAGGCTCTTCCATCGGCTCCTACTCTGGGATGCAGCATACTCCGAAATAAAATCAAGATCTTGTGATTTCCGCTTCTTCCTCTTGGAATGGAATTATGGTGATGACTTGAGGAAATATACAATTCATTAGCTAATATACATTATATGTAGGCTATAGCGAGGAGGAAAGACGGATGATTTTTTTTACTTCTTGACCGTTTTAAGCATTTAACTTTTTTTGTAATTCAAGATTTGAATCAACTCATGAGTACTCGATCTTGAGTGAAATAACATTAGATGTTATTAAATGGTTCTTGCATATTTTTAAACTAGTGTTTGGACACGTGCAATGCATGTTAGTCAAGCTAATCGGTATAAATTTCTTAACACGATGTAAATATTTTTTACTATAAGTGTGAGTTACACAAAATTTAATTGGAAAATTAAAGTGCAAGATCAAAGTTATAAATAGTGAGCATATACATTCAATATTTATTGTCAATATTTCAAAGGACAATCTTATCAAAATTTGTTGTCAAGTAAAGCTGAAAAGATATCCTTTATTTTCAAAAGAAGAAAGAAACAATTTTTGAACGTAGACAACCTTAAATACCCCATAGGCTAAGCCTTCCATGGTATGTGCTTTCATTTACTAAAATATAAGTCTCTTTCTTTTAGCAACTGAATATGTCCAAGGTTATTATACTATAATTTGAATAATACATGAATAAACGAAATTACTTAAAAAAATGGACAAACCTTGTGTTTGACATCTGAATGAAATGAAAGTAGCATCTACATATTTCACAAGTTAATATGCAGTTTCATCCATTAATACAAACCAGCGGTAAGAGGCTGAATCACATGCTAGCTTAACGAATATATACAGTTAGACGTCAAATATTTAAGCCATAAGAAGATAAGCTATGAAATTGTGCAATAACGTACATGTAATTTGGTATGATGCAGTATAATAAATACAGTAATAGTTTTTTTATTAGGAGATTGTTCGAAATCTTCCTCATGGGTGAATTGTTAGAACATGTATGGAATCAATTCCTCCTGCCGAGGAGTTGCTCTTCAACAACATTTTTGGTATTCATATTAGCAGCCTTGATTGTTGATGCTTGAAGTAACATTATATTGATGTTAGTAAAACTTTGCGAATTAGACTCCAAATAATATTAAAGAAATTGATCAGTGATGTTTCAAGAAACATTATATTGATGGCACTTGTATACAAGTCCATTATTAGGCCTATATAAATGATAATATATTCTTCCATGGTCGTGAATAAGCAGTTCTTAGGTTAGCGAGAAGTCTAGACAATCAAATATACAAATTTAGTATCAAAATGATAAAGGCAGTCGAAGCATCTTTTGTTTACGGTGGATCCAAGCAAGGTGCATACTCCATGGGGTGTAATATAGGTAGCCTACCCTGATGGAAATATTAATGGCTGATTCCACAATAATAACTTTACAGTTACTCCAAGGTTCCCTTTGTTACCATCAAAATGATAAAAACGGAAAGGATTTTCCATAACAAGCGAATTGTTTATGTGGTTCCTTCAAACTACCTCAAGAGTAGAGTGCATAGATGGAGGAAAGTTTCTCCATTGTGATATTTAATTCACATAATGAAGGGGGAAGACACCCTCACGGTGAATCATTTGGTGGATAAGATAGGAGGGATAGTAAAACAGGAAACGGATCCCTAATTGAAAGGGGAAAAGATGTTACTTGTTAGTTCAATTAGTTTTCAGTTGTTTAACATCTATCAGTCCATCCTTATTTAAGCTTGGAAAACTAAGACCAAACACCTAATATTTGTGTTGTTAAGTATTAGAAAATTGCCTCACTACCTTTCCCCATTGGAGAAGACCAGGAATTCTTTCACGGAAAGAGAAAAAAGATGAACTTCATTTAAGAAACAAAACCTTAATTGTTATTTTGATTCATGTGCTTTGAACATGAGCCTTCCATATGAAAACACTAGTCTGATTGGTCCTTTTTCGTCATTGTTGATGTCGTGACACACCATCAAGGAAGCTTAGACCATGAGGCTACAATATTTTCAAAAACAAAAAATACCAAAAAGCAACAAGATCTATGGGCTTGAATAAAAAAACAAGAACTGAAGCGCAAACTTCTTTTAAGTAAAGCGCACAAAGCACAAAAAAGCAACAAGATCTATGGGCTCGGAGCAAATGGAGAGAACTGAAGCGCAATCTAATTTGAAGTAATGCACACAATAGTTATGTAAAACAAGAAAATACCAAACAATTATGACTTAATGTTATAATATGTAAAGTTGATATTAGTCCAACTCCTCGTAATTAAGCCGAAAACTGACAGCTTATTGTGTTAGGACCGGAATAATCAGGTGTCATGCGGAAGTTAGCAAAGCAAACCTCAAGAGAAACTAAGTAAGAAGACAAAAGAGAAACATACCACATAGACACAATAATTTAACATGGTTTGGTTGATCGACCTACATCCACAACAGGAGATGAGCAATCCACTATATATACTTTATCATACATTTTGTTTATATATACTTCACACACATTTATTTTATAATTACTACACACATTATTTACATACATATATACTCTACTATACTTTTTATATATTTTATACTATTTTTTATATTATATTTTTATTTTTTAAATTATATCTATCTCTTATATCACATTTGTACACATATATATATTTCTTTCACTTTTTGTATACCTCATACTTTCTTTTAAACACTAGAAATGATTTCAATTTATTTTACTCTTTTTTTTAATATTTTATTTAAAATGAAATCTTCTAAAAAATATCTTTCTCTTAACAAGTAATGCTAAACAAATATCCCTAAATATTTTTCTAAAACTAAGTTTTAAGGACTATCTTCGGATAGGCTCTGAGGGGTGCTTAATACCTTCCCCTCGAGTAACCGAAACCCTTACCTAGAATTTCATCGGTTTTCACAAACTAAAAATAGAGTATTACATTAACAAATGGTTTTCCTAATTTTTTCTAAAAAGATTAGGTGGGGACTCTAAATCCTTTTTCAAAACCAGGTAGAAGTGTCGGATGTTGCAAACATATTTTGGCCAATTCAAAAAGGGCACGACACGGGCAGCATTTGAGGATTGTGCTTTAGACTTTGAGAGATCAACGGCTTTATGCCAAATTTTCAAAGTGTGAGTTCTGGCTTGAGTTAGTAGCATTCTTGGGCACGTGGTGTCCAAGTATGAGATCATGGTAGACCCAACAAAGATTGAGGTAGTTCATGATTGGGCTAGGCTCACTTCTCCTACCGAGGCTCACAATTTTATTGGGTTGGCTGGTTACTACAGGCATTTTATCGAGGGCTTCTCTTCTATTGCAGCACCATTGACTAGACTGACTAGGATGGATGTCCCGTTTAAGTGGTCTGATGAGTGCGAGGTGAACTTTCTGAAGCTCAAGGCCTTGTTGAATACAACTCTAATATAGACTCTTCCGGTTGAGGGCCAGGGTTTTACAGTTTATTATGATGCTTCAGGTGTTGGCTTGGGTTATGTTCTGATTCAACAAGGCCAAGTGATAGTATATGCTTCTAGACAGTTGAAGGTACATGAGTGCAACTACCCCCAACCATGACTTGGAGTTGGCGGTGGTAGTTTTCGCGCTTAAAATTTGGAGGCATTACCTATATTGTGTTCATTGTGAGATATTCACCAACCATCGTAGCCTACAGTACATTCTAAGCCAGAAGGATCTTAATTTGAGGTAGCTAGAGTTGCTAAAGGACTATGACCTCTCTATTCTTTATCATCCGAGAAAGGCAAATATTGTAGCAGATGCCTTGAGTCAGAACGCGATGAGTATGGGTAGTTTAGACTTTCTATTAATTTCTAAGCGGCCTTTGGCTTTGGACATTCAGTCCTTAGCTAATAAGTTGGTTCGACTTGACATTTCTGATCCTAGGAGGATTCTTGCAAAAGTTGATGCTTAGTCTATGTTGTGGGAGAATATTCAAGAGCGACAGTTTGAGTATAGTCGACTTTGTAGGATCCGAGATTAGGTGTTGAGTGGTGCGGCCATCAAGGCCGCCTTAGATTTAGAGGGTATCTTTAGATTCGAGGGCCGTATTTGTGTTCCGAAAGTTGGTGACTTTATTCAGTTGATATTGAAGGAGGCTCATTCTTCCAGATATTCCATTCATCTCGAGGAAGCTAAGATGTATAGGGACTTGAGATAACATTATTGGTGGAGCGGGATGAAGAGAGATATAGCGGAGTTCGTATCTCGGTTCTTGTACTATCGGCACGTGAAGTTCGAGCACATGAGACTTAGTGGTTTGCTTCAGGGTTTGCCTATCCCGAGTGGAAGTGGGAGTGGATTTCATAGTTGGCATGCCACATACTTTTCATGGTTTTGATAGCATTTGGGTCATCATAGATCAGTGGACTAAGTCTACTCACTTTCAACCCGTTCAATCTTCCTTCAGTGCTGAGAGATTGGCTCAGATCTACGTGTGAGAGATAGAACATTTTCACAGAGTTTTGGTGTCCATTATTTCATATAGAGGTACGCAGTTCACTTCTCACTTATGGAGGATATTTCAGGCAAAGTTGGGTTCTTGGGTTGATCTTAGCATGACATTTCACCGCAGACTGATGGACAGTCTGAGCGGACTATTCAGGTTCTTGAAGATATGCTCCGTGTCTGTGTTCTGGATTTTAGGGGTCAGTGGGACTAGTTTCTAGCCATGGCAGAATTTTCTTATAATAATAGTTACTATTTGAGTATTCAGATGGCTCCATTCAAGGTGTTTTATGGTAGGCAATGCAGGTCTCCTATTGAGTGGTTTGATCCTTTTGAGGCTAGGCCGCAGTACAGATTTATTGAATGGGTCATTGGATTGTGTTCGAGTGATTCAGAATAGACTTCGAGTAGCTCAGAGTAGGCAGAAGAGGTATGCTGAATGTAAGAATCATGCCTTAGAGTTTGGGATTGGTGATCGCGTGTTCCTCCGTGTATCACCCATGAAGGGCCTGGTGAAGTTAGGGAGGAGGGGTAAGCTTAGCCCCAGGTATATCGGGACATTTTAGATTCTTCAATGAGTGGGTGATATTGCTTATGAGTTAGCCTTGCCTCCAACTTTTTCTTCTATTCTTTCTGTTTTCCTTGTATCGATGCTCCATTGTTATATTCTAGATGGGTCTCACGTGCTTCACTGGGATTCGATTTAGTTGTATGATCATTTGACTTTTGAGGAGGAGCCAGTAGCATTTTAGCTTGGGATGTTAGAGTTCTAGAGAGATTCTGGTGGATAAGGTGCCAATGGGTTTAAGTGTCTTGGATTGAGCTAATTTTCCATTTGGCCAAGAAATAAATGAGTCCGGGGGACTTTTCGAAATCGCAATTGGGTAAGTAAAACTCCCAAAATCGCGTATGATATGAAGGGGTTATTTCGGGACGTCGGGGGAAACAAGTGTATTGTGAAATGGCCAAAACTGGCAAATTTATGAACTTTCAACCTGTGATGAGCGCTGTCACACGCGATAGCGGCCACCGCTATAGTGGTAAAAATTATCGCAATAGCGGCGGTCAAGGGGTGGTCAACTCACTTAAGACTGTTATAGCGGCAGATGACCGCTATAGCGGAACCGCTATAGTGGAGCGAGGACCGCTATAATGGGCCAACAAATTTTTAATGCAGAAACAGCTCTCAAAACATCATATTTTCACAAGTTATTTTGGGAGAAGGGTTGGGCGAATTTTAGGCGATTTTCTTCATTCCTCCGCCAAAAATCGTTCCTAAGGTAAGATTTTCATTCCCTACAATTTGTAATATATTTCCTATGCGGTAGAATTGCTAGGAGGGAAATTGAGGAAAGGTTGGAATGACCTAGGGATGATGAAATCCCGGGAAGAAGGGGGGTTCCAAACATGTATGTTCTTGGGTGTTGATTTAAGTACGTTAAAATGATCATAGGTTGTTTAATTTCCTGTTTTGTCCGTAAAAATGATAAGACTAGGAGAATTAATGGTGGAAAGCCCGGGAAAAAGGGTGGAATGATCATGGGTGGCCTGGGGTTTGGTAATTTGGTATAATCCGGGTAATGTACATGCATGTAGGTTAATTGTATATATTATGTGTTATTTTAGACCAAGAACGCGAGAGAAATTCGGAACACGGGAAAGCTCGGGTTGATAGAGCTTGGAACATTTCGAGGTAGGTGATGACTTTTGTATTTCTGCGAATGTGTATATTCATTGTACTTATTGTCTAAGTAATGGTGTGCATTACATTGCTTAGGGGAATCGTGTGGAATGTCTAGGTTCCTGTTTACAGTCTATGTTTGAATGGTTTTACTTGTTGGCTTTACAAGGGGTGTGCATTCATCTATTGACTGTTTATGTTGACATTCGGTTGGCTCAGGTACCACGCTTGGTATGGGTATAACACATGATTGGCACGGGTACCATGCCTGGTATGGGTATAATATTCGGTTGGCACGGGTACCACGCCTGGTATAGGTTTACTTTATTGCATCTTGCACTGTTTCATTAACTATTGTATTGCATTGGTTGATATTGGTCATGTCAGAGGACCGGGTTGTTTTGTTGAATGTGATACTTCGTATTGGTTCCATGAGTGGACCGGGTTGTTATTGAAAAGTGCTATTGATTGGTGGTCCTTGAGTGGCCGGGAACTGTTGTATGACTATTGAGTTGGTCTTTGTTTAGGCCGGGTAAATCACTGCTTGTAGTATTGTCTAGAGGGGATTCCAGGGTGGGTCCGGGCTAGGCGGTAATGTGTGGTTATGGTTTTTCTTGTTGGTGGAATAGAACTATAAGAGATGGATTCATGCGGTAACAAGCTAGGTAGAGACTTGTCGTCTAGAGATGCCTGTGATATTTGTTGCATGTTTGCCATACTTGTTACTGGATTTTGCGTACTCTTTATATATTGTTTTCTTGAATACTAGCTGATGATCCTACCAGTACACAGTGGTGTGTACTGATACTGCACTTGTCTTTCTTTTGGTGAGTACAGGAAATCTTCCAGCGGTTAAGACGAGACCTCAGATTTAGCACCGACGTTTCCGATTTTCAAGGGTGAGGTGCTGATTCGAGCTACCTTGGGATTATCATTAGAGTTTTAGTCTATTTGTTCGGACTTAAAAACTATTTCTTATTTTTTTGGGGGTTACATCCCCATACTCTATATTTGGTATTGATGTTTGGTACGATGACTTTCAGTTCCTAGGTGGAATTTTCCGCAGATTATTAATTATGATAAGTTTTGAGTAGTTGATCTTATTTTCATTGCTAGTTTACTTTGATGCTTGCTGGTTTTAGGCTGTTAGTCTAGGCAAGGGTAGAACTCTATTGGTTCGCTCATCTGGGGTTTGGGTAGGTGCGACTCATGACGGATTGGGTCGTGACAAATATGGTATCAGAGCCTAGGTTCGTTGATCTCGTCATACCAAACAGGTCTAGTAGAATCTTGCGGAATGGTGTGGAGACGTCTGCACTTTTCTTCGAGAGGCTACGGGGCTTTAGGAAAACCATCTCTTCCTTTTTTTCCTTCGTGCTATAACTCGATTTTAATTGGCATCTGGTGATACAAATTGGTATATAACTTCATTCACTCTTCTGTCCGCAGATTGTTACTATAAGGAATAATGGAGCAAGGCCAGTGGTCCCAGCAACGGGCCCGGGTGTTTGCGGTAGAGGTAGGGGAAGGGGCAGGGGACGAGCTGGAGCCACACCCGCCAGGGGTGGAGCTCGAGTTGCTGCTGCTGCATGTGAGGTAACCCCTCCCCCACCTCAGGATCATGTGGCGGAGGATATAGAAGAAGTAGTGGTAGAGGATGGAGGAGCTCAGGAGGAGGCGACACCATTTGGAGGTGCAAGCCTTCCCGCTATGACACCGGAAGCTTTCAGGAAGGCGTGGGATATTCTGAGTGGGTTTGTTGGTGCTGGAGCCATACCCACAGCTTATGCAAATCAGGCCTAGGATACTCAGCCAGCAGTTACTACGGCGCCAAGGATGGATGCAGCTTCGGGCATAAATGATCTCCTCAGGCCAATGCTAGGCCCAGTGATGACAGGTAATGAGCATGAGATGCTCACTAAGTTCCTTAAGCTGGAACCTCCGATGTTTCAGGGTACAGACAAGGAGGATGCCTATGAGTTCATCTTGGACTGCCATGAGAGGTTTCACATGTTGGGTATTGTACGTCAGCATGGGGTGGAGTTTTTCACTTTTCAACTGCAGGGTAAAGCCAAGCAGTGGTGGAGGTCTCATGTTGAGTGTCGGCCATCTACCCTACCTCCACTCACTTTGGAGCAGTTCCGTGCATTGTTTCTAGAGAAGTACGTTCCCCGTACTTTGAGGGACCGGAAGAAGGATGAGTTTTTGAACTTTGAGCAGGGTGGAATGTCGGTCTCAGCTTATGAGTCTAAGTTTCATGCGTTATCTCGTTTTTCTACGCAAATGTTGGGTTTCGAGGAGGAACGGGTCCGATTATTCATCAAGGGTCTGAATAGTGAACTACAGGTACTGTCGGTGAATATGACTTCTTCAGGGAAGGGTTTTAATGATGTGGTGGACTATGTGAAGAAGATTGAGGCAGTTAGGCAAGTAGGGCAGGCTAAGGCTTTAGCCAAAAAGCCCCGAAATGAGGGAAATTTTGGTGGTTCATACTCCAGGGGCCAGCATCAGTAAGCTTACTTGGCCCGTCCTATTCAGTCAGCTCTGCCAGCTACTACAGGTGGTCGTTAGGGAGCTCAGTCTTCAGCTCTTAGAGGCCAGGGGGCATTGTATACATCAGCTAGCAGGACTACTTTGGACCGTGGTTGCTTCCATTGTGATGAGTTGGGCCACTTTAAGAGGGAGTGTCCACATAGGCAGATAGGTAATCAGGGTAAGCAGCAGACTAGAGCAGTGGTTCGGGCAGGCAGAGGTGGTAATGCTAGGGGTCGTCTACAGGGTGGGCGAGGTAATTTCTAGGGAGGTAGGGGAGACCAAGGAAACGGCAGTGCAGGCTGGGGTGCAACGCAGCCTGCCCGGGAAGTGGCCCGGATTGATTATCGAGCACATTGCTATGCTTTTCCAGGAAGGACTGAGGCGGAAGCCTCAGACGAGGTGATCACAGGTACTATTCTTGTTTGTGATCAAATGACCTCAGTATTATTTGACCCAGGATCTACATATTCTTGTGTGTCTGTTAGTTTTGCATTGGGTCTGAATTTGATTGCTATATCCTTGATTCTCCTATCCATGTATCTACCCCAGTTGGAGAGTCGGTTATTGTAACTCATGTGTATCAAGACTGTTCTGTGGTATTTGTGGGATTATGTACTTGGGTAGATTTAGTAATTCTGGATATGGCGAATTTTGATATTATCTTGGGTATGACCTGGCTGTCTCCGTATCATGCTGTGTTAAACTGTAAAACCAAAACTGTGACTCTAGAAATTCCAGGTAAGGATAGACTAGAGTAGGAAGGTGTATACAGGCCTAAGCCAGTTAAGATAATATCATTTGTTCGGGCTAGGAAGCTAGTGGGAAGGGGGTGTATAGCCTTCTTGGCTCATCTCCGGGATGATAGTGTGGAGTCCCCTTCTATTGAGTCAGTTCCAGTGGTGTCTGAATTTGTAGAGGTGTTTCCAGCGGATTTGCCTGGTATGCCTCCGGACAAGAATATAGATTTTTGTATTGATTTGGAGCCAGGCACTCGTCCTATCTCTATTCCTCCATATAGAAAGGCTCTGGAAGATTTAAGGGAACTTATGACTCAGCTGCAGGAACTCCTAGATAAAGGATTTATACCTCCAGTGCTTCACCTTGGGGGGATCCGATTTTGTTTGTGAAAAAAAGGATGGTAGTATGCAGATGTGCATAGACTACAGACAGTTGAACAAGGTGACCATCCGAAATAAGTACCCTTTTCCTCGGATAGATGATTTGTTTGACCAGCTTCAGGGTGCATCAGTGTTTTCAAAAATTGACTTGAGGTCTGGGTACCATCAGTTGAAAATTAGGCTTGAGGATATTCTGAAAACTATTTTTCAGACTCTGTATGGACATTACGAGTTTTTAATAATGTCATTTGGTTTGACCAATGCGCCCGCAACATTCATGAGTTTGATGAATGGGGTGTTTAAGTCCTACTGATATTCTTTTGTTATCGTGTTCATTGACGATATTTTGATCTACTCTAATAGTAGAGAGGAGCATGCTAATCATCTTCGCATTGTGCTGGACATCTTGAGGCACCAAAAGCTTTATGCAAAATTCACTATGTGTGAGTTTTGGTTGACTTCTGTGGCATTTTTGGGGCATGTGGTGTCCGAAAAGAGGGTTATGGTGGATCCCGAGAAAATTGAGGCAGTTAAGAGTTGGGTCTAGCCTTGCACTGTGACAGAGGTGAGAAGTTTTGTTGGGCTCACGGGGTACTACATGAGGTTTGTGAAGAACTTTGCTCCTATTGCTACTCACCTGACCAGGCTGACACAGAGGGAGGTACCATTTGTGTGGTCTGACAAGTGCGAGGAGAGCTTCCAAAAGCTCAAGACACTTTTGACCACGGCTCCTATATTGTCCTTGCCGGTTGAAGGTAAAGAATTTATTCTTTACTGTGATGCTTCACATTATGGTTTGGGTGCTGTGTTGATACAGGATAGGAATGTGATAGCCTATGCATCCAGGTAGTTGAAGGTGCATGAGAGGAATTACCTGACTCACAATTTAGAGTTGGCAGCGGTGGTTTTTGCTTTGAAAATTTGGAGACACTACCTTTATGGTCGCAGTCTGCAACACGTTTTCACTCAGAAGGATTTGAATCTGAGGCAGAGAAGGTGGATGGAATTATTGAATGATTATGATGTAACCATTCAGTACCATCCGGGTAAGGCTAATGTGGTAGCAGACGCATTGAGCCGGAGAACTATTAGTATGGGTAGCTTGGCTTGTTTGGGGGTGTCCAAACGACCGCTAGCTAAGGAAATTCAGGCTCTGGAGGCCAAGTTCATGCACTTGGGTGTCTCAGACCAAGGCGGGTTATTGGCCAGCATTAAGGTCAAGGCCACCTTCATAGAAGAAATAAAGGCAAAACTGTTTCAGGATCCGAAATTGGGCAAGTTGTGAAGTAAAGTAATATCCGAGGAGTACAAAGATGTCATGTTAGACTCTGGTGGTGCATAGCATTTCAGGGAGAGGATTTGTGTTCCTTAGGTTGATGATAGGATTCCAAAAATTCTGACAGAAGCTCATGGTTCGCGGTACTCGATCCATCCGGGTGTAACCAAAATGTACAGGAACTTGAGGCAGCGTTACTGGTGGCCCGGGATGAAAAGGGACATAGTGGATTTTGTGTCCAAGTGTCAGAATTGCCAGCAGGTAAAATATAAACATCAGAGACCTACAGGACTACTTTCGAGGATGCCAATTCCAGAGTGGAAGTGGGAGAGGATAGCCATGGATTTTGTGATGGGTCTTCCCAAGACATTGGGGAAGTATGACTCAATTTGGGTCATTGTTGACAGGCTGACCAAGTTCGCTCATTTCATTCCGGTCAGGGTAGATTACAATTCGCAGTAGTTGGCCAAGATCTATGTGAAGAAGATTGTAAGACTGCATGGGGTACCACTGTCCATCATTTCAGACAGGGGTACGCAGTTTACTTCTAAGTTTTGGGGTAAGTTATATGAAGAGTTGGGTACACAACTCACCTTTAGCACAGGATTCCATCCTCAGACTGATGGTCAGTCGGAGAGGATGATTCAAGTATTGGAGGACATGCTGAGAGCATGTGTAATGGACTTCGCTGGTCATTAGGACCAGTTTCTACTGTTGTGCGAATTCTCATACAACAACAGCTACCTCTCTAGTATCGATATGACACCGTTCGAGGCCCTATATGAGAGAAACTGCAGATCACCAGTTGGGTGTTTTGAGAAAGGTGATGTGAAGCCCCTGGGCGTAGACTTAGTGAAGGAAGCGCAGGAAAAAGTATGGGGCATACAGACGAAGTTATTGTCTTCTTAAAGTAGGAAGAAGGAGTATGCAGATCGTAAGGTCTGGACATGGACTTTCAGGTTGGGGAACAGGTATTGCTAAAAGTGTCACCAATGAAAGGGGATATGCGATTTGGTAAGAAGGGCAAGCTTAGCCCTCAGTTCATTGGTCCGTTTGAAGTTCTTGAAATTGTGGGGCTAGTAGCTTACAAGTTAGCACTGCCACCTAGTTTGTCGGGCGTCCATCCGGTATTCCATGTATTCATGCTTAAGCGATACCATAGAGATGGGGATTACATTATCAAGTGGGAGGAGATACTTTTCGATAAGGATATTCGCTATGAGGAAGAACTAGTTTTGATTCTTGCTCGGGATGTCCGGAGGTTGAGGACAAAGGTGATTGACATGGTGAAGGTTCAGTGGAAGCATTGTCCGGTTGAGGAAGCCACTTGGGAAACCGAGAAGAACATATGGGACAAGTACCCTCAACTATTTGAGGATTCAGGTACTACACTTCTTTCCTTTTATTTTCGTAAATTCGGGTTTGATCATTCGGGGATGAACGATGGGTAAATTGGTATATGTTGTAACGACCGGGTCCGTCGTCACGGGTAGACCAATCATGCCAAGTTTTAGAGTTAGAAAACTACGGGTTTGGGAGTTTGAAATTCTGGGCTAGGCTAGCCTCGGCCAG
The DNA here is from genome assembly GCA_003996215.1 of Jaltomata sinuosa. Classification (NCBI taxonomy): domain Eukaryota; kingdom Viridiplantae; phylum Streptophyta; class Magnoliopsida; order Solanales; family Solanaceae; genus Jaltomata; species Jaltomata sinuosa. Next base: position 23,816 of record QJPP01003439.1, read on the forward strand.
TTTTGGAGCAAGGTAGAGTCTAGGGAAATCTGGGTAAAAATGGGTTTAAGTGTCTTGGATTGAGCTAGTTTTCCACGTGGCCAAGACATAAAGGAGTCCGGGGGACTTTTCGGAATCGCAATTGGGTAAGTAGAACTCCTGGAATCGCGTTTGACGTAAAGGGGTTGTTTCGAGATGTCGGGGGAAACAAGTGTGTTGTGAAATGGCCAAAATTGGAAAAATTACGAACTTTCTGCCAGTGACGAGCCCTGTCACGTACGATAGCGAAAATCGCTATAGCGGTAGAAATTACCGCTATAGAGGCGGTCAAGGGGCGGTCAACTCACTTAAGATCGCTATAGTGGCAGATGACCGCTATAACCGGACCGCTATAGCAGAGAGGGGACCACTATAGTGGGCCGATGGGTTTTTAATGTAGAAACAGCTCTCAAAAAAATCAAATTTTCACAAGTTGTTTTGGGAGAAGGGTTGGGCGAATTTTAGGCGATTTTCTTCATTCCTCCGCCAAAAATCATTCCTAAGGTAAGGTTTTCATTCCCCACACTTTGTAATACATTTCCTATGCAGTAGAATTGCTAGGAAGAAAATTGGGGAAAGGTTGGAATGACCTAGGAATGATGGAATCTGGGAAAGAAGGGGAGTTCCAAACATGTATGTTCTTGGGTGTTGATTTAAGTACGTTAAAATAATAATAGGCTGTTTAATTTCCTGTTTTGTCCGTAAAAAATGATAAGACTAGGAGAATTTACGGTGGAAAGCCCGGGAAAAAGGGTGGAATGATCATGGGTGGCCTGGGGTTTGGGGATTTGGTATAATCCGGGTAATATACAGGCTTGTATGTTAATTGTATGTATTATGTGTTATTTTTAGACCAAGAACGCGAGAGGAATCTGGAACACGGGAAAGATCGGGTTGAATAGAGCTTGAAACATTTCGAGGTAGGTGATGACTTTCGTATTTATATGAATGTGTATATTCATTGTACTCGTTGTCTAAGTAATGGTGTGCATTACATTTCTTAGGGGAATCGTGTGGAATGTCTTGGTTCCTGTTTACAGTCTATGTTTGAATGGTTTTACTTGTTGGCTTTACAAGGGGTGTGCATTCATCTGTTGACTTTTGTTGTTGACATTTGGTTGGCTCGGGTACCACGCCTGGTACGGGTATAACACATGGTTGGCACAGGTACCACGCCTGGTACAGGTATAACATTCGGTTGGCACGGGTACCACGCCTGGTACGAGTTTACTTTATTACATCTTGCACTGTTTTATTGACTATTGTATTGCATTGGTTGAAATTGGTTCCGTGAGAGGACCGGGTTATTTTGTTGAATGTGATACTTGGTGTTGGTTCCGTGAGTGGACCGAATTGTTATTGAAAAGTGCTATTGATTGGTGGTCCTTGAGTGGCCGGGAACTGTTGTATGACTGTTGAGTTGGTCTTGGTTTAGGCCGGGTAAATCACTGCTTGTAGTATTGTCTAGAGGGGATTCTAGGGTGGGTCCAGGCTAGGCGGTAAGGTGTGGTTATGGTTTTTCTTGTTGGTGGAATAGAACTGTAAGAGATGGATTCATGCGCTAACAAGCTAGGTAGAGACCTGTAGTCTAGAGATGCCTGTGATATTTGTTAAATGTTTGCCATACTTGTTACTGGATTTTGCGTACTCTTTATATCTTGTTTTCTTAAATACTGGCTGATGATCCTACTAGTATACATTGGTGGTATACTAATACTGCACTTGTCTTTCTTTCGGTGATTACAGGAAATCTTCTAGCGGCTGAGACGAGACCTCAGATTTAACACCGACGTTTTCAATCTTCAAGGGTGAGCTGCCGATTCGAGCTACCTTGGGATTATCATTAGAGTTTTAGTCCATTTGTTCGGACTTACAAACTATTTCTTATTTTATTTGGGGTTGCATCCCCATACTCTAGATTTGGTATTGATGTTTGGTACGATGACTTTCAGTTCCTAGGTGGGATTTTCCGCAGATTATTAATTATGATAAATTTTGAGTAGTTGATCTTATTTTCATTGCTAGTTTACTTTGATGCTTGCTGGTTTTAGGCTGTTAGTCTAGGCAAGGGTGGAACTTTATTGGTTTGCTCATCCGGGGGTTGGGTGGGTGCCACTCACGACGGGTTGGGTCATGATATTTGTCTTCACATCTATGTCTTTCTTTAAAAATTAATGAATTTTCCTTTTTAACGAGTTAATTTTTTTTTTATCTTTTTAAGAATCTTCCTTTTATACCCTATGTGCAGTACAAAAATAATTTCTTTGCTTTTTATGCCTTTGACTTCTAAAGTCATTTGACTATTTAAAAAGTTCTTTATGAAATAAGTGTTGAGAGAAATTTCATATATAGAAAAACTTTAAAGTGTTTGATTATTTTATTTTTTAAGGGCTCATTTGGCTAGTAAATAAAATAATATCTTAAAAAGTAGAATTATTGAACACTTTAGAGACTAATAATATATCTTCACTCTCATTTGGCTAGTGAATAAAGCAATTTCTTAAAAAGTAAAACTATTAAACACTTAGAGACTAATAATATATCTTCACTCTCATTTGGCTAGTAAATAAAAAAAATTCTTAAAACGTAAAATTATCAAACACCTTAGAGACTAATAAATATATCTTCACTCTCATTTTCTCCTTTTTCATCGTTGTTCTCTCAATTTCCTTCTCTTTCTCTTCTCTATCATTTTTTTCTTTGTTGAATTGTTCCTTATTTTTGGAGATCATGGACTCAGAGGATGCTCAAAAGAAGTGAGTATAAGTTTATAACTTTTTATAATATATGTTCTTTTCTCCTTTTATGTTCTCATAATTTTAGGCTTAAATAATTTATTTAATCAAAAAAAATTATGTAAAACACGCTTTATCTTGGAAATAATTTTTTGGAGAAATTTTTAATAGGGTTTTGATAACATTTTTAAGTATTAAAAGTTGAAAAAAGGTATGAGTTGAAGCAAGTGATATAAGACCAACATAAAATAAAAGAAGAATGATTTTTACTAGGGATATTAACAGATTGGGTTAAAGTTGGAAAAATCAAAACGGATTAAACCGATAACGAATTGGAACTAAACCTATCCAATTTTTTCTTGGACAAAAACTTGGTTGGTTATGGGTAAAAAGGATGAATGAAATATTTGGTATGTCAATGAGGTACAAATAATGGGTCATAACATAATCAAACGAATTAACTATTACTTTTATTTAATTTTTTCCTTTTATAATTTTTTAATTACAAGATCAAGCTACTAATTATTTTAAAAATTTATCATTAAATAATTCAGTAAACCATATCAGAAAAGACTATTCTTTAAATATATGTCGATATATTTTCTTGTGAGTCAATTTTGAGTATAGGTTATTTGATCATGCCTAAATTGACATGTCAACGAATATTAATTTAATTTAATTTTCTTAAATTTGGGCAAGTTAGATAGATTTATATTTTAATTAAGGAAAAAAGAATGATTTATCCCTCTAATATTTGAAAGTGAGGAACTTTGCATCATTAAACTTTGGTCAAATATTATTTTGTGAAAAAGATCTTATATGTACCTTTGACCTTTACAGAACTACAAACAAGAAGAACAATAATATACCTAGTTATCTCATAACTGGGTCTGAAGAGGATACGATACACGCAGACCCTAACAAAATTACAATTTAAGGATAATGATAATCTTAATAAAAAATTGAAGAGTAAATATTAACCCTTTTTCAAATAATTTGGATACGTAAAATATACTCATCCACGATAGAGCTCAATCAATTATAAGAAAAATATGAGATAATTTATTAATTGTAAGAGCATGAGTAGAAAAAAAGTCTAATGAAGGATGAAATTGACCAATTTAAAATAGTATAGGTAAAATTTGATTTTTTTTCCTTTTTTATAAATATTGGAAGGAAACTTCAACATGAAAACTTTTCAAGGGAAAACAATTTAAATCAAAATAATGAGATTCTATTGGCAATTTTCAGGCTTGAAATGTGCATCTATGAGTACTTTGTTAAGACGGGGATGCATGAGACTGCTAAGGCATTCGCTGATGATGTTTCAAATCACACAAATGTTGGTGAGTTTTTCTTTAAATTTGTGGCAGATTTGAACTGATTAATGTTCTTTTATATTGATTGTAATTCCTTAAAAGTTGTCTCTCCTTGTGGACTATAGCTCATTTCTATCCGTGAATTTAGCCAACAATACATGAATTAGGATAGACTACCTAAGTCACATTCCTCTGCTATCGGCCTTTCCTAGACTTCGGGTAAATATAGGACGATTCATGCATGGGATACCCTTTTATTGGTACTAACAACAACATACCCAGTATAATACCTCAAGTGGAGTCTGAGGAGGTTAGAGTGTACGTAGCGTTACCTCCTTACCTTGTAAAGGTATACAAGTTATTTCTGATAGACCCTCGGCTCAATAAGCATGTCACAAATCAAGTATGTAAAGATAATAAAGTAGTAAAGGAACCATACTGAAAAATAGAGCAAGTAGCAAAAATAAATAATACGACAATTGAAGCCAAGGAAACAACATATACTGATAGGTGAACTAAACAATGCTCGACTACCTACTAACCTTCTACCCTAATCCTCGACTTTCATATCTTTCTATCTAAAGTCATGTCCTCGTTCATCTGTAAGTGAGCAATGTCTTATATAATCACATCTCCCTAATACTTCTTCGGCCTACTCTTTCTTTCATAATTCCAACTATAGTCAACCTCTCACATCTCCTCCCTGGGATATTTGTGCATCTTCTCTTCACATGAAAAATCCATCTTAGTATCTCCTCCCTCATTTCTCCCATCATAGATTCCACTCCCACATATCGATTAGTTTCATTCATAATATAATCCTATATATCATAGTAAGCCCACATATCCATCTCAACATCCCCATTTTTGTTACTATAATTTTTGGACGTGCGAGCTCTTGATCGGTCAAAACTCTGCCGCATATAATATAGCCGGTCTGACCACCACATTATAAAACTTACCTTTAAAGCTTTATGGAACCTTCTTATCGCACATGACATCGGATGGGAGGTTTTATTTTATCCACCTGCCCCAAAAGATGTGTAACACTATCATCAATCTCCCCATTTTCCTGGATTATTCTCCCTAAATACTTGAAACTTTCTTATTGGGGGATGAATTATGTCAATCCTAACTTCCACATCTGCCACATGCCACACGGGTTGCATCACTTAACTTGCACTCCATTTATTCTATCTTAGTCTTTCTCAACCTGAACCCTTTAGATTTCATATTCCTGGCCCTGTCTCCAAGCTTCTAGACTATTGTTAACTCCACCGCGTTTCTCATCAGTAAAAACTATGTCATATGCAAGAAACATACACCATGGTACCTAGCTCTCCTTGTATATGTCGCATCAGTTCATCTATCACCAAGGAAAATAGTAACGGGCTAAGATTTGTACCCAAGTGCAATTCCATCACGATTGGAAAATGATCTAAATCTCATCTTACTTTTTTCACTTGGATCTTGGCTCAATCATACATATCTTTAATTGCCCAATGTTAACTTCAAATACACCTTTAGCCTCCAAACATCGCCAAATAAAGAGCACAATACTTTTGAAAAATGTGGTCTGGAATATGCTTTAGGCATTTGTGACTTTGATCCATTGTAGTAAAATTAAAATTTTAAAGTTACATTATTTTGTTTAATATGTAAAGGTTACATTTTCCTGTGGACAAATATAAAAAAATATACCACATAAATTAGGATAAAGGGAGTGTAACATACAATAGGTATCTTTCATATATTGTAGTTTTCAACATGCCAAGTCAATTTTATAATTGCATATCATTAAAATGAAAATATTATTAAAAAAAAATTGATATAGAATTTCGTTAATTTTTTTAAGACGATCTAAAAAGAAAAGACTACCTGTATAAAAATGGAGTGATAGAAAATGCCATTACTTCAATTTTTTGGGGTTGGGTCAATGTTTTCTCGAAAGTGCATTAATTGTGGTGAACAACGTAGTGATAGATTATTTTATTTGTGCTGATGTGATATTTTATAATTTATTTAGTTTTGCAATTTGTTTTAGCTATCAAATCTCCAAAGGGATTTCTAGAAAAGTGGTGGGATATGTTCTATGAAAGATTCAGCTCTAATCAGGCCGAGCATGACCAAAAATACTGTGTTGAGGTGTCATATAAACTTTTTTAAAGTTAAATTCATCTTTTTTATACACTATTATAATCTAAATGCATATTTCTTTTGAATTATCAGGCTGCACGGACTATGAACAAAGTGGTACATCATATCCCTTTTGTCATACCAATTAGCTCTCTAACTATGCAATCATTTGGTCCTAATTTTATAGACTATAGTGCCTCCCTTGTGATGTCACTCTTTTGTCCTAACTATAGGTACATGATATATCTCATGTGAAGCAGGCCTTAAATCTTGAGAGATCGCAAGAGGCAGTGGACAAAGTGACATCTAATTTAAGGCTTCTGGAGATAGATAGTCAGAGTCAGAGGTTGCCATTTCTAACCAATTCTAAGTAACAACATGTTATATTTATTGCTAACACGGACCAACGTTTCTGAACTTGATTTATTTCATAGTATTTACCTTGTTCACTTAACTTCATGTTGTAACATTTTTTCTTTGTTCTTGAAAAAAGCATGTTCCCATTGGTTTTTAGGCAACACAATTGTCACAGTCAAATTGAGTTTATCCAATTCCCAGTGTTAATCATCCTAGATAACTAGTTATTCCGAAGATATTGCATAGTGAAAGCATCAATTTGGTTCGTGTATGAAAAGATTTCTAACCTTTTTTGGCGGTCATGTGTCATACATCAGCCAGATGAAGCAAATTCCAAATACGCTTCAACAGTGGGAGGTCAGAGTATGTTAACATTGCCGAGACAATAACATTTTTTAAATAAGTTATGACATGGTATTTACTTTGAACAAACTATGCAGATGGAACCAAATATGGATGCCCCTATAAAGGCTATGCTTCCTGTGCTAGACCTTTCTGATGCAGGTTCGTTTGTATTGGTTTCAAATACTTTGCATATATGTCTTAGTTTTTTTTTTTCATTGGTCTTGATAACACACGTGAGCTCATCTAAGTATTTTCTAAACTTATATGTCGGCTTAACATGCATTAAGATCGTTAGAGAAATTAGTTGTATTACTTTTCAGATTCTTAACTGCCTTGTGCAGAATGAGCTCATTGTTGTATGTGTATTTGAATTACCTATGCCAAATATTTTTGGATTGACTTTGTATGTCTGATCATTAAAATCATGTATTTGTATGGATTAGGTTACAACCTCGTTCATGTAGAGCCTTAAAGATATGAAATATTTACCCTAAGATGAGGTTTCATTGGGTGTATACAAGATCTCTAGATACGTTACTGAATGTATCGACAACCTAGATTATATTGTAATTGCAAAAGTGGAAAAAAAAATTGCTTATCATTGAATGCCTTTTGAACTAGATTAAGAATGTCAATTTTTGCTAGTGTATGAAAATATTTGCCTATTTTAGTCCTTTAAGGACAATTAAACAGTTCTCTGTTATAACAGAAACTCAAATCAAATTCTCTGCTAATCTTCCTATCAGGCTCTTCCATCGGCTCCTACTCTGGGATGCAGCATACTCCGAAATAAAATCAAGATCTTGTGATTTCCGCTTCTTCCTCTTGGAATGGAATTAGGGTGATGACTTGAGGAAATATACAATTCATTAGCTAATATACATTATATGTAGGCTATAGCAAGGAGGAAAGACGGATGAATTTTTTTACTTCTTGACCGTTTTAAGCATTTAACTTTTTTTGTAATTCAAGATTTGAATCAACTCATGAGTACTCGATCTTGAGTGAAATAACATTAGATGTTATTAAATGGTTCTTGCATATTTTTAAACTAGTGTTGGACACATGCAATGCATGTTAGTCAAGCTAATCGGTACAAATTTCTTAACACGATGTAAATATTTTTTACTATAAGTGTGAGTTACACAAAATTTAATTGAAAAATTAAAGTGCAAGCTCAAAGTTATAAATAGTGAGCATATACATTCAATATTTATTGTCAATATTTCAAAGGACAATCTTATCAAAATTTGTTGTCAAGTAAAGCTGAAAAGATATCCTTTACTTTCAAAAGAAGAAATAAACAATTTTTGAACGTAGACAACCTTAAATACCCCATAGGCTAAGCCTTCCATGGTATGTGCTTTCATTTACTAAAATATAAGTCTCTTTCTTTTAGCAACTGAATATGTCCAAGGTTATTATACTATAATTTGAGTAATACATGAATAAACGAAATTACTTAAAAAAATGGACAAACCCTGTGTTTGACATCTGAATGAAATGAAAGTAGCATCTACATATTTCACAAGTTAATATGCAGTTTCACCCATTAATACAAACCAGCGGTAAGAGGCTGAATCACATGCTAGCCTAACGAATATATACAGTTAGACGTCAAATATTTAAGCCATAAGAAGATAAGCTATGAAATTGTGCAATAACGTACATGTAATTTGGTATGATGCAGTATAAGAAATACAGTAATAGTTTTTTTATTAGGAGATTGTTCGAAATCTTCCTCATGGGTGAATTGTTAGAACATGTATGGAATCAATTCCTCCTGCTGAGGAGTTGCTCTTCAACAACATTTTTGGTATTCATATTAGCAGCCTTGATTGTTGATGCTTGAAGTAACATTATATTGATGTTAGTAAAACTTTGTGAATTAGACTCCAAATAATATTAAAGAAATTGATCAGTGATGTTTCAAGAAACATTATGTTGATGGCACTTGTATTCAAGTCCATTATTAGGCCTATATAAATGATAGTATATTCTTCCATGGTCGTGAATAAGCAGTTCTAAGGTTAGCGAGAAGTCTAGACAATCAAATATACAAATTTAGTATCAAAATGATAAAGGCAGTCGAAGCATCTTTTGTTTACGGTGGATCCAAGCAAGGTGCATACTCCATGGGGTGTAATATAGGTAGCCTACCCTGATGAAAATATTAATGGTTGATTCCACAATAATAACTTTACAGTTACTCCAAGATTCCCTTTCTTACCATCAAAATGATAAAAACGGAAAGGATTTTCCATAACAAGTGAATTGTTTATGTGGTTCGTTCAAACTACCTCAAGAGTAGAGTGCATATATTGAGGAAAGTTTCTCCATTGTGATATTTAATTCACATAATGAAGGGGGAATACACCCTCACGGTGAATCATTTGGTGGATAAGATAGGAGGGATAGTAAAACAGGAAACGGATCCCTAATTGAAAGGGGAAAAGATGTTACTTGTTAGTTCAATTAGTTTTCAGTTGTTTAACATCTATCAGTCCATCCCTATTTAAGCTTGGAAAACTAAGACCAAACACCTAATATTCGTGTTGTTAAGTATTAGAAAATTGCCTCACTACCTTTCCCCATTGGAGAAGACCAGGAATTCTTTCACGGAAAGAGAAAAAAGATGAACTTCATTTAAGGAACAAAACCTTAATTGTTATTTTGATTCATGTGCTTTGAGCATGAGCCTTCCATATGGAAACACTAGTCTGATTGGTCCTTTTTCGCCATTGTTGATGTCGTGACACACCATCAAGGAAGCTTAGACCATGAGGCTACAATATTTTCAAAAACAAAAAATACCAAAAAGCAACAAGATCTATGGGCTTGAATAAAAAAACAAGAACTGAAGCGCAAACTTCTTTTAAGTAAAGCGAAAAAAGCACAAAAAAGCAACAAGATCTATGAGCTCGGAGAAAATGGCGAGAACTGAAGCGCAATCTAATTTGAAGTAATTCACACAATAGTTAAGTAAAACAAGAAAATACCAAACAATTATGACTTAATGTTATAATATATAAAGTTAATATTAGTCCAACTCCTCATAATTTAGCCGAAAACTGACAGCTTATTGTGTTAGTACCGGAATAACCAGGTGTCAAAGCAAACCTCAAGAGAAACTAAGTAAGAAGACAAAAGAGAAACATACCACAGAGACACAATAATTTAACGTGGTTCGGTCGATCGACCTACATCCACAACAGGAGATGAGCAATCCACTATATATACTTTATCATACATTTTGTTTATATATACTTCACACACATATATTTTATAATTACTACACACACATTATTTACATACATATATACTCTACTATACTTTTTATATATTTTATACTATTTTTTATATTATATTTTTATTTTTTAAATTATATCTATCTCTTATATCACGTCTGTACATGATAACATAACGCTCAAAGTACCACTCCAATTAAGAAGCGTAAGCGATCGTTGTCAAATATAGAACCCAACAAAGGTTGGGGTCGATCCCACAGAGAATATGGTGAAAGTTAAGTCGTTAGTGAATTAATTGACTAATGGTCAATAGTTTCCGGTAAATAAAGGGGGGGTTTTGTGTGAACAATGCGTAAACAAAACAAACAATAATGTATGAGAAACAATCAGTAGGAGAGAGAACTAGGGAAGTGTTTACCATGGCATTGGTAACGATGTCGATCCTAAGCTTAACCGGGTTCTTTCTATATGCGTGTCACGATGTGATTGAATTAATGGTATCGTCTAAACGTTTCTCAACCAAATAGATGAATTTACTTTTCAATTCTCTCGAACTTGAAAAGGTGATCTTTTAGATTTCAATCCTAAATATCAAGTAGATTAATCTAGTTACAGCATTAATCATAAGACGAGAGTTGGTAGTCTCGAATCCTCGTCGTTAATCAAGTTTCCCGATTTTAATCTCTTTACTCAAGCAAATTAAACCTAGGCATGTTCTAATGTTTGCAACCACTAGAAAACGTTAAATAATGAATGATTAACAATGTGACAGCATAGATATTGAACCCGTCGCTGCCCGAAATCTATATCGCTACTTTAGCCATGGCTCCCACAACCCTAGTTGTGGGAGGTTTAGTTCCTCATGCTATTAAGAAAAGAGAAGAGAATAGTATTCATAATAAGGAGAAGAGATTCTTACAATATACTGAAAACCAATCTTTAATTATTCCAAGAACAAGAACAACAAGATCCCAAGAATAATCAAGAACAAGATTGAGGAGGAAGAAAACGTGTATTGCGTGTTTTCCTCTCTCAAAACTCGACTTAAACTCCTAAAATTATTGGGTAATGTATGTAAAAAGCTTGGTAAATAAAATAAACCTAACATAGGGTATTTATAGGAGTCTAGGAAATAAATTCCAAAAACGTCCGGATTCCGCGTAGCGGACTGCCCAGGTGTGACGGCCAGGCTGACGGACCGTCACTGGCTTGACAGACCGTCTCCTGGACCGTCATCCTTAGGCAGTGGTGCTGCCTTGGTGTGACGGTTTGGGTGACGGACCGTCACACCCTTGACGGACCATTTCCTGAACCGTCACTCTTATCCAGAATGCTCTTTTTCTCGTATTTCCTTCCGTTTCCATGTTTGTCTCCATTTCCTGAAAATACAACATAAAAACATCAAAAACGACAATGGTTGCTTGAAAATGTACGATTGTTCTTAGTTAAAAGGAGTCGAAAGTGCCGTAAAATGGCGGCACATCAACACCCTCAACTTAGACGTTCGCTTGTCCTCAAGCAACATAACATAAAAGAAAAACAACACGACGACTCAATTAAGAAAACAAACTCGTGTCTCTAGCAACTCATGGTCATTCAACATCTTATTCAATTTTTATTCAAGCTCCCTCGTAGCACACAAATGTATGAAACACTAACTTGCATGGATTCAAACATGTCATTCCGATATGATAGAACATTCTACATACACACGCGCAGCTATCCTAACAATCAATAGAAAATATAGGAATCTTGGTGCCCTCACCACAAAGAAATCCCACACACAAGATTTGGGAATAGGTAAGCGCTCACACTCCCAAACGATTTCAAACAATGCACATGCGATACCATAGGCTTGCCCTTACTATTCTATTTCAGTTCTTCAGAAAGCCGCTCAGGATCACTACAGGACTTGTTTAGGCTAGTAATGAGGCTTCAGGTGCAGGTAGGATACATTTAGGGGTTAGTGACTAAGCCCTCCTTGGAACCACCGACGTCTTATTACCACATACTTTTTGTCCATCCTTATTCACCTTTTTATTTCCTTCTCTCTAGCTACAGGTGCGGCCCCTTTATTTTGACCATTCTTTTTATTACTTTTTCGATCTTTTTCATCTCTTTTTATTTTTTCTTTTCTTTTCTTAGGCACACACCCGAATTTTCATTCTATTCACAACCAATCTTCTCCATCCTCTTTTTCTTATCATTCACCTCTATAGTAGCCACCCTCAACTTAAGCTGATTGCCTGAGTTGAGGTGCACAATGTCCATGGAAGGACCAGGGCCAAAACAGGGTTTACCTCTATAGTAGCCACCCTCAACTTAGGTTGATTGCCTGGGTTGAGGTGCACGATGTCCAAGGAAGGACCAGGGCCAAAATAGGGTTTCAAAGTTAAACAGGAACGGTGACAGGTTATTGAAAGAATAAGGTCAATTATGGCTCAAACAGGGATCAAAGGATTATTTATATTTGGACGGTCTTTTAGGTTAAGTGGACTGCATACAAAAAGGGCCTGTGATCCTTTCCTAAGCAACCAAACTTCGAACTTAACAAAATAGACCGGGCAAGTTCTAGATGCATGCACAGAGTAAGAATTTATAACAATAATCTCACACACTCTTGGCACCAAGAAACTATATTGCTACCAACTATCAAACAACCGCTCGGCTTAAGCATACTCATTCTAATCATAATCACACAATGACATTCAAGGATCCAGACAGTCCATCGTTTCAACATAAGTACAAAACCAGAAAATTTTTAAAGGGGATCCTTTTAGTCAAAGAAAAACGCCATGCTCATCACTATAGACACTAAAAAAAACAAAAATTTAAAAATAACAACCTAAACATGCCGGTTCTACTAGATAGCACACCGGAGGGAAAAGAACTCGGCAACAAAAACCCTCGGTGCTGACTCACAGGTTTCCCAACACCCTCAACTTAGACTCATGCATTGTCCCCAATGCATCCATATGAAAGCTAAAAACTGTGAGAGAAAGGAATACATGTGAAGTCGATATGACTCAGATTCTGGAATGATGTTGGAGACCGCCAGGGTCTCTAAAACAGGAGAACTCGATGGAGTGTGTGCACGCGACACCCTCATGTTGCGTTCCAGCTTCCTCTTTTATCGGCTCCGCAGCTAGTCGCGACAACTTCTTCGCTCTTTCTTTGCAGATTCTCTTGTGGTGTTTTCATTTCTTTGATCTATTTGCACCGCCTTCGTCTACATGTTTCCCTTCTCGCACCATCCTTCTCACAACAGATAGAGTCTCGACCAAACCCTTCTCCTCAAGATGCACATCCGCAGGAGCTGCCTCAATAGCATTGACGACCGCGACCACCCTCATGTCACTTAGTTGCTTCATCAATTTAGACACATCGAACTTGACAGCTTCATTGTTTAGCCTGAAGGTCAGTTCATTTCTTTCCATGTCAACCAACACCCTAGCCGTGGCTAACAAAGGTCGTCCCAAGATTATGGGAACTTCAAAATCCACTTTGCAATCCAAGATCACAAAGTCAGCTGGGAAGATAAGCTTACCGATCTTTACTAGCACATCAGACAATATTCCTACGGGCCGCTTTACCGAACGGTCAGCCATCAACACTCTCATGGACGTTGGTTTAGGAGCTCCCAAACCCAATTATTTATAGACCGCTAGCGGCATCAGGTTGATGCTAGCACCAAGATCACACAAGGCTTTTCCGAAGCCGAGTTTCCCAATAGTACAGGGAACAGTAAACGCACCTGGATCTTCCTTTTTGTCTACTAACGATCTTGAGGAAATCGCACTGCAGTGGTGGAGGTTGTCTTCCGGTTCAAAACTTACCGACCTCTTCTTTGTAATCAAGTCCTTCATGAACTTGGCATAACCGGGCATTTGCTCAAGCGCTTCCACCAATGGGATGTTTATTGATATTTGCTTGAGCATGGTCAGGAAATTCAGGAACTTACCATCTTCCGCTTTCTTCTTCAGGCGTTGTGGGAAAGGAGGTGGTGGTCGAGGCATCATAGTTGGAAGCTTTTCAGCTTCCTTGCTTTTCTCCACGGGCTCTAGAGTAGCCTCCTCGACTTCCTTGTTGTCCATGATCTCACCCTCTTGGGTCTGAATTACCGGATGTGATTCCGGTAATATTTTTCCGCTTCTTGTGGTGATCGCCATACAACTCGCGTCATTCCTCGGATGAGTAGTATCGCTCGGCAAGGTACCTGTCTTCCTTTGGTTCAGAGATACCGAGATTTGCCCCACTTGCTGCTCTAATTGCTTGATCGAAGTGGAATGTGCCTCCACTATTTGACTCATGGCCGATAACTCAGTCCTTATCTCCTTCACCCCAGAGTCAGTCGATTCTACCTTCAGCAGCATCTTCGCCATCATGTTCTCTAGCTTGGAAGTCCCTGCCTCATTGCTAGCTTTATCCCGATTACCAGGTGGTACATACAACCCACCTCTATCGGTGTTATTCCTCCAGTTTCCTTGATCGCGATTGTAGCCAGCTTTCTCATAGTAGTTGTCCTTCTGATAGGTCCGACCTTGGTTTCCTTGGCCGTTGGCCTGGAAACCCCCCAAGTAATTCGCCTCCTCAGTTTCCAACTCTGCTGCTCTACCTTGAGAACCCACAGCTTTTACCTTCTCCATACCTCCTGAGAACAAGTGCTTGGTCAGTAGGTCTAACTGTGTTTTCAGATGTGCCATGTCTTGGTCGCGCTCCTCCTCTTTTCTGCGCTGCTCAGCTGGCATACCAATTGAATAAGTGCTAGCTGCTACCTCTGAATCCCGTGTATGCCAGGCCCTGTTGGTTTTGGTGAGCCTGTCCAAAATAGCTGTGGCATCGGCAAAAGTGCGACCCATAAACGCTCCACCTGCCGCGTTGTCCAACGTTGGCTTGGTAGCCAAATTCAGTGCCCTGTAGAATGTTTGCATAAAAAATCCATCGTTCAACTGATGGTTAGGGCATTGCGATATCTTCTTTTTAAATCGCAACTAGGTCTCGTGTAATGCTTCATGAGGTTGCTGTCTGAAATTGCTAATCTCATCCCTCAACTGTATCATCCTAGAGGGAGGAAAGAACCTTTCTAGGAAAGCTCCTTTCAACTCTCCCCAAGTTGCGATAGAGTCGGGGGTCAGCTCTGTCAACCACAATGCTGCCTCATCAGACAGAGACAACGGAAATAACCTGAGCCTGATCGCTGTCTGACTCACTCCAGGTAACTCAAACGACTTGCAGATGCCCACGAAATTCATCAGGTGCTGGTTTGGATCATCCCCAGCGGCACCACGGAATACTCCTCTCAAGTTCAACAGCTGGATCATCGTGCTAGTGATGTTGAACTTGGCTCCGGGCGCTAGCGGTGGAAGAGCAATGGCGCCCGTAGCGCCAACTCCATCCAAGTCGATATCCTCATCATTCAGCATAGCATCGTCCTGCAGACCACCAGCATTAAGATTGTGTTGGGCCTGCAGTTCTGCAGCGAGCCTTGTTGCCTCTTGTTGTGCGGCCATATTCCGCCTCAATGTTCTAGCAAGCTCGAGTCGTAAGGTAATGTTGATTCACCCGAGCGCCTGGTACTTGGCATGCACAACTCTGTACCCTGTCAAAAACAAAAACAACAAATAAACGTAAAAGCAGGAAAGTATGACTAAGAGTTAAATAAACACACCTGACTTAACAAACAACCGTATTCCCCGGCAACGGCGCCAAAATTTGATAACGCTCAAAGTACCACTCCAATTAAGAAGCGTAAGCGATCGTTGTCAAATATAGAACCCAACAAAGGTTGGGGTCGATACCACAGAGAATATGGTGAAAGTTAAGTCGTTAGTGAATTAATTGACTAATGGTCAATAGTTTCCGGTAAATAAAGGGGGGGTTTTGTGTGAACAATGCGTAAACAAAACAAACAATAATGTATGAGAAATAATCAGTAGGAGAGCGAACTAGGGAAGTGTTTACCATGGCATTGGTAACGATGTCGATCCTAAGCTTAACCGGGTTCTTTCTATATGCGTGTCACGATGTGATTGAATTAATGGTATCATCTAAACGTTTCTCAACCAAATAGACGAATTTACTTTTCAATTCTCTCGAACATGAAAAGGTGTGCTTTTAGATTTCAATCCTAAACATCAAGTAGATTAATCTAGTTACAACATTAATCATAAGACGAGAGTTGGTAGTCTCGAATCCTCGTCATTAATCAAGTTTCCCGGTTTTAATCTCTTTACTCAAGCAAATTAAACCTAGTCATGTTCTAATGTTTGCAACCACTAGAAAACGTTAAATAATGAATGATTAACAACGTGACAGCATAGATATTGAACCCGTCGCTGCCCGGAATCTATATCGCTACTTTAGCCATGGCTCCCACAACCCTAGTTGTGGGAGGTTTAGTTCCTCATGCTATTAAGAAAAGAGAAGAGAATAGTATTCATAATAAGGAGAAGAGATTCTTACAATATAATGAAAACCAATCTTCAATTATTCCAAGAACAAGAACAACAAGATCCCAAGAATAATCAAGAACAAGATTGAGGAGGAAGAAAACGTGTATTGCGTGTTTTCCTCTCTCAAAACTCGACTTAAACTCCTAAAATTATTGGGTAATGTATGTAAAAAGCTTGGTAAATAAAATAAACTTAACATAGGGTATTTATAGGAGTCTAGGAAACAAATCCCAAAAACGTCCGGATTCCGCGTAGCGGACTGCCCAGGTGTGACGGCCAGGCTGACGGACCGTCACTGGCTTGACGGACCGTCACCTGGACCGTCATCCTTAGGCAGTGGTGCTGCCTTGGTGTGACGGTTTGGGTGACAGACCGTCACACCCTTGACGGACCGTCGCCTGAACCGTCACTCTTATCCAGAATGCTCTTTTTCTCGTATTTCCTTCCGTTTCCATGTTTGTCTCCATTTCCTGAAAATACAACATAAAAACATCAAAAACGACAATGGTTGCTTGAAAACGTACGATTGTTCTTAGTTAAAAGGAGTCGAAAGTGCCGTAAAATGGCGGCACATCAGTACACATATATATATATATATATTTCTTTCACTTTTTATATACCTCATACTTTCTTTTAAACACTAGAAATGATTTCAATTTATTTTACTCTTATTTTTAATAATTTATTTAAAATGAAATCTTCTAAAAAATATCTTTCTCTTAACAAGTAATGCTAAACAAATATCCCTAAATATTTTTCTAAAACTAAGTTTTAAGGACTATCTTCGGATAGGCTCTGAGAGGTGCTTAATACCTTCCACTCGAGTAACCAAAACCCTTACCTAGAATTTCATCGGTTTTCACAGATTAAAAATAGAGTATTACATTAACAAATGGTTTTCCTAATTTTTTCTAAAACGATTAGGTGGTGACTCTAAACCCTTTTTCAAAACCAGGTAGAAGTGTCAGATGTTGCAAACATATTTTGGCCAGTTCAAAAAGGGCACGACACGGGCAGCATTTGAGGATTGTGCTTTAGACTTTGAGAGATCAACGGATTTATACCAAATTTTCAAAGTGTGAGTTCTGGCTTGAGTTAGTAGCATTCTTGGGCACGTGGTGTCCAAGTATGAGATCATGGTAGACCCAACAAAGATTGAGGTAGTTCATGATTGGGCTAGGCTCACTTCTCCTACCGAGGCTCACAGTTTTATTGGGTTGGCTAGTTACTACATGCAGTTTATCGAGGGCTTCTCTTCTATTGCAGGACCATTGACTAAACTGACTAGGATGGATGTCCCGTTTAAGTGGTCCGATGAGTGAGAGGTGAACTTTCTGAAGCTCAAGGACTTGTTGACTACAACTCTAATATAAACTCTTCCGGTTGAGGGCCAGGGTTTTACAGTTTATTATGATGCTTCAGGTGTTGGCTTGGGTTATGTTCTGATTCAACAAGGCCAAGTGATAGTATATGCTTCTAGACAGTTGAAAGTACATGAGTGCAACTACCCCACCCATGACTTGGAGTTGGCGGTGGTAGTTTTCGCGCTTAAAATTTGGAGGCATTACCTATATTGTGTTCATTGTGAGATATTCACTAACCATCGTAGCCTACAGTACATTCTAAGCCAGAAGGATCTTAATTCGAGGTAGCGGAGGTAGCTATAGTTGCTAAAGGACTATGACCTCTCTATTCTTTATCATCCGAGAAAGGCAAATGTTGTAGCAGATGCCTTTAGTCGAAACGCGATGAGTATGGGTAGTTTAGCCTTTCTATCAATTTCTGAGAGGCCTTTGGCTTTGGGACATTCAGTCCTTAGCTAATAAGTTAGTTCGACTTGACATTTCTAATCCTGGGAAGATTCTTGCCCAAGTTGATGCTTAGTCTATGTTGTGGGAGCATATTCAAGAGCGACAGTTTGAGTATAGTCGACTTTGTAGGATCCGAGATTTAGAGGGTATCTTTAGATTCGAGGGTCGTATCTGTGTTCCGAAAGTTGGTGACTTTATTCAGTTGATATTGAAGGAGGCTCATTCTTCCAGATATTCCATTCATCCTGAGGAACCTAAGATGTATAGGGACTTGAGATAACATTATTGGTGGAGCAGGATGAAGAGGTATATAGCGGAGTTCGTATCTCGGTTCTTGAACTGTCAGCACGTGAAGTTCGAGCACATGAGACTTGGAGGTTTGCTTCAGGGTTTACCTATCACAGTGGAAGTTTGGAGCGGATTTCATAGTTGGCTTGCCACCTACTTTTCATGGTTTTGATAGCATTTGGGTCATCATAGATCAGTTGACTAAGTATACTCACTTTCTACCCGTTCAATCTTCCTTCGGTGCTGAGAGATTGGCTCAGATCTATGTGCGAGAGATAGTCCATTTTCACAGAGTTTTGGTGTCCATTATTTCATATAGAGGTACGCAGTTACCTTCTCACTTATGGAGGGTATTTCAGGCAGAGTTGGGTTCTTGGGTTGATCTTAGCATGACATTTCACCGCAGACTGATGGAAAGTCTGAGAGGACTATTCAGGTTCTTGAAGATATGCCCCGTGTCTGTGTTCTAGATTTTAGGGGTCAGTGGGACCAGTTTCTAGCCCTGGCAGAGCTTACTTATAATAATAGTTACTATTCGAGTATTCAGATGGCTCCATTCGAGGTGTTTTATGGTAGGCAATGTAGGTCTCCTATTGAGTGGTTTGATGCTTTTGAGGCTAGGCCGCAGTATGGATTTATTGAATGAGTCATTGGATTGTGTTCGAGTGATTCAGGACAGACTTCGAGTAGCTCAGAGTAGGTAGAAGAGGTATGCTGAATGTAAGCATCATGCCTTAGAGTTTGGGATTGGTGATTGTGTGTTCCTCCGTGTGTCACCCATGAAGGGCCTAGTGAGGTTCGGGAGGAGGGGTATGCTTAGCCCCAGGTATATCGGGACATTTTAGATTCTTCAATGAGTGGGTGATATTGCTTATGAGTTAGCCTTGCCTCAAGCTTTTTCTTCTATTCTTCCTGTTTTCTTGTATCGATGCTCCATTGTTATATTCTAGATGGGTCTCACTTGCTTCACTGAGATTCGATTCAGTTGGATGATCATTTGACTTTTGAGGAGGAGCCAGTAGCATTTTAGCTTGGGATGTTAGAGGTCTAGAGAGATTCTGTTGGTTAAGGTGCAGTGGAGATACCATTCCGTTGAGGAGGCTACTTGGGAGATTGAGCATGATATGCGGGCCCATTATCCTAGTCTTTTCAAGCCTTCTGGTACTTCCCTTTTTTCTAACTTTTTAAGGATAAAAGTCCTTTTAGTAGTGGATGTTGTTATGACCCTCAAGGTCATTTCCTCTATTTTTGTGCATTATCTTTGTTTTGAGCCTTTTCACAGTGACTACATGTCATTTATGACTTGCCAAGACTGACAATCCTATTCTCGGGTAGTTCGTTTGTATTTTAATCCCATTTCCCTATTATAAAACTCTTAAAGATGAAAGAGTTGACTTTGGTCAACATTCGGAGAAAATGGCCACGGATGGAAATTTTGTCAGCGATGTTAACTCCGAAACATTGACTTTAGGCTAGAGGAACCTTTGGTTCTGGTCCCGAGGTTTTTGGACTCATTTTGAGCTACTGGGTTCCTTTTGGTAAAAAGTTGGTTTTTCGGCATATGGCCCACTTTTCATTAAATCGACTTATGTTGGGATTTTGTTGATTCTGTTGAGTCCGAAATTCCATTTTTGGTAGGACAGGTAGTTCATTTGCGTCTTGGGGACCCTGGATGTCCATCCGGTGACTTTTTAAAGTTGCAAATTGCTGGTTGCTATTGCAACAGTACCGAACCCTTTGCTTATGCGAGGGGTGGACTGCACGCGCGAAGAATTGGCACCGGGCATCGCCTCCCTTGCCATTCACGTACGCATGGCCTTGGCTGCCTACGCATGCCCACGTGCATAGTGGCAAGACCACATGCGCGTAGGAGGGGCATTGGGGCTCGCCTCCACTTGCCCATTGCGTGTGCGAGCACCAGGTGTCACGACCCAATTTCTCGGTCATGATGGCACCTACAACCCCCGGTAGGTGAACCAATCCACGTAGCCCAGAACAGTTAGTAATGGGCTACTATCTAGCAAATAAGGGAGCAAGACGAATAAAATAGATAACAGGGATATAAATATATGCATGTGCGGAAACTAAACCAAACCCCAAGATCTGGTATCATAGTATAGAGCCAAACTACATACATGGAGTGCAAATAAATCAAAACTATATATACAGATGTCTCTGAATGGTAATAGAGTACATGAGGAAAAAGATAAACTAAAGCTAAGCTCCGATCGCCAAGAGCTCACCCTCAGCCTGAAGTAGTCCCTAACAGATCTCCAAGCACGAATCACAACGATCTAACGGCGATGGCCCACGCTAGGATCTGCACCCAAAGATGCAGGGGGTAGGGGTGAGCACCAAATGCGAAGCATAAGGTACCCAGTAGGTATCATAGGCCGACTGGGCACATATAAGATAAAAGCGCAGTAATAGACAGAATAGAAGCAAGTAGTCACAGAAATCAACGAAAGGTACACAGGAACTAGCCCAGAGGGAAATCAACAGAACCACATATGAGGCTAGTAAGCAGAATATACACACCATAGGCACAGGTGAAAGTAAGAAATAACGCACCTGGGGTCCTTGCAACAACAGTGTATACAAAATAAGTTTACGAAATGGACGGTATACCGGTAACCTCAAGTGTAAGAAGAAGAGAGAAAGAGTAATAATAGGCATGCTCAGAGACATGAATCAAACTCAACTAGTCATACCAATCTCAAATCCAGAAACTAACAGTCTAGCAGTAACCAATCTCATACTTATCCATAATAGAGAACAATTCTGTAAATAAATAGCAAAAGTCTACCTACAGTCCCCTGGCCGCCCATACAACCGAGGGTGAAAACAAAAATACTGAAAAAAACCCTCCGGCATCCCATACTACCGGAGCGTACAATCAGCAAACAACAAACAAGGGTGGAGCCTCAAACAATGAATGATATGATGCATGAAGATCTCAAGTGCCATGGTATCTCTGTATGTACCTCCTCCGGCGCCGATCCGGCCCAGCAGGTAGGTTCCATGGAAGGACACTTCCCGTATACCTCTACTCCACCGTATACCCCTCCTCCGGCACACGCAGCCCGTAGCCCCTGGCCCGGATGGAAAGGTCCATGGAGGTCCCAGACTCCATACTAAAACTCAGTATCAGAACATGTCGTCCGGAAGCAAGTCCGGTATCAGGATGGAGACCCAGTCTCGAATATGCAATGTCCAGACCCTGTCCAGGACTAAAGTAGTAGGAAAATGTCTCAAAAACCCCTCCAAGGGTGCCCGGGCGTAACCGGGTCTAAACAGTAAAAAGTCATCTCAGGTGCTCGGTCCGACCGAGGCTAAAAATCATCTCAAGTAACAAGAAAACTCAACTAGCACCCCGGCCCTGCCGAGTCTAGCGATAATCGTAAAACTGATGATTTTAAACATAATCTTACTTTCTTGCCCAAAAATATTCACAAGCTAAATCAACCATTTCCAAATCATTTCCATCAAAAACGGGCCCCCCGGGCCATGCAAGGTTTAGAAAATAGTGTCAGTAGGCCCGAAGCCAAAACCATAGTAAAATATGGATAAACCTCTTTATATGCATGGAAATGGTATGATCACACACAATAGCTGCCCAGCAGCTCACAATCAACCTATCGACCCTGCACAGGCCCACAGCTACTCAGCAAGCATAACCAGCCTAGAAGGATAATTCTATGCCCGGGACTCGGGGACATTCCCAAAATCCCACCTTCTATGTTCCAGAGTCAACAAGGCCTCACAGGACCACAAGGGTGAATAAAATATATCGGCAAATACTACAAGCAACGGAGGAACAAAAGTAGGCGGACATGAATAAAGCGGTCGAGGTCTGTGGTACCAACCTAATAAACCAACCCAAGGATGCCCATTAATACAATTTTATTCTATATATGCGGAGTCTAGGGAAAATAAACCGTAACCTACCTGTCGTCCGACGACAAGCTCGAACCTCTCCGAAAAGAAGCTCCGAAACAAAACTCAAACTTGAACTCGGGCTTGAATAATTTGACGTAGATAATAAATTTTCCTGTCAGGGATCAAAGAAACCGCCCAACATATTTTCTTCCCAAAAATTCTCCTGAACGTGAATAAGCAGCAAGGTACTTTGAACTAATCTTAAGAAATCCTTTTTATTCAAGTTAGTAAAATATACCTAAGTATATGTACAGCAAACTACTAGCACATTAATTTATAACCTTTAAGGGATTAATCATTACAACATGGTAATATGAGGCCACCTCTCTTACCCTTAGCTTTGGTGGCCACCTCCTCCACCTCCACGTGGAATGGAGGTGGCAATTCAATTATTAAAACAAAATGATTTTGCCCCGTTATGTAATATTCGGGTATTGCATAAATTCGTGGTAAAATAAATATAATATCTTAAATATACCATAATTTACAGAAAATTATTTTGAATAAAACCTACTATATTATAATAATAAATTTTAACATAACTAAATTTACTATCTCCGTTAAAATATTACGGTGTATAAAAACCTTATAAAATAAATAAATAAACAACTATAACGTAACAAAATATTCTTCATAACCCTTTAAAATATTTTGAAAAGGCAATAATAATATAATTTTTACCAAATTCAACTTTTAAATAAAATATTTTCAAATACACGCACGATGCTAATAAAATTCTTAAGCTTAGGCTCGTAATTCACCAACGCACGATTTTGATACTCAAGAATTCTCTCGGTATCCTCCCTTATGTTTTATCACTGTTTCAGAACTGAAATGGCGTTTTAAAACGTGAAGTTGAGGCTTAAATCGAGTTTAACCCGACCCAGTTCGCGACCCGTTTCACAACCCGTTTTCTGCCAGACAGTCCGCGGTAAAACAGTCATAACGTTTTACTCCGAGATCAGTTGGATGTGAGGTTTTGTGCGTTGGAAACTAGACTCGTAGACCTTCGATTTGGTATTTCGGGGGACTTCTAACTCTTCCTATATTGAGAGAAAAGCCCTGAGACATTTTACCCAAAGTTCAGAAAATTTGTTAAAGAACTTACGATAACTTTTGTCGATTTGCTTGGCTTCAAACTTAAACGTGGAAATGACCGGAAGGGTCATTACATCATCCACTACTAAAAAGGGCTTTCGTCCTTGAAAGTCAAGGTCAAAGGGGTACCTGAAGGCTAAAATAGCTGCGGATACTGATCCCGCATATCTCTCTCAGTCTCCCAGGTAGCCTCCTCGACTGGACGGTGCCTCCACTGAACCTTAACAACCGGGATCTCTCGAGACCTCAATCTCCTGACATCTCTGGCCAAAATAGGTGTCGACTCCTCAACAAGGGCTAAACCCTCACCCAACTGAACTGAATCCCACTGTAACACATGAGACTCATCTGGGACATACCGACCCAACATCGAAACATGGAATACAGGATGTATAGCTGAAAACATTGGAGGCAAGGCTAGCTGATAGGCAACGCTACCAACCCTCTGAAGAATCTCAAACGGCCCAATGTATCTGGGGCTAAGCTTGCCCCGCCTACCAAATCTCATCACGCCCTTCATGGGCGATACACGGAGAAACACCAAGTCACCGACACTAAACTCCAAGGCACGAAGCCTACGATCAGCATAACTCTTCTGCCTGCTCTGAGCTGCCCGAAGTCTGTCCTGAATCACTCGGACTCGGTCTAAGGAATCTCGAAGCAAATCTGTGCTCTGTGGCCCGGCACTAAAACCATCAAACCAACCTACCGGTGATCTGCAACGCCTGCCATACAAAGCCTCAAAAGGTGCCATGCCGATACTCGAATGGAAGCTGTTATTATAAGCAAAACTCTGCCAAGGGAACAAACTGATCCCAAGAACCTCCAAAGTCAAGAACACAGGCTCGAAGCATGTCCTCCAAAATCTGAATGGTCCTCTCGGACTGGCCATCTGTCTGAGGGTGGAAAGCGGTACTAAGATGAACCTCTGTACCCAAATCTCGCTGAATAGCCCTCCAGAACTGATATGTGAACTGAGTGCCGCGGTCTGAAATGATAGAAGCTGGGACCCCATGCAACCGAACAATCTCACGAAGGTAGATCTGAGCTAACCTCTCTGCACCATAAGAAGTATGAACCGCCAAGAAATGTGCTGACTTAGTCAGCCTATCAACAATCACCCATATGGAATCAAACCCATGAGAAGTACGAGGCAAACCAACAACGAAGTCCATAGTGATCCCTTCCCACTTCCACTCAGGAATGGGAAGTCGCTGCATCAAACCACCATGTCTCATATGCTCGAACTTAACCTGCTGGCAGTTCAAGCACCGAGATACGAACTCTGCTATATCCCGCTTCATACCACTCCACCAGTAAAGCTGTCTCAAGTCTCTATACATCTTTGCTGTGCCAGGGTGAATGGAGTATCTAGTACAATGTGCCTAATGAAGTATCAACCGAATCAAATCACTAATCCTCGGAACACAAGGGCGACTATCAAACCTAAGAACCCCATCTGAATCTAGAGTAGCCCGACTGGTCTCACCCCGAAGAACCCGATCACGAAGGTCACACAACTGCTGATCCTCAAACTGACGACTCTGAATCTGATCAATCAAAGTAGAACGAACCTCAACACTGGCGAGAACTCTAGTAGGATTCGACAAGTCAAGCCTAACCAAACGGTTAGCCAAGGACTGGATGTCCAAGGCCAATGGTCGCTCTGAAACTGAGAGAGAAGCTAGGCTACCCATACTTACTGCCCTCCGACTCAAGGCATCCGCTACCACATTCGCCTTGCCCGGATGATACAGAATAGTGAAGTCATAGTCCTTCAGTAACTCGACCCATCTCCTCTGTCTCGAGTTCAACTCCCGCTGACTCGTGATATACTGAAGACTACGGTGATCGGTGAAGATATCACAGTGAACTCCATATAAGTAATGCCTCCAGATCTTGAGCGCGAAAACTACCGCCGCCAATTCTAAGTCATGAGTGGGGTAGTTGCGCTCGTGAACCTTCAGCTGCCTCGACGCATATGCTATTACTCGACCCTGCTGCATCAACACACAACCAAGACCAACCCCAGAAGCATCACAATACACGGAGAAGCTCTGACCCTCAACCGGCAAAGTCAAAACTGGAGCTGAAGTCAATAAGTCCTTAAGACTCTGGAAGCTATCCTCACACTGATCCGAC
This sequence comes from Jaltomata sinuosa, assembly GCA_003996215.1. Taxonomy (NCBI): domain Eukaryota; kingdom Viridiplantae; phylum Streptophyta; class Magnoliopsida; order Solanales; family Solanaceae; genus Jaltomata; species Jaltomata sinuosa. The sequence goes on from QJPP01003439.1 coordinate 49,704, forward strand.
CACTGAAATGGGACATCTGTCCTAGTCAGCATAGTCAAGGGTGCTGCTATGGAAGAAAATCCCTCAACGAACCGTCTGTAGTAACCCGCTAATCCAATAAAGCTGCGAACCTCAGTAACAGTAGTAGGTCTAGGCCACTCACAAACCGCTGAAATCTTTCCCGGATCAACCCTAATCCCATCCTTAGACACCACGTTCCCTAGGAATGTAACTGACTCAAGCCAAAACTCGCACTTTGAGAACTTGGCATAAAGCCGATGATCTCTCAAAGTCTGGAGTATAACCCTCAAGTGTTGCTCATGCTCATCTCTACTACGCGAGTATACCAAGATGTCGTCTATAAAAACTATCACAAATGAGTCCAAATACGGGCCAAGAACCATATGCATCAAGTTCATAAAGGCTGCGGGGGCATTAGTCAACCCAAAAGACATCACTAGGAACTCATAATGGCCATAACGTGTCCTGAATGCTGTCTTAGGGATGTCCTCCGCCCTAATCCTCAACTGATGGTAGCCAGACCACAAATCAATCTTCAAAAACACGACTAAACCCTGAAGCTGGTCAAACAAATCATCAATCCTCGACGTCGGATACCTATTCTTCACTGTCACCCTATTCAGCTTCCGATAATCAATACACATGCGCATCGAACCATCCTTCTTCTTCACGAAGAGAATAAGAGCACCCCACGGTGACACACTAGGTCTAATAAACCCCTTAGCTAACAGATCCTGGAGCTGCTCCTTAAGCTCCCTCAACTCAGCAGGAGCCATACGGTAAGGAGACATAGAAATAGGCCTAGTGCCCGGCTCTAGCTCAATAGCAAAATCAATATCTCTCTCAGGTGGAAGGCCTGGCAGGTCGGTAGGAAACACATCGAGGAAGTCTCTAACCACAGGAACAGACTTAGGAGAAATGGGGTCAGCACTAACATCTCGGACATATGCTAGATAAGCTAAACACCCACGGGAAATCAACTTCCTAGCTCGAAGACAAGAGATGATCCCAGATGGTGCATGGCTAGCAGAACCCTGCCACACAACCGGGGATACACCGGGCACAGCTATGGTAATGGTCTTGGCATAACAATCCAAAACCACACGGTGAGGGATAACCAGTCCATGCCCAGTATCACATCAAAATCTAGCATATCAAGAATCATCAAATCACCCCAAGTCTCTGAATCACCAACAGATAACATACAGGACCTCACAATCCGATCCACTACTAAAGAATCTCCTACTGGGGTCGAAACAGAAACAGGAACAGATAATGGCTCACTAGCCAACCCCAAACAAGGCACAAAGTAGGCAGATACATATGAACAAGTGGATCCAGGATCAAATAAAGCCATAGCAGACTGATGGCACACATAAATCATACTTGTAATCACAGCATCTGAGGCCTCTGCCTCTGGTCTCCTAGGGACCACGTAAAACTGACGACGACCTCCACCTGCCTAACCGCCATCCCTACCACCTGCTCTACCGCGTGGAGCACCACCTCTACTCTGACGACCACCCCCTCGAGCTGGGGGATGAACTACTCGTAAAGGCTCGGCCAACTAAACCGTACCCTGCTGAGGGCAATCTCTAGCAAAATGACCAATCACACCACAAGTAAAACAAGCCCCTGACGGCCTACTCGGTCGAGATGAACCAGCGAATCCCGTATGACCACCACGGCCTGATGCCCTAGAAACTGTACCCCTCGAAGACTGGCCGCTATAGCCCTGATAGCTGCCCTGACCCTGCTCGAACTGGGTACTACCGAAAGTCTGAAGGGAAGCCTGAACCGAACGGCTGGACTGACCCTGGTACTGCTGTGGCTGATAACTCCGGCTCCACTGGCCAGGACCTCTACCACCATATCTGGAACCACTATAGACACCTTGATGCCGAGGCCTTTTATCTCTGGAGCCCTGATCATGTCGCTGTAAGTCCTCCACAGTGTGGGCATAGTCTACAATAGCATGGAATGACCGACCACTGGTAATCAATATCTCAGCTGGCTGCCTGATCTCTAGCCTCAAACCCCATACAAATCTGCGAATCCTATCAGCCTCGGTAGGAATGATCATAGCTCTGAACGGTGCTAGCTGATGGAAGCGGGTCTCATACTCCGAGATAGTCGTAGACCCCTGCGTAAGGTGAGTAAACTGCTCCCTGCGACGCTCATGATCACTCTAAGGTAGGAACTTGGCCATAAAGGCCTCATAAAACTCAGACCAGGTCAAAGGAGGTGACGATGGTGGTCTACAAGCAACCTGGGCCCTAAACCATAACTTTGTTGGGCCCTCCAACTGATAGGTAGTATAACCAACCCCGTGAGTCTCCAACAAACCCAGATGATGCAACATCTCCTCACAGGTAGTAATAAAGTCATGTGGATCCTGTCCAGAAGTACCAGCAAACCTCGGAGGTGCTAACCTCAAAAACCTACCCAACGCCTTCTGCTCTGACTCTGTCATAACTGGGCGAGGAGCAAGAGGTTGTGCAACAGATGGAACCGTAATGACCACCGCACGGGGAGCCATAGTAGCAGGCTACGCTCCTGAGCTCTGTGCACCCAGGGCTGCCCCCTGAGAAGATGTCTGCGCTACCTCGAAAGGCCGCTCTCCAATTATACCCAAAAGCTGTAATAGTAATCCCCGAATATCTGGAGACTGAGCTGCGGCTGGAGATGGCACAGAGGTGGGCACTAGAGCTGGTACTGGAGCTGGCGCTGGAGCTGGCGCTGGAGCTAGCGCTGGAGCGGGAGGCTCATCTCCACGTGATGCCGATGACCTCGTACGAACCATCTGCGGAAGAATGAAGTAGAACAAATGAGATTTCCAGAAACTTCAAGGGTTGTACGCACGACACAGAAGCAGTAAGAGAGTAAGATTTCCTAAAATGTCACTGTAGCCTCCAAAAGATTGAGTACGGACGTCTCCGCCCCGATCCGCAGGACTCTACTAAACATTGGCTCCTATACCGATGACACCGGTGAACCTAAAGCTCTGATACCAAGTTGTCACGACCCAATTTCTCGGTCATGATGGCACCTACAACCCCCGGTAGGTGAACCAATCCCCGTAGCCCAGAACAGTTAGTAATGGGCTACTATCTAGCAAATAAGGGAGCAAGACGAATAAAATAGATAACAGGGATATAAATATATGCATTTGCGGAAACTAAACCAAACCCCAAGATCTGGTATCATAGTATAGAGCCAAACTACATACATGGAGTGCAAATAAACCAAAACTATATATACAGATGTCTCTGAATGGTAATAGAGTACATGAGGAAAAAGATAAACTAAAGCTAAGCTCCGATCGCCAAGAGCTCACCCTCAGCCTGAAGTAGTCCCCAACAGATCTCCAAGCACGAATCACAACGATCTAACGGCGATGGCCCACGCTAGGATCTGCACCCAAAGATGCAGGGGGTAGGGGTGAGCACCAAATGCGAAGCATAAGGTACCCTGTAGGTATCATAGGCCGACTGGGCACATATAAGATAAAAGCGCAAAGCAAGTAGTCACAGAAATCAACGAAAGGTACACAGGAACTAGCCCAGAGGGAAATCAACAGAACCACATATGAGGCTAGTAAGCAGAATATACACACCATAGGCACAGGTGAAAGTAAGAAATAACGCACCTGGGGTCCTTGCAACAACAGTGTATACAAAATACGTTTACGAAATGGACGGTATACCGGTAACCTCAAGTGTAAGAAGAAGAGAGAAAGAGTAATAATAGGCATGCTCAGAGACATGAATCAAACTCAACTAGTCATACCAATCTCAAATCCAGAAACTAACAGTCTAGCAGTAACCAATCTCATACTTATCCATAATAGGGAATAATTCTACAAGTAAATAGAAAGAGCCTACCTACAGTCCCTCGGCCGCCCATACAACCGAGGAACACAAACAAGTGAAAACAAACCCTCCGCATCCCATACTACCGGAGCGTACAATCAGCAAACAACAAACAAGGGTGGAACCTCAAACCATGAATGATATGATGCATGAAGATCTCAAGTGCCATGGTATCTCTGTATGTACCTCCTCCGGCGCCGATCCGGCCCAGCAGGTAGGTTCCATGGAAGGACACTTCCCGTATACCTCTACTCCGCCGTATACCCCTCCTCCGGCACACGCAGCCCGAAGCCCCTGGCCTGGATGGCAAGGTCCATGGAGGTCCCAGACCCCATACTAAAACTCAGTATCAGAACATGTCGTCCGGAAGCAAGTCCGGTATCAGGATAGAGACCTAGTCTCGAATATGCAATGCCCAGATCCTGTCCAGGACTAAAGTAGTAGGAAAATATCTCAAAAACCCCTCCAAGGGTGCCCGGGAATAACCGGGTCTAAACAGTAAAAAGTCATCTCAGGTGCTCGGTCCGACCGAGGCTAAAAATCATCTCAAGTAACAAGAAAACTCAACTAGCACCCCGGCCCTGCCGAGTCTAGCGATAATCGTAAATCTGATGATTTTAAACATAATTTTACCTTCTTGCCCAAAAATATTCACAAGCTAAATCAACCATTTCCAAATCATTTCCATCAAAAATGGGCCCCCGGGCCATGCAAGGTTTAGAAAATAGTGTCAGTAGGCTCGAAGCCAAAACCATAGTAAAACATGGATAAACCTCTTTATATGCATGGAAATGGTATGATCACACACAATAGCTGCCCAGCAGCTCACAATCAACCAATCGACCCTGCACAGGCCCACAGCTACTCAGCAAGCATAACCAGCCTAGAAGGATAATTCTATGCCCGGGACTCGCGGACATTCCCAAAATCCCACCTCCTATGTTCCAGAGTCAACAAGGCCTCACAGGACCACAAGGGTAAATAAAATATATCGGCAAATACTACAAGCAACGGAGGAACAAAAGTAGGCGGACATGAATAAAGCGGTCGAGGTCTGTGGTGCCAACCTATTAAACCAACCCAAGGATGCCCATTAATACAATTTTATTCTATATATGCGGAGTCTAGGAAAAATAAACCGTAACCTACCTGTCGTCCGACGACAAGCTCGAACCTCTCCGAAAAGAAGCTCCGAAACAAAACTCAAACTTGAACTCGGGCTTGAATAATTTGACGTAGATAATAAATTTTCCTGTCAGGGATCAAAGAAACCGCCCAACATATTTTCTTCCCAAAAATTCTCCTGAACGTGAATAAGCAGCAAGGTACTTTGAACTAATCTTAAGAAATCCTTTTTGTTCAAGTTAGTAAAATATACCTAAGTATATGTACAGCAAACTACTAGCACATTAATATATAACCTTTAATGGATTAATCATTACAACATGGCAATGTGATGCCACCTCTCTTACCCTTAGCTTTGCTGGCCACCTCCTCCACCTCCACGTGGAATGGAGGTGGCAATTCAATTATTAAAACAAAATGATTTTGCCCCGTTATGTAAGTATTCGGGTATTGCATAAATTCGTGGTAAAATAAATATAATATCTTAAATATATCATAATTTACAGAAAATTATTTCGAATAAAACCTACTATATTATAATAATAAATTTTAACATAACTAAATTTACTATCTCCGTTAAAATATTATGGTGTATAAAAACCTTATAAAATAAATACATAAACAATTATAACGTAACAAAATATTCTTCATAAACCTTTAAAATATTTTGAAAAGGCAATAATAATATAATTTTTACCAAATTCAACTTTTAAATAAAATATTTTCAAATACACGCACGATGCTAATAAAATTCTTAAGCCTAGGCTCGTAATTCACCAACGCACGATTTTGATACTCAAGAATTCTCTCGGGATCCTCCCTTATGTTTTATCACTGTTTCGGAACTGAAATGGCGTTTTAAAACGTGAAGTTGAGGCTTAAATCGAGTTTAACCCGACCCAGTTCGCGACCCGTTTCACAACCCATTTTCTGCCAGACAGTCCGCGGTACAACAGTCATAACTTTTTACTCCAAGATCAGTTGAACGTGAGGTTTTGTGCGTTGGAAACTAGACTCGTAGACCTTCGATTTGGTATTTTGGGGGACTTCTAACTCTTCATATATTGAGAGAAAAGCCCTGAGACATTTTACCCAAAGTTCAGGAAATTTGTTAAAGAACTTACGATAACTTTTGTCGATTTGCTTGGCTTCAAACTTAAACATGGAAATGACCGGAAGGGTCATTACACCAGGCTACCTAGGCGACGCCGCGTGCGTGGTGGCCTGCACGCATGCGCGAAGGCCTAGCGCATGGCTGTATATATGTTTTTCTTCTTCGTTTTTCAAACACTCCAACCAAAAAATCCTCTATAGCTTGAGATCTCTAAACCCAAATTGATGTCTGGGATCACCATATACTGGTTGGGATGGTAATCTTTGTTCGTAGTCATTTTCCTGGCATTAAATTGCAAGTTCCCAGATTATAATTCTGTTAAATTTCTTAGTGATTCTTGTTTTGTTTCTTGGGTTTGGAGGCTGATTTGAGCTCATTTTTAGAGCTGGAATTATTTAATAATTTGGGCATGTAATCCTTGTCCCACGAGGGACATTTTCCCTAGTTTTATTTTTAAAATTCGCATACGGGCCTCATGGGCGTTTTTACACCCAATTTTTTTACCCAAATTGTTAATTTGCAATATGGGTGTTATTATTCATATTTTAACGAATATATTATCATTATGATAGCGTGGCATTATTCGAAGGCTTTTCGAAAAGGAAAAGCTCCGGTCTGGTGGGTGCGAGCGCGCGTGATTGGCTTCCAGGTAGGCTACGACTTACTTACTTCAAGACTTAGGTCTTTTGGGATGATTGTATGATTCATGCTAATTGTTGGTGGTATTTTTGTGGATTATATAGTTGTTTTTGAGGAAATATGATTCTTGTAGCCGAATTAGGGGCCTTAGCTTAGGATCGGGCTTCGGACCCGTAATTTACCCTTACTTTTTCCTGTAGATCTTAGTGTAGCCGGTGTAGTGCCTTTAGTTGTAGATATTGTCTTTCCCTAGCTTGGTTAGTCGGCTCTGGAGTATTGGGGGAAGTTAATTTAGATGTCCGTCTTATGGAATTTTTGGTAGTTTTCGAGGTAGGTTAGGAGTTTTTTTAATCAATTTTGCTTAATCATTTTACATTTTGTATTGTTCATCCGTATTTATGTATTTATGGGCCCGAGGCCATGTGCATTTGAATTGTTGGACCCCAGGTCAGTTTACTTATTCCCTAACTCTCTTTGGTTCTTTTGCTCCTTTTAGTCATTTTAGTATGAATTATCCGCTTTAGTTAAATTTGGGGTAGTTGTTGCCTTAGAGTAAGTTCCTGTAAGAGGTGGTTAAGCGTTCGGTTCTTCTAGGTGCTATTTTAGAATGTGAACCTTTTTCCTTATCTGGTGGACTTAATCGCCTTAGTGCAAGTTAATTAGACTCGAGATTGATATTTGATGTGAATTTTATCGTTGTCCTTGAGTTGTGACTGTTTCATCATGGCATATGAAGGATTTGATTTCAATACTGCATTCAATTTTTGGGAGAGATTTAAGATTGGGATAATTGATACTTTTCAGACTTTCTAGTGAAAACATGAGGCATTTTCAAAGTTATGATTTGGTTGAACTTGCATACCCGAGGCAAAGTGTTCGGGGTGGTTTTACTTGTATTTCAAACTTGCACGCTCGAAGGAAAATGTTTTGGGTGGTTTTACTTGTATTTTAAAGTTGCCCTAGGGAAAGTGTTCTGGGTGATTTTTACTGATTATCATCATGGCATGGTTATTGAGATACAGTTCAGAATTGGTATACAGAGTTTGCGAGTCCCTTATGAGTCCTGTCTTAGCAAGCTACGGCTGGAGGAGGAGTTTACGATACTATTAACACTTGACTCATATCATATGACATCTCATAGCACGGTTCCACTTACATTTTCCCCATTAAGTTGATTGCTAGTCACTGTTGTTTGCTCTTTGAATCAACTGGGGTTATGGAGGGTCCGACTGGGTTTATTGTTGGCAGGTTGTACGAACTGGGCTCATGGGGTCCGATTAGGTTATTCTCTGATTGTGTGTACCTTTCGAGCTTATGAGAGTTTAGTTAGGTTGTAGCTAGACTATTCCGCTTTACCTTACTTCGCTATGTTTTAGGTTTCCTACTTTAAATTTTTCGCAGCTGATTATTTTTCTGCCCTGGTATTGTCTAGCTATGACCTATATCCTTAAATTGACTCCCTCTGCTTTTTCCTTTAGTATATTCAGATTTTCTATTCTTTTATCTTATTTGAGCTCAATCGGCCTATGATGCCTACTAGGTACTGCATATTTTAGTACTCATGCTACACTTCTGATTTTTTCCCCCTTATGTAGACCCTAGCACGAGTTATCGCTGCTGACACTGTCCTAGCACGGATTGCTGATTTGGGGGTCTAGGGTGAGCTTCTGGCATCCGGAGCTGACTTATTTCCTTCTACTTTGAGATTAGTCTCCTTTTTGTATATTCGGAGACTATCATGTATATTTATATCTATATAGTACTCCCTATTTTGTAGCAGCTTTTGTACCGACTAGGTTTTGGGGATTTTTTGTATGACTTACTGCTTCTTTCCTCTATATTTTGTTTTCTGCTTTCATTATCTCTATCCTTTCTTCGCTTTTCCGCTTATATGTTATGTTCCGTATTAGACTGTTACTCGCTATTCTGGGCTAAAGGTTTTGTCATGCCCCGAGGTTACCCCCTAGACGTAACACGGGACTTGGGACCACAAGTGCCCCAAGCTAACCCTTGGTCATAGCATTCTCAAGCATAACAAAAGATAAGCGGAATCAATCGTAGATAAAGACTCAGAATATCATAAATAGAAAGTCGAATCAAGAGATACAATCATCCAACGGAACCCCACAACACTATGTCTGAAAAGCCTCTAAACTAGCATAAGGAGTTGATGGGACAATACCCCAACTAACTCAACAATCTGGAAGGAAAGGAAACATAGAAAACTAGAATAAAATCTAGTCCTCGAACAATGAGGACTCACCAAAGCTGATCGTGAGTGGCCGGGAACTCTAGCCACGTATCTGTGAAGGGACACCTGAATATGCATTATCAAAGGATGCAGCGCAAAATGCGTTAGTACTATGGAATGTACTAAGTGTGTGAGCAATGCATGAACATGATGAAAACATGCTGAGTATACTTAAATAACTAAAATCATGCTTTTAAAGATAAACTGAGCACAATGACTCTAATACTTTCTATAAGCTGAACATAATCATAAGTAATAAGTCTGAAATCTGAATAAGAGTCAAATGCAAGTTTTAAAAGCATAAACTGTTTTCTATGGGAGGTTCTCTAACTGACATAGACCATGTGAGCTACATGGAATTTGATTTATCCGCCCCATCGAGAGGACCCAATATACCTTGCCAGGGTATAAAGGCATTACTGTGGCGTGATCACTAAATACTGATGCCCAACAGAGGGGACTTAAAACCTACGGGGGCACATAGTTCTGGGATCTTTTTGGGTACTCTCACCCTGTCTAACTCGGTTCTAATACTACTCCCAAAACATACATATAGCTCATATAATACTGGGCATATCTGATGCAAAAACTGTTCATACTGATGACATATCTGATGTCAAAACTGTTCATAACTGGTGACATATGTGATGTCATGCAATTCAAATTCATAAATCTGAAGGCTTAGCTTAGCCATAATTCAAAACATGCTTTCCTTTCTAAATTCATACTTGAAGAATTAGGCATATTGTAATGACCCTTTCGGTTATTTCCAGGTATACATTTTCCTTGAACCATTAGAGCTTGTTTGTAGCGGCCCCAAGTCACTTAAGGCTCGTCAGGACCGGTATTTCGGTGTTGGGACCATTTGTTTGGCCGTATGATAAGTTTTGAAGACAAGTAAGTCGGCAAAAGTTATCGTAAGTTCCTTTAATAAATTTTCTGAACTTTGGGTAAAATGTCTCGGAGCTTTTCTCTCAATATATAAAGAGTTAGAAGTCCCCCAAAATACCAAATCGAAGGTCTACGAGTCTAGTTTCCAACGCACAAAACCTCACATCCAACTGATCTCGGAGTAAAAATTTATGACTATTTTACCGCGGACTGTCTGGCAGAAAACGGGTTGCGAACCGGGTCGCGAACCGGGTCGGGTTAAACTCGATTTAAGCCTCAACTTTACGTTTTAAAACGCCGTTTCAGTTATGAAACAGTGAGAAAACATAAGGGAGGATTCCAAGAGGGTTCTTGAGTATCAAAATCGTGCGTACTTGAAAATATTTAATTTAAAAGTTGAATGTGGTAGAAAATTATATTATTATTACCTTTTCAAAATATTTTAAAGGTTTATGGAAAATATTTTTGATACGATATAATTGTATATGTATTTATTTTATAAGGTTTTTATACATTGTAATATTTTAACGGAGATAGTAAATTTAGTTATGTTGAAAATTATTATTATAATATAGTAGGTTTTGTTTGAAATAATTTTCTATGAATTATGGTATATTTAAAATGTTATATTTATTTTACCACGAACCTATGCAATACCCGAATATATATAACGGGTAAAAGGATTCTTTCTATATGGCCACCTCCCCTTATACGTGTAAGTAAAAGGGGAGGGACACCAATTAATAGGGTGGCAGTAGTGCTAGTTACGTGGGGAATCAACAAGTCCATTGGACTTTTCTTTCAAATGTTGGTTGGCAAATCCAACATATTTATATATGAACATCTGCCAAACTTCCAAAGTTTGGCAGCATATTAAGTCCCTTTCCATTTCTATATTTTAGAAAGAGCCGTTGCAGCAGCAAAGGTTACCTTCTACATACGTATACGGAGAGAATTAGGTGGAATTAGATATATTTTGGCGTTGTGTTTAATTTCGGGAAAACAATCAATTATCTACGTCAAGTTATTCAAGCCCGAGTTCAAGTTTAATTTCATTTTGGAGCTTCTTTTTGGAGAGATTCAAGCTTGTCATCGGATGACAGGTAGGTTACGGTTTATTTTCCCTAGACTCCGCATATATAGGATAAAATTGTATTAATGGGCATCCTTGGGTTGGTTCATTAGGTTTGTACCACAGACCTCGACCGCTTTATTCATGTCTGCCTACTTTTGTTCCTCCGTTGCTTGTAGTATTTGCCGATATATTTTATTTACCCTTGTGGTCCTGTGAGGCCTTGTTGACTCTGGAACATAGAAGGTGGGATTTTGGGAATGTCCGCGAGTCCCGGGCATAGAATTATCCTTCTAGGCTGGTTATGCTTGCTGAGTAGCTATGGGCCTGTGCAGGGTCGATAGGTTGATTGTGAGCTGCTGGGCAGCTATTGTGTGTGATCATACCATTTCCATGCATATAAAGGGTTTTATCCATGTTTTACTATGGTTTTGGCTTCGGGCCTACTGGAACTATTTTCTAAACCTTGCATGGCCCGGGGGCCCATTTTTTATGGAAATAATTTGGAAATGGTTTGATTTAACTTGTGAATATTTTAGGATAAAGGAAAGTAAAATTATGTTTAAAATCATCAGTTTTACGATTATCGCTAGACTCGGCAGGGCCGGGGTGCTAGTTGAGTTTTCTTGTTACTTGAGATGATTTTTAGCCTCGGTCGGACCGAGCACCTTAGATGACTTTTTACTGTTTAGACCTGGTTATTCCCGGGCACCCTTGGAGGGGTTTTTGAGATATTTTCCTACTACTTTAGTCCTGGACAGGGTCTGGGAATGCATATTCGAGACTGGGTCTCTATCTTGATACCGGACTTGCTTCCGGGTGACATGCTTTGATACTGAGTTTTAGTATGGGGTCTGGGACCTCCATGGACCTTGCCATCCGGGCCTGGGGCTGCGTGTGCCGGAGGAAGGGTATACAGCGGAGTAGAGGTATACGGGCAGTGTCCTTCCATGGAACCTACCTACTGGGCCGGATCGGCGCCGGAGGAGGTACATACAGAGATACCATTTCCCTTGAGATCTTCATGCATCATATCATTCATTCTTTGAGGCTCCACCCTTGTTGTTGTTTGTTGATTGTACGCTCCGGTAGTATGGGATGCCGAGGGTTTATTTTCACTTGTTTGTGTTCCTCGATTGTATTGGCGGCCGGGGGACTATAGGTAGACTTTTGCTATTTACTTACAGAATTGTTCTCTATTATGGATAAGTATGAGATTGGTTACTGCTAGACTGTTAGTTTCTGTATTGAGATTGATATGATTAGTTGAGCTTGATTTATGTCTCTGAGTATGCCTATCATTACTCTTTCCCTCTTCTTACACTTGAGGTTACCGGTATACCGTCCATTTCGTAAACTTATTTTGTATACACTGTTGTTGCAAGGACCCCAGGTGCGTTGTTTCTTACTTTCACCTGTGCCTATGGTGTGTATATTCTGCTTACTTAGCCTCACATGTGGTCTGTTGATTTCCTCTGCGGCCTGTTCCTGTGTACCTTTCGTTGATTTCTCGCCATGACTGGCTTGCTTCTATTCATGTCTATTACTACGCTTTTATCTTATATGTGCCCAGTCGGCCTAATAAATAACGCTACTGGGTACCTTATGCTCGCATCCTTAGGGTAGACATAACCCCCCTGCATCTTTGGGTGCAGATCCTAGCGTGGGGCCATCGCCGTTAGATCGTTGTGATTCGTGCTTGGAGATCTGTTGGAGACTACTTCAGGCTGAGGGTGAGCTCTTGGCGATCGGAGCTTAGCTTTAGTTTATCTTTTGCTTCATGTACTCTATTACCATTCGGAGACATTTGTATATATAGTTTTGGTTTATTTTGCACTCCATGTATGTAGTTTGGCTCTGTACTATGATACCAGGTCTTAGGGTTTGGTTTAGTTTCCGCATATGTATATATTTATATCCCTGTTATCTATTTTATTCGTCTGGTTCCCTTATTTGTTAGATAGTAGCCCATTGCTAACTGTTCTGGGCTACGGGGATTGGTTCACCTACCGGGGGTTGTAGGTGCCATCATGACCGAGAAATTGGGTCGTGACAACTTGGTATCAGAGCTTTAGGTTCACCAGTGTCATCGGTATAGGAGCCAATGTCTAGTAGAGTCCTGCGGATCGGGGCGGAGACGTCCGTACTCAATCTTTTGGAGGCTACAGTGACATTTTAGGAATTTGACTCTTTCATTGCTTCTGTGTCGTGCGTAGAACCCTTGAAGTTTCTAGAAATCTCATTTATTCTACTTCATTCTTCCGCAGATGGTTCGTACGAGATCATCGGCATCACGCGGAGATGAGCCTCCCACTCCAGCTAAGGGTCTAGGACGCCCTCGATCAGTGGCACTTACTAGAGCTGCTAGAGTGGAGATAGATCCCGAGCTGCATGTGGATCAGGGGGTAGCCCAGGTACCACCAGCCCCAGTGCCAGCTCCAGTACCAGCTCCAGTGCCCACTTCTGTGCCATCTACAGCCGCAGCTCAGTCTCTAGATATTCGGGGATTACTATTACAGCTTTTGGGTGTGATTGGAGAGAGGCCTTCTGAGGTAGCACAGACATCCGCTCAGGGGGAAGCCCTGGGTGCACAAAGCTTAGGAGCGCAGCCGGCTACTATGGCTCCCCGTGCGGAGGTCATTCCGGTTCCATCTGTTGCACAGCCTCTTGCTCCTCGCCTAGTTATGACAGAGTTAGAGCAGAAGGCGTTGGGTAGGTTTTTGAGGTTAGCACCTCCGAGGTTTGCTGGTACTTCTGGACAGGATCCACATGACTTTATTACTACCTGTGAGGAGATGTTGCATCATTTGGGTTTGTTGGAGACTCATGGGGTTGGTTATACTACCTATCAGTTGGAGGGTCCAGAGAAGTTATGGTGGAGGGCCCAGGTTACTTGTAGACCACCGTCGTCACCTCCTTTGACCTGGTCTGAGTTTTATGAGGCCTTTATGGCCAAGTTCCTACCACAGAGTGATCATGAGCGTCGCAGGGAGCAGTTTACTCATCTTATGCAGGGGTCTACGACTATCTCGGAGTATGAGACCCGTTTTCATCAGCTAGCACCGTTCGGAGCTATGATCATTCCTACCGAGGCAGATAGGATTCGTAGATTTTTATGGGGTTTGAGGCCAGAGATCAGGCAGCCAGCTGAGATATTGATTGCCAGTGGTCGGTCATTCCAGGCTATTGTAGACTTTGCCCGCACTATGGAGGACTTACAGCGACATGATCAGGGGTCCAGAGATAAGAGGCCTCGACATCAGGGTGTCTATAGTGGTTCCAGATATGGTGGTAGAGGTCCTGGCCAGTGGAGCCGGAGTTATCATCCACAGCAGTACCAGGGTCAGTCCAGCCGACCGGTTCAGGCTTTCCTTCAGACTTTCGGTAGTACCCAGTTCGAGCAGGGTCAGAGCAGCCATCAGGGCTATGGCGGCCAGTCTTCGAGGGGTAGAGTTTTTGGGGCATCAGGTCGTGGTGGTCATATGGGATCTGCTGGTTCATATCGACTGAGTAGGCCGTCAGGGGCTTGTTTTACTTGTGGTGCAATTGGTCATTTTGCTAGAGATTGCCCTCAGCAGGGTACAGTTCAGTTGGCCGAGCCTTTACGGGCAGTTCAGCCTCAGGCTAGAGGGGGTGGTCGTCAGAGTAGAGGTAGTGCTCCGTGCGGCCGAGCAGGTGGTGGGGAAGGCGGTCAGGCAGGTGGAGGTCATCATCAGTTTTACGCGGTCCCTAGGAGACCAGAGGCAGAGGCCTCAGATGCTGTGATTACAGGTACGATCTCTATGTGCCATCAGTCTGCTATGGCTTTATTTGATCCTGGATCCACTTGTTCATATGTATCTTCCTACTTTGTGCCTTGTTTGGGGTTGGATAGTGCAGCCATTATTCTGTTCCTGTTTCCCTGTTTTGACCCCAGTAGGAAGATTCTTTAGTAGTGGATCGGATTGTGAGATTCTTGTAATATCTATTGGGTGATCAGAGCTTGGGTCGATTGGATGATTCCTGCATTTGCTAGATTTTGATTGATCTACGGCATGGACTGGTTGATCCCCTCACCTGTGTTTTGGATTGTTATTGCAAGACCGATCTACATAGCTTTTGCCGGTGATCCCCGGTGTGTGGCAGCGTCTGTAGGCTAGGAAGTTGATTTCCCGTGGGTGTTTAGCTTATCTGGCATATGTCCGAGATGTTAGTGCTGAACCCACTTCTCCTGAGTCTGTTCCTGTGGTTAGAGACTTCCTCGATGTGTTTCCTACCGACCTGCCAGGCCTTCCACCTGAGAGAGATATTGATTTTGCTATTGAGGTTGAGCCGGGCACTAGGCCTATTTCTATTTCTCCTTATCGTATGGCTCCTGTTGAGTTGAGGGAGCTTAAGGAGCAGCTCCAGGATCTGTTAGCTAAGGGGTTTATTAGACCTAGTGTGTCGCCTTGGGGTGCTCCTGTTCTCTTCGTGAAAAAGAAGGATGGGTCGATGCGCATGTGTATTGATTATCGGCAGCTGAATAGGGTGACAATGAAGAATAGGTATCCGATGCCGAGGATTGATGATTTGTTTGACCAGCTTCAGGGTTCAGTCGTGTTTTCGAAGATTGATTTGAGGTCTGGCTACCATCAGTTGAGGATTAGGGCGGAAGACATCCCTAAGACAGCATTCAGGACACGTTATGGCCATTATGAGTTCCTGGTGATGTCTTTTGGGTTTACTAATGCCCCCGCAGCCTTTATGAACTTGATGCACAGGGTTCTTGGCCCGTATTTGGACTTATTTGTGATAGTTTTTATAGACGACATCTTGGTATACTCGCATAGTAGAGATGAGCATGAGCAGCACTTGAGGGTTATACTCCAGACTTTGAGAGATCATCGGCTTTATGCCAAGTTCTCAAAGTGCGAGTTTTGGCTTGAGTCAGTTGCATTCCTAGGGCACTTGGTGTCTAAGGATGGGATTAGGGTTGATCCGGGAAAGATTTCAGCGGTTTGTGAGTGGCCTAGACCTACTACTGTTACTGAGGTTCGCAGCTTTATTGGGTTAGCAGGTTACTACAGACGGTTCGTTGAGGGATTTTCTTCCATAGCAACACCATTGACTATGCTGACTAGGAAGGATGTCCCATTTCAGTGGTCGGATCAGTGTGAGGATAGCTTCCAGAGGCTTAAGGCCTTATTGACTTCAGCTCCAGTTTTGACCTTGCCGGTTGAGGGTCAGAGCTTCTCCGTGTATTGTCATGCTTCTGGGGTTGGTCTTGGTTGTGTGTTGATGCAGCAGGGTCGAGTAATAGCATATGCATCGAGGAAGCTGAAGGTTCACGAGCGCACTA
>QJPP01003440.1:0-46995 GCA_003996215.1 Jaltomata sinuosa
GGCGCCGAGGAGGTACATACAGAGATACTATGGCACTTGAAGATCTTCATGCATCATATCATTCATGGTTCGAGGTTCACCTTGTTTGCTGTTTGCTGATTGTACGCTCCGGTAGTATGGGATGCCGGAGGGTTTGTTTTCACTTGTTTGCGTTCCTCGGTTGTATGGGCGGCCGAGGGGCTGTAGGTAGACTTTTGCTATTTATTTACAGAATGGTTCTCTATTATGGATAAGTATGAGATTGGTACTGCTAGGGTGTTAGTTTCTGGATTTGAGGTTGATATGATTAGTTAAGTATTGATTAATGTCTTGAGCATGCCTATTATTATTCTTTCTCCCTTCTTCTTACACTTGAGGTTACCGGTATACCGTCTATTCCGTAAACTTATTTTGTATACACTGTTGTTGCAAGGATTCCAGGTGCGTTATTTCTTACTTTCACCTGTGCCTTTGGTGTGTATATTCTGCTTGCTAGCCTCACATGTGGTTCTGTTGATTTCCCTTTGGGCTAGTTCCTGTGTACCTTTCGTTGATTTCTGTGACTACTTGCTTCTATTCTGTCTATTACTGCGCTTTTATCTTATATGTGCCCAGTCGGCCTATGATACCTACTGGGTACCTTATGCTTCGCATTTGGTGCTCACCCCTACCCCCTGTATCTTTGGGTGCAGATCCTAGCGTGGGCTATCGCCGTTAGACCGCTGTGATTCGTGCTTGGAGATCTGTTGAAGACTACTTCAGGCTGAGGGTGAGCTCTTGGCGATCGGAGCTTAGCTTTAGTTTATCTTTTGCTTCATGTACTCTATTACCATTCAGAGACATCTGTATATATAGTTTTGGGTTATTTGTACTCCATGTATGTAGTTTGGCTCTGTACTATGATACCAGGTCTTGGGGTTGGTTTAGTTTCCGCATATGTATATATTTATATACCTGTTATCTATTTTATTCGTTTTGTTCTCCTATTTGTTAGATAGTAGCCCATTACTAACTGTTCTGGGCTACAGGGATTGGTACACCTACCGGGGGTTGTAGGTGCCATCATGACCGAGAAATCGGGTCGTGACAATATATTGTTATACTCAAGGACACAAGATGAACACATAAGACTATTAGAAAAAATTGTACATATTGTAAAATCTTCGGGCATAAGCCTAAGTAAAAAAAAAGCAGAAATTATGAAAAATCAGATAGAATTCTTAGGAATACAAATAGACAAAAATGGGATAAAAATGCAAACGCATATAGTGCAAAAAATAATTAATCTTAATGAAACCCTCGATACAAAAAAGAAATTACAATCATTTCTAGGACTAGTTAACCAGGTAAGAGAATATATACCCAAACTAGCAGAAAACTTGAAACCTTTACAGAAAAAATTAAAGAAAGATGTAGAATACCATTTTGATGATAAAGATAAAACCCATATAAGAAAGATTAAATCTATGTGTCAGAAATTACAAAAATTATATTTCCCAGATGAAAATAGACAATTTATATATATAGTAGAAACAGATTCTAGTGATCATAGTTATGGAGGAGTTCCTAAGCATAAATATGATAAAGAAAAGATAGAACACCATTGTAGATACTATTCAGGATCATACACAGAACCACAATTGAAATGGGAAATAAATAAAAAAGAATTATTTGCATTATATAAATGTTTATTAGCATTCGAACCATACATTGTTTATAACAAATTCATTGTAAGAACTGACAATACACAGGTTAAATGGTGGATTACAAGAAAAATACAGGACTCAGTCACGACTAAAGAAATAAGAAGACTTGTATTAAATGTACAAAACTTTACGTTTACAATTGAAATAGTTAAATCCGATAAGAATGTCATTGCAGATTACCTATCAAGAAAAAGGTACACAAACTGATGATATACAAGAAACATCTACAAAAGATTTCTTTACAATCTTAACTACACTCTCATTACAAATGGATAGTGTGGGAAAAAGGCTACAAAAGCTAGAAGAAAGCAATATAAGCCAGCAGCATGGCTTTAAACATGCGGATCTAAGTCCACCGGAAGACTCTAAACATCCAGACCAAGAAGGTGACGTTGGGAAACACCTTAAAACCCATAATGTTCATGTACATACAGCTGCAGGTGCATCTACAAGCAAAGGAACAAGTGGAGAAAAATATACAAATGCGAATATGAATAACATCTTTGACAAACCATATACACCAAATACCCCAAAAGACCCTTTGTAAATACCTTCCCATGTACATACCTACAAATAAAGTCTTAACCAAGACAAACAAACCCACAACCACATAACTAGGTCATATATTGAGAATCTCTACCAAATACAGACCTTTTTAAACCGAAACCCCAGGTCTAAAAATACCAAAAATCCACAACAAGACTATATAACCCAACACCTCTAAGGTTATAACTGCCTTATTGCACAACCAGGTACCAATGCAAACCTAGTAAAGACATGTTATAACTATGGATTACTTAGCACAGTATATACCTCAACATGAGACGAATTATCTACATTACCAGACATATACAAAGCATTTACTACTTATAAGCGAATAACTAAAGGAACTCTCTTCTACATAAAGTTCTATACAGCCCCAGCAGAAATACTTTTTGATGAAATCAAACCAAACATCCAAGCAGTAAAAATAGGACTGACTAGAGACATGATTATACCAGAAAAATAGAACAACAACCAGTAATATCCAAGATTGACATACCAGAATTTTATGCGAATAAACGGATTATAGGCTTAGCCACTATACTGAGTGAACTAGGAAGTAATTATATTAATCAAAGACCTATATGAAAGTATTATTCAAGAGAACAAACTATACTCTATAGTAACTCCAGGGAAGTTAGAGAAAATGATCTAGAGGAAATACGCCAATGGATTATGAGTCTACTCAGACCAGAAGAAACACCTATAACAAGAGCAATACGCAAGGATTTTATCTCACAGAACTTAATGACAAGATATTGTAAACTAATTGGACCAAGTTATCCAAACCACCTATGTTCAAAATGCCAAGGAGAAGATAATGTGATTCCTGAAGTCCAGATAGAATAAACACGAGGAAATAAAAACGCCAACCACACAAAGGAGCACAGATGGACGGACAAGATACCCCGACAAGAAAGAGAAGATACCCCGACAAGAATGACTAGCACTATATAAAGTATTTTGTTTCCTTATATAAATTAGTCAAAAGTAGCTTTATAAAAAGCAGCTTTATGTAAAGTAAATAGTGAAGGACAGCTGTTAGGACAGCTGTTAGGACAAATATAAAGTTGTATAGTTTACGCGTTTTCAGTAGTATAAATATATAGCCTCTAAGGAAAAGAGGAGGGGGAACCCAAGGAAAAACACTCTCTTGTAACTCTCTGATAACATATATATTAATTTTTTTATAAATTTTTAGCTATGGAAAAGTAGCACGAAAACACACAATCAGATATCAATGATCTAAAAATCAAGGTATGCTTATTTATGATTATGAATAGCTAAATTATCATATTCCTTATAATCTCTGGTAGATCATAATTATTCATTATTCCATAGTACTGTTATAACGGCCCTCCTGAGAAAAGTTTGCCATGAAAATATGCTAAGAGTAGTTAAGCCCAGACTATGCCATCCTAACGTTGAAATCAGTAGGCAAAGAGGCCGTTTAGGGGAGAAACAAAGTTGAGACGCTATTAGGGTAAACGATTGAAGTAGAAAGGCATGGTAGTGACTAGAAAGGATGATCAGGATAACTTATTATAAAATAATGAATAAAGATGATAGACAAAGAGGTTAGACGGAATATGTTTGGCCAAAATATAAAATGAACATCACTTACTTATTAAATGATGATCATAACTATAAGATACTTGTATTATATATACTTAGACAAATTAATAATGATATTAGAAGAAAAATTTATGACAATTTGGTAACCTTTGAAATAATAGAAATAATGACTCAAGGATGGACAGAATTACTTATACATGAAGATACAGATTTATACGAACTAGATTTATATTCAGAAGAATGGTAAATTTCACATACCTACAGTACTGGCAAGAAACTATTGAAAACATAACCTTGCTAGGAAATTTAGTAAAAACAAATATGGAAGAATACCAAAGAACCCAAGATATACAGTATTTAGAATACATCTTAGAAGGTTTAAAAGAAATAATTAGGCTAATTCCCTTAAGAAAGGAGAAACCTTTACAGAAAAAATTAAAGAAAGATGTAGAATACCATTTTGATGAACCAAGACAAAGATCATCAGAACAAAAAATCATATTTGATAACAATATATTTGAACAGATAAAAGGAAAAGAATTAGACCTAAGCGTAGAAAAAGTACTCGAAGTACCAACAATAAAAAATTGGTTTAAAAGACAGAAAGAAGAATACTACGTAGTAAGTCAAAAGGAACATATAATAGACTGTAAATACACTAGAGGTAAGGCCAAAATACCAATAATAAACAAAAGAATATTAAACAAAGAAATACAAGATATAAAAGCAAAAAACCCAATCAAGTATGTAAACCTAGGAGGAACAGAAATACTAATAAAAGCATGCTTTAGGGAAGGAATAGATACCCCTATAGAAATATACTTGGCAGATGATATAACTATACAACCTATAGAAAAAAGTATAATCAGTGCAATAAAAGGAAACTTAATATACCAAAAGTTTAAATTCATAATAAGCGCAAACTACTCAGTAGCATTAAATGACAAAAATATAGATAAATCATTAGTACTATATTGGAAAATGTCAGGAATAGAACTAGCCCCAGGCAGTAAAATATTCACAGCAAGATGTAAAAACTTGTATGTCTTAACGACTAAACATAAGATAACAACAAAAAATAAGATAAACAAAATCAAAATAGAAAATCCTTTTGAAAGAATAGTTACGGTTATCGATAATAATGATTATAGCTATAAAGAAATTGATTTGGAAGAAGATTTAAAAATAGTGAAAGAAAGGTTAAGAACATCAAGTGTACCACAAAATGAAACACCACAGACATCATCAAGAATGAGCACATCAAAAAGGATAGACTATATAACTCCACAAAAACGGATAGAACAAATGATAGAAGAAATAAAACCATACCATTACTATATAACAGGAATTATGGACCAACGAAAATACCAGATATTAATAAACACAGGACAAGAGGAAAATTACATCACAAGAGAATTAGTAATAGAAAACGAAATATTAACCCATGGACAATTATGCCCTGACCTACCAAAAGTTTTAATAAATATAGAAGAAACAATAGAAAAAGAAATAATTATCGGAGGAATATTAATGGTGATACAATTTAAAGTCTACCAAGGCGATAAAAATATTACATTAGGGATAAAATGGCTAGAAAAAGTAAAACCATATAATTTAGACGAGAAGCAACTAACAATACATTATGAAACAAAAAGGTAATAATAAAAAGAACAACCTGAACGATGAAAATATATGTACTTACAAAAATAATAATAGAAGGATATTACAATAGATATTATACACCAATAATAGATACAGGAGCAAAAGCTAACTTATGCAAATATAACTGTTTGCCAGAAGAAAAATG
Source organism: Jaltomata sinuosa (assembly GCA_003996215.1). NCBI lineage: Eukaryota > Viridiplantae > Streptophyta > Magnoliopsida > Solanales > Solanaceae > Jaltomata > Jaltomata sinuosa. The sequence continues at coordinate 5,611 of QJPP01003440.1, forward strand.
GGAAAAACTAAAAACACCTATGGTAGTAACAAGATTTAATAATGAAGGAAGAATGATTACACATAAAGCCAAAAATATAAAAATACAAATATGGGATAAGATATTAACAATAGAAGAAATGTACAACTTTGTGTTTACGACAAAGGATATGTTACTAGGAATGCCATTTTTAGAAAAATTCTACCCACATGTAATAACAAAAACACATTGGTGGTTTACCACACCATCCAAGCAAAAAATAGGAGCAAAACAAGTAAATGTACAAAACGTTACATTTTAGTATTTTTTACTTCTTCTAATTCTTGTACCTAGTGAAGGACAGTTGTTAGGACAGCTGTTAGGACAGATATAAAGTTGTATAGTTTACGCGTTTTCAGTAGTATAAATAGATAGCCTCTAAGGCAAAGAGGAGGGGGAACCCAAGGAAAAACACTCTGTTGTAACTCTCTGATAACATATATATAAAAAAATTATAAATTTTTAGCTATGGAAAAGTAGCACGAAAACACACAATCAGATATCAATGATCTAAAAATCAAGGTATGCTTATTTATGATTATGAATAGCTAAATTATCATATTCCTTATAATCTCTGGTAGATCATAATTATTCATTATTCTATAGTACTGTTATAACGACCATCCTGAGAAAAGTTTGCCATGAAAATATGCTAAGAGTAGTTAAGCCCAGACTATGCCATCCTAACGTTGAAACTAGTAGGCAAAGAGGTTGTTTAGGGGAGTAAACAAAGTTGAGGCGCTGTTAGGGTAAACGATTGAAGTTGAAAGGCATGGTAGTGACTAGAAAGGATGATCAGGATAACTTATTATAAAATAATGAATAAAGATGATAGACAAAGAGGTTAGACGGAATATGTTTGGCAAAAATATAAAATGAACATCACTTACTTATTAAATGATGATCATAACTATAAGATACTTGTATTATATATACTTAGACAAATTAATAATGATATTAGAAGAAACATTTATGACAATTTGGTAACCTTTGAAATAATAGAAATAATGACTCAAGGATGGACATAATTACTTATACATGAAGATACAGATTTATACGAACTAGATTTATATTCAGAAGAATGGTAAATTTCACATACCTACAGTACTGGCAAGAAACTATTGAAAACATAACCTTTCTAGGAAATTTAGTAAAAACAAATATGGAAGAATATCAAAGAACCCAAGATATACAATATTTAGAATACATCTTAGAAGGTTTAAAAGAAATAATTAGGCTAATTCCCTTAAGAAAGGAGTATTATGAAAAAACATTTAATACATAAAATGGACGATAGGACCCCCATCAAAATTGGTATCAGAGCAAAGACAAATACAAAGTCAAATACAAAGGCAAATAGTAACGCAAAAAAGACACAACAAATTAGTAATAAACTAAGGAAAATAAATAAAAAATTAAACAACTTATACACAGAATATAAATGGTTACATACGACAACGATAGATAAAAATAGGTTAGAACAATTAATAGATATCATATCTAAGACATAATACAAATATATTCAATACCTGAAAAAACAAAATGAACAAGGAAGAATATAGACGACAACTCTCAGAAAAAATTACTGAAAAAAGACAAGAATTACGACATAGACAAAATAGGCTCAATAATAATATATTTGCAGGAACATGTCAAAATTCCTTACTATCACAAAGAAAAACTACACTCAACTTACAAATACAAATACAACAACTTGAATACAAATTCCAACACAATTTATAATGAATAAAGAAGAATTTGCGGTAGAGGAAAAAACATATGAAAATCATGATGGATTAAAAATAAAGATAATATTTTCAAATCTAGGACGAAGATATAAAAAAATAGGAGATAAATTATACTTAATGTTAGAAAAAGAAACAATACGATTAGAAGATAGTTTGACAACTAAGGTACGAATAACAAAAGAAAATAAAGATATAGATAGAAAAAAAGAAATTGACATGATAAAACACCAAGCAAAAAAGGAGGTACAAGAATTAGAAGAAGTAAAAAATACTAAAATCTTAGAATTAGTCCCTATGGCCCCTATGGCTGTTAGGAGGTACAAGCATTTATTATAATATAGCCCCTATGGCTTGCCTATGTGACGTACTTACACTATATCTAATACAAATTATCGTATGATGGCCTACCAAAGGTGATCCAGGTCATGTGTAAAGCATATGTTGCTCAAGTACTTATTGCTATGATTTTATACACCTAACTATAATCGCAGTCTGATACGAGGTACGCCCTTTGAGGGCTCACTATAAGGGTCTGCCCGCAGGCCACATATGCCATGTATTGGCTCGAGTCAGGGAAAACTAGTGCATGACATTTCGGTTGACTCCAAATACAAATAGTGCCACGAGGGTGGGTACGCCACAATTTTCAGGCTCACTATAAGGGTATGGTCTCAATCTTGTGCACAGAATCACATCGCGCAAGTGTGTCAAGTAAAACCTATGAATACCCTCCCGTCGCTATCTTTTATCGAGTAACGCCTTAACAGGCCTATGGCATGTAATCTATGGCAAAGATTGTCAGAGTATTAAGTAAGATCTCTATATATAATACTTAACTTTCCGAATATAATATCACTATCCAAACGCTAGTTCTTGCTTTAACTTATCGTTATATCAAATAGGTTGTCACATAAGCTAATGTACTTATGCTATGGCCATTTATTTCATTTATAATATGTGACACATATATAAGACCACATCGTGTGAATTCTAAGGATTTCAAGTAAAGACACTTATGGTCATATAAAATATTAAGAAAGTTGACGCGAAGGGAGTAATAAGAGTACATGTAAACTTTAATACTTAAATAAGGGAATGATGCATAAAGCAACTAAAAACTTTGTTTTTGTTCTTCATGTAGGCTATTTGACCTTTTGTAGAGGGAACATGTGACGTAGGGTGGTACCTTACGATGAAGGAAGTTTTAGCTTTACATACCTCGGGTGCTTTCCTAGCTAGTAGTAGTAGCACGAGCTTCCAACAATCCAGCACACCTCATGTAGCCCCTATGCGATCAACCCAATCAACTACGTACATAAAACATATATGCATTCATCAATAACCCATAAATTTAGCTAACAATTCACTCTAATGTTCTTCACATATATCCAAAATTAATCAAATCCCTTAACCATAGTTTAGAGTGAGTTTCTTATTTCCAACTTATCAAATACAATATTAAATCTTCCAATTAGTAGGAATTTCCAAAAATCCCATCTTATTCATATTTTTCCCTCCTATAAAACCTCAATAATCAAGACCCACTTTAAGAACTAATAAAAAATAAAATTAAATATTCTCAAATATTTATTCATAATCATACTCGAAAGTGGAGTAAATAATTTACCTCTTATAATTTAAATCCCAACTTTAGCTCTTGAAAATTCCTTGAGTTTGACACAAAAATTCACTTAGTTTCTAAGCTCCTTAAAGATGTGAATATAATTTTTTTTTGGAGTTAAAAGAAAGAAATAAGAAGGGATAGAGAAGTGAGGTTAAAAGTAGTACCACTGCTGCTGCGTTTTTTTCCAGCAACCAAGATGCTCCTTAATTGATATCTCCAAGTGAAGGAGGAAGTGAAATTGACAGTACTAGTACCTGTACGTTTTGCACTTTTCTCTTTTCCTTTTTATCCTTTTTCCTTCCTTACTCTTTTTAATTCATTAAAAAGTTATCCTTTTTCCTTCCTTACTCTTTTTAATTCATTAAAAAGTTGAGCCCCACTTAATTTAAATTTTTCAATTGTTGTTCTTTTTTTCTTGCCAACCTTATAAAGTATATTAGGAAAGGACAAGGTGGTCCCATTAACAACAAACACACTAGTATACAATAATATATACTACACTTCTCTTTAAAATATGCACTCCGCACTCTTTTTAGATTAAGAGTCATGCACGTTTAAATCGTTAATTTGTATTCGTAATTTTTCGAGGCCCTACAACTAGTATATATATTTTTATTTAATAATACATTTGTCAGACAATATGCAACTAATCCAATTCTTCTTGAATAATTCTTTAAAAATAAACAAAATTTCTTTTTTTCTTTTCCCAATATGTGTAAATACATAATTTTAATAGGTGTTTTGTGCAATTATTTCATATTAATTTATCTCAAAAATAATATAGAAAAAATTTTAATGCGAGTCGCGTGACAGATTGGTGAGTACCAGACAATAACACTAAATTTAAGCAAGATTTTATTTTAAATTTTTATTGAAAGGAGTGTAAAATTTCTACGAATAAGGCTTATTTTAAGTTGGATACAATAATAATGTGCTTCAATAAGCATTGCAACATTTATAATCATACACATATAACCATTTAATATTCAGTACATAATTATATTTTTAAAAAATTAACCATTAAATTGATTATTATTTTTACGCATACTTAAATTTTGTTGAAATTGATATTTCAAAATTCTTAACCAATATTTAAAATGTTCGCTTGTTTCAATATTTTATTTTTTATATCTATAAACTAAAATTTATTATAAATAAAAGTAACTTTCTTGATGACTGCAATGAATTAGAAAACACATTTGTTATTACTCTATGATTATCCTACTTACTCAAATTTAAATCACACTGAATTATCTTCCTAATAAGAAAAATTTGACCCAATAAAATTCATCAACATATGGTCAGAGTCATAAAATACATAGATGTCTAGATGATAACATCTAATTAGGTATCTAATACACATTTATTTAGTTTTATGTCAAAATTGTTAGTACTAACAATTAAGAATTCTCTAATTTAAACTAATCAAAACATTTACATAATCTAAAATTTACTTATAAATAGGAGTCAATTCTAGGCAAAGAAACACAAAATAACAACAAAGCTATTTGATCCCCATCAAAAAAATACACGTTTAACCATCTCTTTCTCCTTTTTAGTGTTGACTTGAAAGATGGAGGAACAACAATAGAAGATAGGGAAGGAAAACAAGGGAAAGGAAATCACAAACATGATGTATGAAGTGTTGAAGGGAGAAGATATTCCCATTGATATACACCCTTACGATCTCAATGATATGTGTTATCTAATTAACCAAAAGCTCAATCAGGTACGCAAAGCGATGAAAACTAAGGCAGCCGGAGAGAGTTCTACATAAAATTCCCTTCAGCTAGTTCATAATTTTAGTATGTTTTCCAATTATCTATGTATTCATTGCTTTGATACAAGTTATTGAGAAAGATTATTATAAAGTCAGAAATTTTAATTAAATATTTTTTCTTTTATTAGCATTGAGGTTCTTCTGATATACTTTATTATTTTAATAAGATATGTGTGTCTATATATTTGCATTTGGAAAAATCAGTGTGATATAAAAAGAATTAATAAAAGCTATTGGACAAGCCAAAAATAATTTTTGTATAAAATGAATTGATTATAAGTCTCAAAGTCATTAGTTTATATTTAATTTTGTCCGACTGCAAATAGTTATGCAACATGCAAAATCCCCCCCCCCCCCCAACACACACACACACACATATATATATTAAAAAATTTATATTAACCAATATGTGTTAATCAAATGTTGTTGATACGAATATTTTATGAAGTATTAATATAATTTAAGGCTTACCATTGTAAACATGTCAAGAAATATAAAAATAACATAAAAAAGATAAGTTAGGGAGTTATTAAATATATTTGGTACATTGTGTGAATAATTAAAATGGTTGTTGCAATATGTTGAAACAATTAGATTTGATGTGCTTAATGAGACAAGAAAAATAAGTTGCTTTGATGAATTCTCATTTAATATTGATTGTGCATCATGCCGGTTAAATTACTAGTAGGAATATAAAAAGAAGACAGAAGATTCAACTAGGTTTAAACCTTTTGGTCGTTTAGTGTTTTAACTAACAAATAATATATATCGTATAACATAAATTTACATATAGGGTTAATTAAAATACAGAAAAGTTAAATAGGTTTAAATTGTATCCTTTTAGCCATTAAGCTCGACTCACAAGGCTATAATCGGACATGGTCTTCCTTGTAGTTATAGAATGAGTAAGGGAAGCCAGAAGTTTCAACCCTATAGTTTATGTTATGACGTTTTATAGCCAATAAATTGAACTCTCCAAAATAATAGTATGAGGTAATTAAATTCTATATATTCGTTCGTTCATTTTTAATTATACGGAGATACTTTTTTATTGAGTTAATAATTAAAAGGTGAGATGAAACTGGATAAGGATATTGTGTGAATCAATTAACTTAATCAAAAGCCAAGACCTTTTCATTTCTTGATAGAGAAACTTGATTGTCTTTCACTAAATATTGATTTGGTGAAAGAAAATTCACTAGGTTTGTTCGTGAACTTTCATCTGTTAAACATAACGTGACAAAATTATAATATATGGCATAAACTCAATAAATTTATCATTTCTTTTTCCTCTTTGATTAATACATATTAAAATTAGCCGAAAAGGATCGGATAAACTTAAATATGAATTTCAAGATGATTAAAATTAAACTTAGTCACAATAAAATGAGAAAATCTCGTCAGACTAATATGTATATTTTCAATTAATAATACATTAGTAAGACAATATGCAACTAATTCCACTTCTTCTTGAATAATTCTCTAAAAATAAATAAAATTTCTTTTTTTTCTTTTTCCAATATGTGTAAATACATAATTTTGACAAGTATTCTGTGCAATTATTTCATATTAATTTATCTCAAAAATAATTTATAAAAAATTTCAATGCGAGTCGAGTGACAGGTTGGTGAATACCAGACAATAATACTAAATTTAAGCAAGATTTTATTTTAAAATTTAATTGAAAGAAGCGTAAAATTTCTACGCATAAGGCTTATTTTAAGTTGGATACAATAATAATGTGCTTCAATAAGCATTGCAACATTTATAATCATACACATATAACCATTTAATATTCAGTAAATATTTGTATTTTTAAAAAATTAACCATTAAATTGATTATTATTTTTACACATACTTAAATTTTGTTGAAATTGATATTTCAAAATTCTTAGCCAATATTTAAAATGTTCGCTTGTTTCAATATTTTATTTTTTATATCTATAAACTAAAATTTACTAAAAATAAAAGTAACTTTCTTGATGACTGCAATGAATTAGAAAACACATTTGTTATTACTCTATGATTATGCTACTTACTCAAATTTAAATCACAATGAATTATCTTCCTAATAAGAAAAATTTGACCCAATAAAATTGATCAACATATGGTCAGAGTCATAAAATACATTGATGTCTAGATGATAACATCTAATTAGGTATCTAATACACATTTATTTAATTTTATGCCAAAGAAATTGTTAGTACTAACAATTAAGAAATCTCTAATTTAAACTAATCAAATATTTACATAATCTAATTTTTTTCTTACAAATAGGAGTCAATTCTAGGCAAAGAAACACAAAATAACAACAAAGCTATTTGATCCCCATCAAAAAATACACGTTTAACCATCTCTTTCTCCTTTTTAGTGTTGACTTGAAAGATGGAGGAACAACAACAGAAGATAGGGAAGGAAAACAAGGGAAAGGAAATCACAAACATGATGTATGAAGTGTTGAAGGGAAAAGATATTCCCATTGATATACACCCTTACGATCTCAATGATATGTGTTGTCTAATTAACCAAAAACTCAAACAGGTACGCGAAGCGATGAAAACGAAGGCAACCGGAGAGGGTTCTACATAAAATTCCCTTCAACTAGTTCATAATTTTAGTATGTTTTTCAATTATCTATGTATTCATTGCTTTGATACAAGTTATTGAGAAAGATTATTATCAAGTCAGAAATTTTAATTAAATAATTTTTCTTTTATTAGCATTGAGGTTCTTTTAATATACTTTATTATTTTAATAAGATATGTGTGTCTATATATTTATATTTGGAAAAATCAGTGTGATATAAAAAAGAATTAATAAAAGCTATTGGACAAGCCGAAAAGAATTTTTGTATAAAATGAATTGATTATAAGTGTCAAAGTTATTAGTTTATATTTATTTTTGTCCGACTGCAAAAAATTATGCAACATGCAAAATGCACACACACACACACACACATACACACACACACATATATATAAATATATATATTGTAATGACATGTTCCGTCGTTACTGAAAATATCTGCTATCAAGGCAGGTGTCTCTCATTCATAATAAGAGTTAGGATTAATTCTTTATCATGGGAGTATATTTGGCATGTACTAAGGTCATACAATACTCTTAGCACAAAGTTAAGTTGAAAGCTTCCTTACCGATTTAGTTCCGGGCTAAGTTCAAACTAGGGTCAACTTCAAACGTGCGTTCCTCCTAGAATATAAAGAGTTATGGGTCCCCAATACCCACCAAATTAAAGATCTCTGAGTCCTCTTTCCAACGTCGTTGACCGTTCATCAATCCGCTTCCCGAGTTAAAATTTATGACTATTTTACTGAAAACTGTCCGTGCTGAAAAATTGAGTCCGCTGTAGCGGGACTTAGGTCGCTATAGAGGTACCGCCATAGCAGTTGGCAGTCCGCTATAGCGGAACGACGGAACCAGAAAGCTCACCATTTTATAATCCCATTCTCCCTTCTTTAGTCAAAACAGACGAGTGTTGCTCCAAAAATCCTCCTAGGTTGCTCCAAAGCTTGAGAGTAATGGGGAGGAGGGATTCCAGCTAAAGGGATGCGAAACTATGAATTTTTGCCTGTAAAATCGTTAGGAAATGCCTTCACGGAGCCAGAAAGGGCATGGAACAGCTTCTCGGCATCCAGGTAGGCTAGGTTTCTTCCAAAGAGTAGATTGACCGCTTTCATTTTCTTATTATTGTGTAGAATAAAAGGGAGAATCCATGGTTATGCCTTCGAGCTCGGAGTCTGGAGGAAATTGTTGATTTGTTTGATTAGTTGGAACGGTAGAATCAGGATAGTGTGTTGTGATATTCTAGGCATTGCTTAATTTGTGTGATTTTGCTAATAAATGCGGGAACTAGAATATCAAAAGGTTCGAGGTGGAGAAGAGAACTTTGTATTTTGGTAACTCTCTAGGAGTCATCTTTAACCTTGACTAGAAAAGGGTTAGTAATTAACTAATGTGCAAGGAACAGAAATTTCGAAAACTAATTGGAATAATTAGGATATTCGTTGGTTGTGTTCTAAGTTTGGGAAAGGTTTTCCCAGGTTGTATTTGGTCCTACAAAGAGGGTCGGGAATAAATGTAATTAACTGCATGTTTAAAGGGGCGAACCGGGGTTAGTCTTCAGACAGGATTTGACGGTTCATAGTGTACCCGAAATGGGGTAGGTGATGGTTTGATTCTTGTATGCTTGTGTGTTTTTGTACTCTTATCTAAGTATTTGTATGAGGTGCATTGCTTAGGGGATGATTGGGATTGTCTGATAGTCCTATTTAACAGTCTGGTAAATTGAACTGTGTATTTTGCTTGTTGGTTTACAAGTTGATTGTTTATTGTTGTGACTATTGGATTTCTGTGTGACATTCGGTTGGCTCAGGTACCACGCCTGGTACGGGAATTACTAACGGTTGGCTCGGAATCTATGCCTGGTACGGGTATAACAAATGGTTGGCTCGGGTACCACGCCTGGTATGGGAATACTAATGGTTGGCTTGGGTACCACGCTTGGTACAAAATATACTAACGGTTGGATCGGGTACCACGCCTGGTACGGGACTAACTGGTTGGCTCGGGTACCACGCATGGTATGGGTTTACTTATTGCATTGCATTATGTAATTGATTTGGTTCCATGAGTGGACCGGACTGTGTTTATAAATTGTGATATTGCATTTTTGTCTTGGTGTAGGGCGGGTTATTATATTGTGAGTTTGATCTTGGTGTAGCTGGGTTGTTATATTATATTATGAGTTTGGTCTTGGTGTAGACCGGGTTGTGATATTATGTTATTAGTTGGGTCTTGGTGTAGACCGGGTTATTATGTTGGTTATTAGTTTGGTCTTGAGGTAGACCAGGTTATTATGTTAATTATTAGTTGGTCTTGGGGTATGTCGGGTTATGATGTTAATTATTAGTTGGTCTGGGTATAGGTCGGGTTATTATGTTGATTATTAGTTGGTCTTGGTGTAGATCAGGTTTGTCATGTTAACACCTAGACATGTTAGGGGGATTCGAGTGGGTCCAGACTATTTAAAAGAGGTTATGTGCTCATAAATTTATGTCATTAAGTGTACTAATAGCGGTCATGAATTATCATGGTTAATGAGCTAAGGGTGGGTCTTGGTGTAGACCGGGATAGTCTGTTGAACACTTAGGTGTGGATGGAGGATCCTTGGAGGGTCCGGGTTATGTTATCTAAGAACGGATTTAGGTGTATCTCTATGGTGGTCATTGAAGGTGTCAATGGTTGTTAGGTGAATTGCATGTGGTTGGTAATTATAGAGGAAGACTGAGAGTTTGGGTGTGGTTATTGGTTAATATAACCAGGTGGTAAAGCTGTCCTAGAGGTCCTGGAAAGTCCGGACAATGGTAGGTAATACTTTGGGTATAAGTGGTTTGGTTGGGCAGTTGGCCAGATTTAGTCTGGATAGTTAGTCAAGGTATTTTACTGGGGTAAAGGTTAAAGGTGACTTGGGAAGTCTAGGTAACAAGGAGACTTGGGAATTCTGGGTGACAAGGCGACTCTGAGAAGTCTAGTTATGAGTGAGACTTGGGAAGTCCTAGATGTCAGGGTCAAGGTTAGGGTGGTGGAGTTGGCAGTGAAAGGGTAGGTAGGTCGGTTCCGAAAGAGAGGATTGATAAAAGTGATGTTGAAATGGGTGAAGCATTTACCTTGTGCATTTTATTTGGATTTTTATATGATGGTAGGGGTGAATTTGGGTCAGCCGATGATGCCTACCAGTACGTGTGTTTGTACTGATTCTACTCTTGCTATACCTTTTTGGGTATAGTCTGGTTGCAGGGTTGGTGATGTTTCACAGGTTCAGGATTGCGGTGATCTTCCAGCAGCTCCTACTTCGTTTTATGGTGGGAGTTGTGTCCATCTTATGTTATAAGCTCATCTTGTAGAAGCTCTTGTACCGACTTAGACTAGGTTCTGGGGAGGTTGTGTTATATTGTTAGTAAATTTCCGTAAGTTCTAAAGGTTGTTATTTTTCGAAAGTTATTGTATAAAGATTTTCCAAATATTTGTAAAAGGATTTCTCATGTATAAAAAGGGACTTACTTAATGGTTATTTTCTTTTTCGCATTGCCTGTTGGTTCGGGTGGTAAAGGTTCTCCTATCTAGGTGGATTAGAGTAGGTGCCCGCACGGCCCGGTAGTTGGGTCGTGACATATATATATATATATATATATATATATATATATATATACATACTAAAAAATTCATATTAACCAATATGTGTTAATCAAATGTTGTCGAGACGAATATTTTATAAAGTATTAATATATTTTAAGGCTTACCATTGTAAACATGTCAAGAAATATAAAAATAACGTAAAAAAGATAAGTTAGGGAGTTATTAAATATATTTGGTACATTGTGTGAATAATTAAAATGGTTGTTGAAATATGTTGAAACAATTAGATTTGATATGCTTAATGAGACAAGAAAAATAATTTGCTTTGATGAATTCTCATTTAATATTAACCGTGCATCGTGCCGGTTAAATTACTAGTAGGAATATAAAATCAAGACAGAAGATTCAACTAGGTTTAAACCTTTTGGTCATTTAGTGTTCTAACTAACAAATAATATATCTCGTATAACATAAATTTACAAATCGGGTTAATTAAAAAATACAGAAGATTTAACTAGGTTTAAATTGTGTCCTTTTAGCCGTTAAGCTCGACTCGCAAGGCTAAAATCGAACATAGTCTTCCTTGTAGTTATAGAATGAGTAAGGGAAGCCAGAAGTTTCAACTATAGTTTATGTTATGACATTTTATGGCCAATAAATTGAACTCCCCAAAATAATAGTATGAGGTAATTAAATTCTATATATTCGTTCGTTCATTTTTAATTATACCGAGATACTTTTTTATTGAGTTAATAAAAAAAAGTGAGATGAAACTGGATAAGGATATTGTGTGAATGAATTAACTTAATCAAAAGCCAAGAACTTTTCATTTCTTGATAAAGAAACTTGATTGTCTTTCACTAAAAATTGATTCGGTGAAAGAAAATTCACTAGGTTTGTTCGTGAACTTTCATCGGTTAAATATAACGTGACAAAATTATAATATATGGCATTGTCATGACCCAACCCACCAGTCCATGTAGGCACCTACTCTAACCACCTATATAGACAAACCCTCACCACCCGTCCAAGGTGACATGCAAAAAATAGAAAGTAGCAAAATAACCTTCCTTTTATTATGAAAACAGAATTCTCGTCGTTGGTGCTCATACTATACTTCTACACTTTCTGTGCAGATATTAGTTGAGTTCTCGTCGTTGATCGCGTTGGAGACTCGTGCAGATTTTGTGGATATTCGAGACTAGGGTGAGCGCCTGACGGTCGGGGCTTGACCATATCTCATCTTTTGTGTTGTTACAATTTGTATATTTGGAGACAGTTGTACTTATCATTTTGTTTCCTCTAGCACTTGTATTCTATTAGAAGCTTCTATACTGTCGATACCAAGTCTTGGGGTTGGTGTAGTTTCTTTTTGTATATATTCAGGTTATTGCTTCCTCTTTGTTCTACCTTTATATTCTTCTTTTGCTTATTTCTGCTTATTGTGCATATTGGTTAGGTAGTAGCCCATTCCTTCCTATTCTGGGCTACGAGAATTGGTCTGCCTACTGGGGGGTCGTAGGTGCCATCATGACCTGAGAAATCAAGTCCTGACAATTGATATTAGAGCTCTAGGTTCACCGATGTCATGGTACAGAAGCAAGTGTCTAAGTAGAGTCTCGTGGATCGGTATGGTGACGTCTGTATCCTATATGCGGGAGGCTACATGGCATTGTTAGGAAAAGTTTCATATTCTTGGCTCCTTATCATGCGTTCCTGGCTCTATTGACTTCTACTCTTTGGTTGTTTCATTCCTTCTCAGATGCCTAAGATGAGTTTGACAGCGGGTGGTGTCGAGGCTTCTGTGCTTGTTGATTCAGTGCTTCCGTCTATGCCAGGACCTCAGAGTGAGAGTTTACCACCTCAGATAGGGGGTGTGGGGTAATCCCAGCCTCCGACTGGATTTATAGCTACCTCAACTCTTCAGGACACCGTGGCTAGGGCTCTGAGTCCTCCGGTGAGTGTTTCAGCACCTAGCTCTACGAGTGGTGCTTCAGTTTGGGTCGAGCTTCCAGTTCTTCAGCAGGGTTGTATGTCGTAGTTAGACTATGAGGTGAGATTTCATGAGATGGTTAGTGTGCTACTAGGACTGTACCTTTGGAGTTTGATAGGGTTCAGAGCTTTTTGAGAGGTTTGATTCAATCACTCCGTTTGGCGACCGAGCAATTGGTTACAGTTGGGACGACTTTCCTTTAGGCAGTTAACCATGCTTGGGCCATTGAGGGTTTGTGTTGTGAGGCTTATGGAGGTAGTTCTAAGAAGCGTCGTCGCCAGGATAGTTTCTGAGGTTCCCAACTTGAGGTAGGGGATTCTCTCCTAGAGACCGGGTCCATTGCTTTCTGTCTACTGGGCCAGTTTTAGTTGCTCCACGGGTTCTAGAGGGTGTTGGTACAGGTCATGTTAAGCAGAGTAGGCAGGGTACGGATCATATTCTTTGAGGTTTGACTTCAGGGTGTAAGTCGTGGCGGCCGGTCAGGTTCAACGAGATCTTCCAGTCCAACTTCATTCAGTGGGGTTTGCTTTCAGTGTGGTGAGCGTGGGCACTTTGCTAAGAATTTCCCCACAATTGTTATCCTGGTCAGCCTGGGTGTTATGATTGCGAAGAGATTGGTCACCTATATAGAGCTTGTCCCCGGCGAGGGATGGTTGAGCCTTCAGTTTTGACCGCTCAGTCTAGAGTTAGATCCCGTCAACTTGATGCTCCTCTTGGTGGGCCATAGGTAGAGGTTCCTTACACCGTTGTTCCAGGTCAGGCCTTTGCTACCTTTGACTTGTGTTAGTCCCGCTCGTGTTGCGATTCTGTCCCTTCTGTCGTGTAATTTCTTACATGCCTACCTGCTACTTGTTTAGTTGATTGGCTACCTGAATTGGAGTATCAATGTGTTGTTTTATTGGTAGTTTATTCTTTAGTAGTGGATGGGGGTGAGTTAGCCCTGTGAGGTATTTTACCCGGAGTTGTAGCTTGTGAGTAGTCTTTGTAGAGCTCCCCTCCTGTTTGTTGTGGTTCTAGGCTTGATTTGAATCTTTCTTTCTAACGGTCCTAGATGGTTGTTGCCTAGGCCGTTATCTAGTGTGGCTAGAGATCCATGTGATGATTTGGTGTATTACCGGTAGTTGGGCCAGAGTTGAGATTTTGCCTTAGTTGGGGGATATTTGTTTTACTAGTGTGCATAGACCGGTTTGGCCTCCCGAGTGTCTAGAGTCGACCCTCTTTGTTGATTAGTTTAGGAGGTTGGCAAGTATTTAGGTTGTTCTCATAGTCTCCTCCAGTTCGTGGTCCATTGAGTGTTTTGTTGTATCCCCAACTCCAGTTGGAACGAATCCTGATCGTAGTTCTTTGGGTGAGCTCTTGATGTTGGCATCGTGATTGGGTTTTGACTTTAGCACTTCCGACAAGGTGTTAATCGTAACCTTGTGGTTGGGTTGTATTTGTAAGCATTTTAGGGTGAGTTCGGCATCTGGCCCATTCTTCTCCTGCTTTATTGAGTTTGATGTGTAGCTATGAGAAGTAAGGTAATGGCTTCGGGTTCTTATTCGAGAAACGATTTGTAAGGTTTGGTATGTGCTAAGGAAGGATTTTTGTTAGTTGAAAAAGGAAGGAGATGACTTTTTGTTTGTGTTTATGTGTCCTAGTAGTTGCCTGAGGTGGCGATGAAGGTTTGCTTTGGGATTGTGTGTTGGTCATTCGATTCAGCTGTCTACATATTATCGTGGGTTTTCCATCGAGTGGTTTTTGTTTCAGTAGCATCTGCAGTGCTGGCAACTTGCATATTCAAGCCTAGTTGGCTTGGGTTCTTAAGGGTTCATTGGCAGCATATGGGTTCGACTAAGGCTTTGGTTGGTAGTTTTGAAAGTTGGGGTTTAGAATCATGGCTTGGCAGGTCACATCAGATGGTTCGTGGCAGTTTTTAGTTGGTTGCAGCACCCTAGTGTCGGGAGGTAGTGGGCGCGGGCAACTTAGCTTCTTTACTTCAGTTGCGGATGCGGCTATTGGCCTAGGACACCTAGTCCTTGGCTAACCTCTGTAAGAGGCAGGATATTCCAGATTTCAGCAGTGTTCCAGTTAGTACGAGGTCCTACTACCATGGTAGGACATACTCAGCGGTGTAAGTTTGAGCTTCAGCAGTGGTGTATGATTTATGTGGTCAGCTTATGCGGGTTGAGACTAGCGAGGCTATTTTGAGTTTTGATGATACGTAGAGACTGGTAATCGCCATTCGTTTGCCAAGGATTTGAAAGCTTGTTTAATTGATTCCTCCAGAGTTGTTGTTTATGTGGGATTCCAGTGTTGGTTAGACTCGGCCAGTATAGACTAGAAGTTCGTTATGACTTATGCTTTGAAGTGGTTGGTTGTTTGCAGATCCGGTAGAGCGGTTGATTCGATCCAAATGAATGAGTTGAAGGTATATGCAAAACTTTCTATGGCTAGATGGTAACTTTGAACCTCAGAAACCTTTTTCCTTTGCCTTCGGGGTGTTTGGACTTGATATTCGTGGCATGGTGGACTTTTTCTCAAGGTGATCTTGGTAAGATGATTTCAAATCAGAATGGTGTTCGAGTATTCAGAGTTGCAACAGTGTTTCTTAGAGTTGGAAGCTTAGCTAATGACTATGGACTTCGTGGTAGGCTTACCACACTACTTGCAGGATCTTGGTTTTGGTTTGGGTCTGTTGGGTAGGTTGCCCTGGTTCATTCGCTTTCAATTGATTCAGACTTGACGCAGTGTAGCGAAGGTGGGTTCGTTCTATAGTTTGGAAGTTCTCCGTCAACACAAGGTATCCACATGTGCCTTTCCTAACTTTGGTGTGCAAAGTTCAGTCAGGTTCAGATGGTTGGTTCAGCTAGGTTCAGTTATTGAGTTTGATGTTAACAAAAGTGTCCGTTCGTTGGTTGATGGTCAGTCAGGACAGATGACTACAACTTTTGACGATATGCCTCGGATTGTTATCTTGGATGACAAAAGTTAGTAGACTATAGCTTGATTTGGATAGAACTTGAGTATAAAGGGTGACTTCGTTCGTGTTAGAGTATAAGCAAAGACTGCGTATTTCCTGTGTTTCAGTTGATGCATCGATGATGGGTGAGTGTTAGACTGGTATGCAACTTCTTGTTATGGTGCAAAAAGGACTCAGCTCAAAATGAAAGGGTTTTGTGGAATCGGCAGGTTCATGAGTTAGAGTTTGATTATGGGCTTTTCTGGCATACTTGGTTATGGTTTCAAAGATTCAAGTTCTGTGTGGTGATCGCCTTGCTTCTCTGGTTTTGGTGTGGTGTCGGTGCTTTCTGGTTGAGGTTCTCGAGGTTCAGTCTGGGTAGTCAGCCTCTTGGAGCTTTGGATTTTGAATCTAGAATCTAGCTTGTCTAGTTAGGAGTTTAGGCTTGGTTGCTTTTCGTGGCTTCATTTTGTTGGGTGTCGTCCAATCGAAGAGGCAACTTGGGTTGTCCGAGAGAGTAATGCGGGCTTAGTATTCGATGTTCTTAAATCTATAGTGTTTCCTTCTTTCCTTACTTTCGGGGATGAAAGTATTTTTAGTAGTGGATGATATAATGACCCTTCGGGTCATTTATGCGTTTTCACCTTTTTTATACTGTTAGAGCTTGCCTGTAGCAGCCCCAAGTCATTTATGGCTTGCTGGAACCGGTGGTTCGGTGCCCTGGCCGTTCGGTTGATCTTTATGACTAATTTCCTGTCTTAGGAGTTGAGTTATCAAAATCGTGCGATAGTGATTTGCGATCGTATGACCTCAGCAAGCCTTGTGGAAAGGTCAATCCTGATTTGTGGTGTCGTAGCATTCCCGTGAGTGGGGTGTTTCCATTTGAAAATTTTATTAACACCGCGTGTAATTGAAAATATTTTATTTAAGAGTTGAAGGTGGTAAAAAGTTATATTCTTATTGCTTTCCTAAAATATTTGAAATGTTTATGAAAAATACTTTTGTTACGATATATTTGGGTATGTATTTATTTTATAAGAGTTTTATAAATTATTAATGTTTTAACGGAGATAGTGAGTCTAGTTATGTTGAAAATTATTATTATAATATAGTAAGTTTTATTTGAAATAATTTTCTATTTATTATGATATATTCAAAAAAAATATTATATTTATTTTCTCCGAACCTATGCAATACCCGAATGTTTACGTAATTGGCTAAAAAATTGGATGACATTGTCACCTCCATTCCACGTGGAGGTGAAAGGAAGTGTACAACAAAGTATTTTCAAGTGATGACATTACTTGACACATTTCTCAAATATTATTTATTAATTAATTAGTGACTATCCATTTCAAAGAAAGGTGGCTATATCTCATTCTATATATACATCTCAACTTCAGCAAATTGAATGCTATTATTATTATACCCACTTATGTTCTATTTATATCATGAATTATTCGGATACAAATCTTTGAATTCTCTAGCAAGTAATGGCAAATAGAAATTAAATGGTTAAATGCATTAGTAAGGGTGAGCTGGTTATCTTTTCGTGAGTTTTATGATAGTTTCCAAAGTAATTTGGTTGAGTATGCGGCAAATAATCGATTATCTACGTCAAGTTGTTCGAGCCCGAATTTGAGTTTGATTTTGTTTCGGAGCTTCTTGGAGCAGTTTGAGCTGGAGCATCATCGTTCTAGCAGCTTGTCATCGGATGACAGGTAGGTTATGACTTAACTCCCTAGACTTTGCCTATATCGGGTAAAATTGTACTAGTGGTCATTCTTGGGTTGGGTTGTTAGGTTTGTACCACAGACCTTGACCGCTCTTCCGTGATTCATCCCATTTCTTTCCTCCGTTGTGTGTAGTACTCCAATTTATTGATATTATTAGCCTTGTGGTCCCGTGGGGGCCTTGATGACTCTGGAACATAGATGGTGGGGTCATTGGGAATGTCCGCGAGTCCCGAACATAGAATTATCCATCTAGGCTGGTTATATGCTTGCTGAGTAGCTTTGGAGCCTGTGCAGGGCCGTTAGGTTGAGTGTGAACTGCGGGGCGGCTATTGTTTGTATGATCATACCATTTCCATGCATATAAAGAAGTTTCCTCCACGTTTTACTACTGTTCTGGTTTCGAGCCTACTGGAACTGTTTTCTAAACCTTGTATGGCCCGGGGGGCCCGTTTTCGACGGAAATGATTTGGAAATAGTTTGACTTATTTTGTGAATCTTCTCAGGTGAGAAAGGTTCTAAAGGATATTTTATCACTTTTTCTAATAGTACTAGGCTCGGTGGGGTCGAGGTCTAGACTTGTTTACTACAGCTTTCATGATAATACTAGGCTCGGCGGGGCCGTGCGCTAGGACCATTTGATTTACTGATTTAGACCCGGACACCCTCCGGGAAACGTAACTTGATGATTTTCGGGATGCTAGGCATCTAGTATGTTGTTCGGAGACCTCCATAGACCTTGCCGCTCTGGGCCCGGAGCTTCGGGCTGCATGTGCCGGAGGGAGGGTATATAGTGTAGTAGTGGTATACGGGTGAGACCCTCCATGGATCCTGTCTTCTAGGCCTTACAGGTCGCTGGAAGCGGGTAACATATGGTACTACTATCACTTTTACTTAGCATGGCATCATATCACCCATCTGCGTGGGATACCACCCTTTTTTGTTGTTTGTTGATTGTACGCTCCGATAGTATGGGATATCGGAGGGTTTGTTTTCACTTGTCTGTGTTTCTCGGTTGTATGGGCGACCGGGGGACTGTAGGTAGACTCCTGTCATCTATGTATAGAATTGGTCATTTTTACGGCTAGGTTGTTTGTTTCTATATTTGCAATCGATATGATTAGTTTGATCTTTGATTTCTGTTTTCCCGAGCATGTCTATCTGTACTCTTTCCCCCCTTTTCCTTATACTTGAGGTTACCGGTATACTGTCCATTTCTAGAACTTGTTATGTATACACTGTTGTTGCAAGGATCCCAGGTGAGTCATTTATTACTTTCACCCGTGCCTGTGTGTATATATCCTACTTGCTAGATTTGCATGTTATTCTATTATCTTTACTCTGGGCAAGTTTCTGTGTACTTTTCATTGATTTTCATGACTGCTTGTTTTTATTTCGTCTGTTATTACTGTTTTATCTTATATATGCTCAGTCGGCCTATAATACCTACTGAGTACCCGTTGTTTTGGTGCTCATACTATACTTCTACACTTTTTGTGCAGATATTAGTTGAGTTCTCGCCGTTGATCGCGTTGGAGACTCATGCAGATTTTGTGGATATTTGAGACAAGGGTGAGCGCCTGACGGTCGGGGCTTGACCACATCTCATCTTTTGTGTTGTTACTCTTTGTATATTTGGAGACAGTTGTACTTATCATTTTGTTACCTCTAGCACTTGTATTCTATTAGAAGCTTCTGTACTGTCGATACCAAGTCTTGGGGTTGGTGTAGTTTCTTTTTGTATATATTCAGGTTATTGCTTCCGCATTGTTCTACTTTTATATTCTTCTTTTTCTTATTTCTGCTTGTTGTGCATATTGGTTAGGTAGTAGCCCATTACTTTCCATTTTGGGCTACGGAAATTGGTCTGCCTACTGGGAGGTCGTAGGTGCCATCATGACCTGAGAAATCTGGTCGTGACAACTACGAATATCTAGAATACGGGGATGCAACCCCAAAAGAAAATACGGAAATAGTTTCAAGTCCGAGACAAGTGGACTGCAACTCTAAAGATAAGCCCAAGGTAGCTTGATCAAACAGCTCACCCTTGAAGTCAGAAATCGTCGGTGCTAAAGATGAGGTCGCGTCTCAGCCGCTGAAAGATTTTCTGTACTCACCAAAGGAAAAGCAAGTGCAGTATCAGTACACCACCATTGTGTACTAGTAGGATCATCAGCCAGTTTTCAGATAAATAGTATATAAACAGTACGACAATATCAAGTAATAGGTATGGAAAACATGCAACAATATCAACAGACACACCTAGACTACCAGTCTCAACTTATCTTGTTCCCGCATGAATCCACCAACTATACTCTCAGCCACAACCCTATACCAATAACTATACCTTTCCGTCTAGCCCGGACCCACCCTGGGATCCCCTCTAGATAACACAATAATCAATGAACAACCTGGCCTAAACCAAGACTAACACAACAGTTCTACAGAAATTCCCCGGCCTCTCAAGGGCCACCAAACCAATAACACGTTTCAACAAGCAGCCCGGTCCACTCACAGAACCAATATCAATCAATGTAACACAACAATAACAATGCAATGGTGCAACAAAAGTAAACCCGTACCAGGCGTGGTACCCGTGCCAACCGTTAGTATTCCTGTACCAGGCGTGGTACCCGTGCCAACCATTTGTTATACCCGTACCTGGCGTGGTACTCGAGCCAACCGAATGTCAATAATCCACAGTCAAATGCATGAACAAACAACTTGTAAACTAACAAGCAAATACCGTTCAAATCACACCCTGTAAAGCAGGAACCTTAGACATTCTACACAACTTCCCTAAGCAATGTAATTCATACAATCACTTAGATATGAGTACAAGAATATACAACATTCACAGAAATCGTAAGCCATCACCTACCTCGAAATGATCCAAGCTCTATTCAACCCGAGCTTTCCCGTGTTCCGGATTCCCTTCTCGTTCTTGGTCTAAAATAACAGACAAGTACGTACAATTAACACACAAGGCCTGCACAATACCCGGATTACACCAAATCCCCAAACCCCAGGCCACCATGATCATCCCACCCTTTTCCCGAGATTTTTCCACCATTAAATCACCTACTTCTATCATTTTTACGGATAAAAATAGAGAATTTAACAACCTATGATCATAATAGCTTACTTTTAACGATGCCCAAGAACATTCATGCTTGGAATCTCCTTCCCTCCCCGGATTCTACCATTCCTAGGTTATTCCAACTTTTCCCCAAGTTCCCTCCTAGCAATTCTACCGTATAGGAAACGTAGTACAAAGATTGGGGAGTAGAAACCTTACCTTAGGGAAGAAATTCGAAGGAAAAAGGAGAAAAATTGCCTGAAATTGCCCTAGTTCTTCTCCCAAGAGAATTGTAGAAAACTGAACTATTTTGGAGAAGTTTCTGCATTAAAAACCCGTCTGCCCGCTATAGCGGTCCCTGCTCAGCTATAGCGGTCCCTGCTATTTTCCACCGCTATAGCGAAGGTCTCTACGGTGGACTGTTGCACTCGTCACGAAAAAAAGTCAGGAAATTTCTCAGTTTTGGCCATTTTACAACACACCTGCTTTCCCCGACGACCCGAAACAACCCCTTCACGTCAAACGCGATTCCGGGAGTTCTACTTACCCAAATTTGATTCTGAAAAGTCCCCCAAACTCCTTTATGTCTTGGATACATGGAAAACTAGCTCTAAACAAGATACATAGACCAATCCTTACCCGGATTTTCCTAGACCTTACCTCGCTCCAAAACCGACCGAGGCTAGCCTAGCCCAGAATTTCAAACTCCCAAACCCGGAGTTTTCTAACTCTAAAACTTGGTATGATTGGACTACCTGTAACGACGGACCCGATCATTACACATATTAACCAATATGTGTTAATCAAATGTTGTCGAGACAAATATTTTATGAAGTATTAATATATATATTAAGGCTTACCATTGTAAACATGTCAAGAAATATAAAAATAACGTAAAAAGGATAAGTTAGGGAGTTATTAAATATATTTGGTACATTGTGTGAATAATTACAATAGTTGTTGCATTATGTTGAAACAATTATATTTGATGTGCTTAATGAGACAAGAAAAATAATTTACTTTGATGAATTCTCATTTAATATTGACCGTGCATCGTGCAGGTTAAATTACTAGTAAGAATATAAAAAGAAGACAGAAGATTCAACTAGGTTTAAACCTTTTGGTCGTTTAGTGTTTTAACTAACAAATAATATATATCGTATAACATAAATTTACATATAGGGTTTATTAAAAAATACAGAAGATTTAACTCGGTTTAAATTGTGTCCTTTTAGCCATTAAACTTGACTCGCAAGGCTATAATCGGACATAGTCTTCCTTGTAGTTATAGAATGAGTAAGGGAAGCCAGAAGTTTCAACTATAGTTTATGTTATGATATTTTATGGCCAATAAATTGAACTCCCCAAAATAATAGTATGAGATAATTAAATTCTATATATTCGTTCATTCATTTTTAATTGTATGAAGATACTTTTTTATTGAGTTAATAAAGGAAAGGTGAGATGAAACTGGATAAGGATATTGTGTGAATGAATTAACTTGATCAAAAGCCAAGACCTTTTCATTTCTCGAAAGAGAAACTTGTTTGCCTTTCACTAAAAATTGATTTGGTGAAAGAAAATTCACTAGGTTTGCTCGTGAACTTTCATCTGTTAAACGTAACATGACAAAATTATAATATATGGCATAAACTCAATAAATTTATCGTTTCTTTTTCCTCTTTGATTAATACAGATTAAAATTATCCAAAATGGATCGGATAAACTTAAATATGAATTTCAAGATGATTAAAATTTAACTTAGCCACAATAAAAGGAGAAAATCTCGCCAGACTAATATGTATATTTTCATTTAATAATACATTAGTAAGACAATATGCAACTAATTCCACTTCTTCTTGAATAATTCTCTAAAAATAAATAAAATTTCTTTTTTACTTTTCCCAATATGTGTAAATACATAATTTTGACAAGTGTTTTGTGAAATTATTTCATATTAATTTATCTCAAAAATAATTTAGAAAACAATTCAATGCGAGTCGAGTGACAGGTTGGTGAGTACCAGACAATAATACTAAATTTAAGCAAGATTTTATTATAAAATTAAATTGAAAGGAGCGTAAATTTTTTACGAATAAGACTTATTTTAAGTTGGATACAATAATAATGTGCTTCAATAAGCATTGCAACATTTATAATCATACACATATAACCATTTAATATTCAGTAAATATTTGTATTTTTAAAAAATTAACCATTAAATTGATTATTATTTTCACGCATACTTAAATTTTGTTAGAATTGATATTTCAAAATTCTTAGCCAATATTTAAAATGTTCGCTTGTTTCAATATTTTATTTTTTATATCTATAAACTAAAATTTACTAAAAATAAAAGTAACTTTCTTGATGACTGCAATGAATTAAAAACACATTTGTTATTACACTATGATTATACTATTTACTCAAATTTAAATCACACTAAATTATCTTCCTAATAAGCAAAATTTGACCCAATAAAATTAATCAACATATGGTCAGAGTCATAAAATACATTGATGTCTAAATGATAACATCTAACTAGGTATCTAATACACCTTTATTTAATTTTATGCAAAAATTGTTAGTACTAACAATTAAAAAATCTCTAATTTAAACTAATCAAATATTTACATAATCTAAACTTTCCTTATAAATAGGAGCCAATTCTAGGCAAAGAAACACAAAAACGTAACAAAGCTATTTGATCCCCATTAAAAAATACACGTTTCACCATCTCTTTCTCCTTTTTAGTGTTGACTTGAAAGATGGAGGAACAACAACAGAAGATAGGGAAGGAAAACAAGGGAAATGAAATCACAAACATGATGTATGAAGTGTTAAAGGGAAAAGATATTCGCATTGATATACAGCCTTACGATCTCAATGATATGTGTTATCTAATTAACCAAAAACTCAAACAGGTACGCGAAGAGATGAAAACGAAGACAACCGGAGAGGATTCTACATAAAATTCCCTTCAGCTAGTTCATAATTTTAATATGTTTTTCAATTATCTATGTATTCATTGCTTTGATACAAGTTATTGAGAAAGATTACTATAAAGTCAGAAATTTTAATTAAATAATATTTCTTTTATTAGCATTGAGGTTCTTTTGATATACTTTGTTATTTTAATAAGATATGTGTGTCTATCTACTTGCATTTGAAAAAATCAGTGTGATATAAAAAGAATTAATAAAAGCTATTGGACAAGCCGAAAAGAAATTTTGTATAAAATGAATTGATTATAAGTCTCAAAGTCATTAGTTTATATTTATTTTTGTCCGACTGCAAAAAATTATGCAACACGCAAAATCCACACACACACACACACACAACACACACACACACACACATATATATATTTATATATACTAAAAAATTCATATTAACCAATATGTGTTAATCAAATATTGTCGGGACAAATATTTTATGAAGTATTAACATATTTTAAAGCTTACCATTGTAAACATGTCAAAAATTATAAAAATAACGTAAAAAAAATAAGTTAGGGAGTTATTAAATATATTTGGTGCATTGTGTGAATAATTAAAATGGTTGTTGCAATACATTGAAACAATTAGCTTTGATGTGCTTAATGAGACAAGAAAAATAAATTGCTTTGATGAATTCTCATTTAATATTGACCGTGCATCGTGCCAGTTAAATTACTAGTAGGATTATAAAAAGAAGACAGAAGATTCAACTCGGTTTAAACCTTTTGGTCGTTTAGTGTTTTAACTAACAAATAAAATATACCATATAACATAAATTTACATATAGGGAATATTAAAAAATACAGAAGATTTAACTAGGTTTAAATTGTTTCCTTTTAGCTGTTAAGCTCGACTCACAATGCTATAGTCGGACATAGTCTTCCTTGTAGTTATAAAATGAGTAAGGGAAGCCAGAAGTTTTAACTATAGTTTATAAAATGAGTAAGGGAAGCCAGAAGTTTCAATTATAGTTTATGTTATGACGTTTTATGGCCAATAAATTGAACTCCCTAAAATAATAGTATGAGGTAATTAAATTCTATATATTCGTTCGTCATTTTTAATTATACAGAGATACTTTTTAATTGAGTTAATAAAGGAAAGGTGAGATGAAACTGGATAAGGATATTGTGTGAGTGAAGTAACTTAATAAAAAGCCAAGACCTTTTCATTTCTTGATAGAGAAACTTGATTGTCTTTCACTAAAAATTGATTTGGTGAAAGAAAATTCACTAGGTTTGTTCGTGGACTTTCATCTGTTAAACATAACATGACAAAATTATAATATATGGCATAAACTCAATAAATTTATCGTTTCTTTTTCCTCTTTGATTAATACAGATTAAAATTAGCCAAAAAGGATCGGATAAACTTAAATATGAATTTCAAGATGATTAAAATTTAACTTAGCCACAATAAAAGGAGAAAATCTCGCCAGACTAATATGTATATTTTCATTTAATAATACATTAGTAAGACAATATGCAACTAATTCCACTTCTTCTTGAATAATTCTCTAAAAATAAATAAAATTTCTTTTTTTCTTTTCCCAATATGTGTAAATACATAATTTTGACAAGTGTTTTGTGCAATTATTTCATATTAATTTATCTCAAAAATAATTTAGAAAAAAATTCAATGCGAGTCGAGTGACAGGTTGGTGAGTACCAGACAATAATACTAAATTTAAGCAATATTTTATTTTAAAATTTAACTGAAAGGAGCGTAAAATTTCTACGAGTAAGACTTATTTTAAGTTGGATACAATAATAATGTGCTTCAATAAGCATTGCAACATTTATAATCATACACAAATAACCATTTAATATTCAGTAAATATTTGTATTTTTAAAAAATTAACCATTAAATTGATTATTATTTTCACGCATACTTAAATTTTATTGAAATTGATATTTCAAAATTCTTAGCCAATATTTAAAATGTTCGCTTGTTTCAATATTTTATTTTTTATATCTATAAACTAAAATTTACTAAAAATAAAAGTAACTTTCTTGATGACTGTAATGAATTAGAAAACACATTTGTTATTACTCTATGAATATACTATTTACCCAAATTTAAATCACACTAAATTATCTTCCTAATAAAAAAAATTTGACCCAATAAAATTAATCAACATATGGTCAGAGTCATAAAATACATTGATGTCTAAATGATAACATCTAACTAGGTATCTAATACACCTTTATTTAATTTTATGCAAAAATTGTTAGTACTAACAATTAAAAAATCTCTAATTTAAACTAATCAAATATTTACATAATCTAAACTTTCCTTATAAATAGGAGCCAATTCTAGGCAAAGAAACACAAAATAACAAGAAAGTTATTTGATCCCCATCAAAAAATACACGTTTCACCATCTCTTTCTCCTTTTTAGTGTTGACTTGAAAGATGGAGGAACAACAACAGAAGATAGGGAAGGAAAACAAGGGAAATGAAATCACAAACATGATGTACAAAGTGTTTAAGGGAAAAGATATTCTCATTGATATACACCCTTACGATCTCAATGATATGTGTTATCTAATTAACCAAAAACTCAAACAGGTACGCGAAGAGATGAAAACAAAGACAACCGGAGAGGGTTCTACATAAAATTCCCTTCAGCTAGTTTATAATTTTAGTATGTTTTTCAATTATCTATGTATTCATTGCTTTGATACAAGTTATTGAGAAAGATTATTATAAAGTCAGAAATTTTAATTAAATAATTTTTCTTTTATTAGCATTGAGGTTCTTTTGATATACTTTATTATTTTAATAAGATATGTGTGTCTATCTACTTGCATTTGAAAAAATCAGTGTGATATAAAAAGAATTAATATAAGCTATTGGACAAGCCGAAAAGAAATTTTGTATAAAATGAATTGATTATAAGTTTCAAAGTTATTAGTTTATATTTATTTTTGTCTGACTGCAAAAAATTATGCAACACGCAAAATCCACACACACACACACACAACACACACACACACACACACACACACACACACACATATATTTATATAAATACTAAAAAATTAATATTAACCAATATGTGTTAATCAAATATTGTCGGGACAAATATTTTATGAAGTATTAATATATTTTAAAGCTTACCATTGTAAACATGTCAAGAAATATAAAAATAACGTAAAAAAATAAGTTAGGGAGTTATTAAATATATTTGGTGCATTGTGTGAATAATTAAAATGGTTGTTGCAATACGTTGAAACAATTAGATTTGATGTGCTTAATGAGACAAGAAAAATAAATTTCTTTGATGAATTCTCATTTTATATTGACCGTGCATCGTGCCAGTTAAATTACTAGTAGGATTATAAAAAGAAGACAGAAGATTCAACTAGGTTTAAACCTTTTGGTCGTTTAGTGTTTTAACTAACAAATAAAATATATCATATAACATAAATTTACATATTGGGTATATTAAAAAATACAGAAGATTTAACTAGGTTTAAATTGTGTCATTTTAGCTGTTAAGCTCGACTCGCAATGTTATAGTCGGACATAGTCTTCCTTGTAGTTATAGAATGAGTAAGGGAAGCCAGAAGTTTCAACTATAGTTTATGTTATGACGTTTTATGGCCAATAAATTGAACTCCCTAAAATAATAGTATGAGGTAATTAAATTCTATATATTCGTTCGTTCATTTTTAATTATACGGAGATACTTTTTAATTGAGTTAATAAAGGAAAGGTAAGATGAAACTGGATAAGGATATTGTGTGAATGAAGTAACTTAATCAAAAGCCAAGACCTTTTCATTTCTTGATAGAGAAACTTGATTGTCTTTCACTAAAAATTGATTTGGTGAAAGAAAATTCACTAGGTTTGTTCGTGAACTTTCATCTGTTAAACATAACATGACAAAATTATAATATATGGCATAAAGTCAATAAATTTATTGTTTTTTTTCCTCTTTGATTAATACAGATTAAAATTAGCCAAAAAGGATCGGATAAACTTAAATATGAATTTCAAGATGATTAAAATTTAACTTAGCCACAATAAAAGGAGAAAATCTCGCCAGACTAATATGTATATTTTCATTTAATAATACATTAGTAAGACAATATGCAACTAATTCCACTTCTTCTTGAATAATTCTCTAAAAATAAATAAAATTTCTTTTTTTCTTTTACCAATATGTGTAAATACATAATTTTGACAAGTGTTTTGTACAATTATTTCATATTTATTTATCTCAAAAATAATTTAGAAAAAAATTCAATGCGAGTCGAGTGACAGGTTGGTGAGTACCAGACAATAATACTAAATTTAAGCAAGATTTTATTTTAAAATTTAATTGAAAGGAGCGTAAATTTTCTACGAATAAGACTTATTTTAAGTTGGATACAATAATAATGTGCTTCAATAAGCATTGCAACGTTTATAATCATACACATATAACCATTTAATATTCGGTAAATATTTATATTTTTAAAAAATTAACCATTAAATTGATTATTATTTTCACGCATACTTAAATTTTGTTGAAATTGATATTTCAAAATTCTTAGCCAATATTTAAAATGTTCGCTTGTTTCAATATTTTATTTTTTATATCTATAAACTAAAATTTACTAAAAATAAAAGTAACTTTCTTGATGACTGCAATGAATTAGAAAACACATTTGTTATTACTCTATGATTATACTATTTACTCAAATTTAAATCACACTAAATTATCTTCCTAATAAGAAAAATTTGACCCAATAAAATTAACCAACATATGGTCAGAGTCATAAAATACATTGATGTCTAAATGATAACATCTAACTAGGTATCTAATACACCTTTATTTAATTTTATGCAAAAATTGTTAGTACTAACAATTAAAAAATCTCTAATTTAAACTAATCAAATATTTACATAATCTAAATTTTCCTTATAAATATTTGCCAATTCTAGGCAAAGAAACACAAAATAACAAGAAAGTTATTTGATCCTCATCAAAAAATACACGTTTCACCATCTC
Source organism: Jaltomata sinuosa (assembly GCA_003996215.1). Lineage (NCBI taxonomy): Eukaryota > Viridiplantae > Streptophyta > Magnoliopsida > Solanales > Solanaceae > Jaltomata > Jaltomata sinuosa. The sequence goes on from QJPP01003440.1 coordinate 34,682, forward strand.
TTTCTCCTTTTTAGTGTTGACTTGAAATATGGAGGAACAACAACAGAAGATAGGGAAGGAAAACAAGGGAAATGATATCACAAACATGATGTACGAAGTGTTTAAGGGAAAAGATATTCTCATTGATATACACCCTTACGATCTCAATGATATGTCTTATCTAATTAACCAAAAACTCAAACAGGTACGCGAAGCGATGAAAACGAAGACAATCGGAGAGAGTTCTACATAAAATTCCCTTCAGCTAGTTTATAATTTTAGTATGTTTTTCAATTATCTATGTATTCATTGCTTTGATACAAGTTATTGAGAAAGATTATTATAAAGTCAGAAATTTTAATTAAATAATTTTTCTTTTATTAGCATTGAGGTTCTTTTGATATACTTTATTATTTTAATAAGATATGTGTGTCTATCTACTTGCATTTGAAAAAATCAGTGTGATATAAAAAGAATTAATAAAAGCTATTGGACAAGCCGAAAAGAAATTTCATATAAAATGAATTGATTATAAGTTTCAAAGTTATTGGTTTATATTTATTTTTGTCTGACTGCAAAAAATTATGCAACACGCAAAATCCACATAAACACACACAAACACAACACACACACACACACACACACACACACACACACACATATATATATATATTTATATATATACTAAAAAATTCATATTAACCAATATGTGTTAATCAAATATTGTCGGGACAAATATTTTATGAAGTATTAATATATTTTAAAGCTTACCATTGTAAACATGTCAAGAAATATAAAAATAACGTAAAAAAAATAAGTTAGGAAGTTATTAAATATATTTGGTGCATTGTGTGAATAATTAAAATGGTTGTTGCAATACGTTGAAACAATTAGATTTGATGTGCTTAATGAGACAAGAAAAATAAATTGCTTTGATGAATTCTCATTTAATATTGACCGTGCATCGTGCCAGTTAAATTACTAGTAGGATTATAAAAAGAAGACAGAAGATTCAACTAGGTTTAAACCTTTTGGTCGTTTAGTGTTTTAACTAACAAATAAAATATATCATATAACATAAATTTACATATAGGGTATATTAAAAAATACAGAAGATTTAACTAGGTTTAAATTGTGTCCTTTTAGCTGTTAAGCTCGACTCGCAATGTTATAGTCGGACATAGTCTTCCTTGTAGTTATAGAATGAGTAAGGGAAGCCAGAAGTTTCAACTATAGTTTATGTTATGACGTTTTATGGCCAATAAATTGAACTCCCTAACATAATAGTATGAGGTAATTAAATTCTATATATTCGCTCGTTCATTTTTAATTATACGAAGATATTTTTTTATTGAGTTAATAAAGGAAAGGTGAGATGAAACTGGATAAGGATATTGTGTGAATGAAGTAATTTAATCAAAAGCCAAGACCTTTTCATTTCTTGATAGAGAAACTTGATTGTCTTTCTCTAAAAATTGATTTGGTGAAAGAAAATTCACTAGGTTTGTTCGTGAACTTTCATCTGTTAAACATAACATGACAAAATTATAATATATGGCATAAACTCAATAAATTTATCGTTTCTTTTTCCTCTTTGATTAATACAGATTAAAATTAGCCAAAAAGGATCGGATAAACTTAAATATGAATTTCAAGATGATTAAAAGTTAACTTAGTCACAATTAAAGGAGAAAATCTCGTCAGACTAATATGTATATTTTCATTTAATAATACATTAGTAAGACAATATGCAACTAATTCCACTTCTTCTTGAATAATTCTCTAAAAATTAATAAAATTTCTTTTTTCATTTTCCAAATATGTGTAAATACATAATTTTGAAAAGTGTTTTTTGCAATTATTTCATATTAATTTATCTCAAAAATAATTTAGAAAAAAATTCAATGCGAGTCGAGTGACAGGTTGGTGAGTACCAGACAATAACACTAAATTTAAGCAAGATTTTATTTTAAAATTTAATTGAAAGGAGCGTAAAATTTCTACGAATATGGCTTATTTTAAGTTGGATAGAATAATAATGTGCTTCAATAAGCATTGCAACATTTATAATCATACACATATAACTATTTAATATTCAGTAAATATTTATATTTTTAAAAAATTAACCATTAAATTGATTATTATTTTTACGCATACTTAAATTTGTTGAAATTGTTATTTCAAAATTCTTAGCCAATATTTAAAATGTTCACTTGTTTCAATATTTTATTTTTTAATATATATATATAAATTTACTAAAAATAAAAGTAACTTTCTTTATTACTGCAATGAATTAGAAAATACATTTGTTATTACTCTATGATTATACTTCTTACTCAACTTTAAATTACACTGAATTATCTTCCTAATAAGAAAAATTTGACCCAATAAAATTGATCAACATATGGTCAGAGTCATAAAATACATTGATGTCTAGATGATAACATCTAATTAGGTATCTAATACACCTTTATTTAGTTTTATGCCAACAATTGTTAGTACAAGAAATCTCTAATTTAAACTAATCAAATATTTACATAATCTAAATTTTTCTTATAAATAGGAGCCAATTTTAGGAAAAGAAACACAAAATAACAACAAAGCTATTTGATCCCCATCAAAAAATACACATTTCACCGTCTCTTTCTCCTTTTTCGTGTTGACTTGAAAGATGGAGGAACAACAACAGAAAATAGGGAAGGAAAACAAGGGAAAGGAAATCACAAACATGATGTATGAAGTGTTGAAGGGAAAAGATATTCCCATTGATATACACCCTTACAATCTCAATGATATGTGTTATCTAATTAACCAAAAACTCAAACAGGTACGCGAAGCGATGAAAACGAAGGCAGCCGGAGAGGGTTCTACATAAAATTCCCTTCAGCTAGTTCATAATTATAGTATATTTTTCAATTATCTATGTATTCATTGCTTTGATACAAGTTATTAAGAAAGATTATTATAAAGTCAGAAATTTTAATTAAATAATTTTTCTTTTATTAGCATTGAGGTTCTTTTGATATACTTTATTATTTTAATAAGATATGTGTGTCTATATATTTAGATTTGGAAAGTTCAGTGTGATATAAAAAGAATTAATAAAAGCTATTGGACAAGCCAAAAGAAATTTTGTATAAAATGAATTTATTATAAGTCTCAAAGTCATTAGTATATATTTATTTTTGTCCTACTGCAAAAAATTATGCAACACGCAAAATCCACACACACACACACACACACACACACACACACACACACACATATATATATATATATATATATATATATATACTAAAAAATTCATATTGTCACGACCCAGACCATCGTGAGTGGCACCCACCCAACTCCCGGATGAGCGAACCAGTAGAGTTCAACCCCTTGCTTAGACTAACAGCCTAAAACCAGTAAACAGAAAATAAACTAGCAATTAAACAATGCAAAAACTAAAGCTTTAATATATATCCTGCGGAATATCCCTCCTAGGAACTGAAAGTCGCTGTACCAAACATCACTACCAATATCTAGAATACGGGGATGCAACCCCAAAAGAAAATACGGAAATAGTTTCAAGTCCGAGACAAGTGGACTGCAACTCTAAATATAAGCCCAAGGTAGCTTGATCAAACAACTCACCCTTGAAGTCAGAAATCGTCAGTGCTAAAGATGAGGCCGCGTCTCAGCCGCTGGAAGATGTCCTGTACTCACCAAAGGAAAAGCAAGTGCAGTATCAGTACACCACCACCGTATACTAGTAGGATCATCAGCCAATTTTCAGATAAATAGTATATAAACAGTACGACAATATCAAGTAATAGGTATGGAAAACATGCAACAATATCAACAGACACACCTAGACTACCAGTCTCAACTTATCTTGTTCCCGCATGAATCCACCACCTATACTCTGAGCCACAACCCTATACCAATAACTATACCTTTCCGTCTAGCCCGGACCCACCCTGGGATCTCCTTTAGACAACACAATAATCAATGAACAACCTGGCCTAAGCCAAGACTAACACAATAGTTCTATAGAAATTCCCCGAGCTCTCAAGGGCCACCGAACCAATAACACGTTTCAATAAGCAGCCCGATCCACTCACGGAACCAATATCAATCAATGCAACACAACAATAACAATGCAATGGTGCAACAAAAGTAAACCTGTACCAGGCGTGGACCCGTGCCAACCGTTAGTATTCCTGTACCAGGCGTGGTACCCGTGCCAACCATTTGTTATACCCATACCAAGCATTGTACCCGAGCCAACCATTTGTTATACCCGTACCAAGCGTAGTACCCGAGCCAACCAAATGTCAATAATCCACAGTCAAATGCATGAATAAATAACTTGTAAACTAACAAGCAAATACCGTTCAAATCACAGCCTGTAAAGCAGGAACCTTAGACATTCTACACAACTTCCCTAAGCAATGTAATTCATACAATCACTTAGATATGAGTACAAGAATATACAACATTCACAGAAATCGTAAGCCATCACCTACCTCGAAATGATCCAAGCTCTATTCAACCCGAGCTTTCCCGTGTTCCGGATTCCTTTCTCGTTCTTGGTCTAAAATAACACACAAGTACGTACAATTAACACACAAGGCCTGCACAATACCCGGATTACACCAAATCCCCAAACCCCAGGCCACCCATGATCATCCCACCCTTTTCCCGAGATTTTTCCACTATTAAATCACCTACTTCTATCATTTTTACGGATAAAAATAGAGAATTTAACAACCTATGATCATAATAACATACTTTTAACGATGCCCAAGAACATTCATGCTTGAAATCTCCTTCCCTCCCCGGATTCTACCATTCTTAGGTTATTCCAACCTTTCCCCAAGTTCCCTCCTAGCAATTCTACCGCATAGGAAATGTAGTACAAAGATTGGGGAGTAGAAACCTTACCTTAGGGAAGAAATTAGAAGGAAAAAGAAGGAAAATCGCCTGAAATCACTCTAGTTCTTCTCACAAGCGAATTGTAGAAAACTGAACTATTTTGGGGAAGTTTCTGCATTAAAAACCCGTTGGCCCGCTATAGCAGTCCCTGCTCCGCTATAGCGGTCCCTTTATAGTGGACGACATCCTCTATAGCGGTCTTAAGTGGGTGTTTACCGCCTTGACCACCGCTATAGCGGAGGTCGCTACGACGGACTGTTGCGCACGTCACGGATAAAATGTCCGAAAATTTCCCACTTTTGGACATTTTACAACACACTTGCTTTCCCCGACAACCCGAAACAACCTCTTCACGCCAAACACGATTCCGAGAGTTCTACTTACCCAAATTTGATTCTGAAAAGTCCTCCGAACTCCTCTATGTCTTGGATACGTGAAAAACTAGCTCAAAACAAGATACATAGAATAATCCTTACCTAGATTTCCCTAGACCTTACCTCACTCCAAAATCGACCGAGGCTAGCCTAACCCAAAATTTCAAACTCACAAACTCGGAGTTTTCTAACTCTAAAACTTGGCACAATTGGACTACCTGTAACGACGGACCTGGTCGTTACACATATTAACCAATATGTGTTAATCAAATGTTGTCGAGACGAATATTTTATGTAGTATTAATATATTTTAAGGCTTACCATTGTAAACATGTCAAGAAATATAAAAATAACGTGAAAAAGATAAGTTAGGGAGTTATTAAATATATTTTGTACATTGTGTGAATAATTAAAATAGTTGTTGCATTATGTTGAAACAATTAGATTTGATGTGCTTAATGAGATAAGAAAAATAATTTACTTTGATGAATTCTCATTTAATATTGACTGTGCATCGTGCAGGTTAAATTACTAATAGGAATATAAAAAGAAGACAGAAGATTCAACTAGGTTTAAACCTTTTGGTCGTTTAGTGTTTTAACAAACAAATAATATATATCGTATAACATAAATTTACATATAGGGTTTATTAAAAAATACAGAAGATTTAACTAGGTTTAAATTGTGTCCTTTTAGCCGTTAAGCTTGACTCGCAAGGCTATAATCAGACATAGTCTTCCTTGTAGTTATAGAATGAGTAAGGAAAGCCAGAAGTTTCAACTATAGTTTATGTTATGACATTTTATGGCCAATAAATTGAACTCCCCAAAATAATAGTATGAGATAATTAAATTCTGTATATTCGTTCATTCATTTTTAATTATATGAAGATACTTTTTTATTGAGTTAATAAAGGAAAGGTGAGATGAAACTGGATAAGGATATTGTGTGAATGAATTAACTTGATAAAAAGCCAAGACCTTTTCTTTCTCGATAGAGAAACTTGATTGTCTTTCACTAAAATTTGATTCAGTGAAAGAAAATTCACTAGGTTTGCTCGTGAACTTTCATCTGTTAAACATTACGTGACAAAATTATAATATATGGCATAAACTCAATAAATTTATCATTTCTTTTTCCTCTTTGATTAATACAGATTAAAATTAGCCGAAAAGGATCGGATAAACTTAAATATCAATTTGTAATGACCGAGTTCGTCGTTACGGGTAAACCATTTGTGCCAAGTGTCGGGTTAGAAAAATTCTGGGTTTGGGAGTTGGAAATTCTGGGCTAGGCTAGTCTCGACCGGTTTTGGAGTGAGGTATGGTCTAGGATAATCCGGGTAAGGATTGGGTTAAATGTCTTGTTTTGAGCTAGTTTTCCTTGTATCTAAGACATAGAGGAGTTCGGGGGACTTTTCGGAATCGAATTCGGGTAAGTAAAACACTCGAAATTGTGGTTGACGTGAAGGGGTTATTCCGGAATGTTGGGAAAATAAGGGTGTTGTAAAATGGCCAAAACTGGGAGATTCCCGGACATTCTGTCTGTGACGAGCGCAACCTTCCATAGTAGCAGCCTCCGCTATAGCAGTGGAAAATACCGCTATAGCGGTGGTCAAGGCGGTCAACACCGCTTAAGACCGCTATAGCGGGAGTTATCCGCTATAGCAAGACCGCTATAGCGGAGCAGGGACCGCTATAGCGGAGCGACGGGATTAGAAAACCAAGAAAATGGGATTTTAATTTTATTCTCTCCCATTCAGCCCTAAAAAACAGACGAGGGTTACTCCAAGAACCCTCATAGGCTGCTCTAAGGCTTGGGAGCCATGGGGAGGAGAAATTCTGGTAAAAGGGACATAAAACCACGGATTCAGGCCTACAGAATCGTCAGGGAATGCCTTCACGGATCCAGAAAGGGCATGGAACAACTGCTCAAAATTCAGGTAAGCTAGGATTCTTCCAAGAGTAGATTGATCGCTTTCATTTTTGTATTATTGTATAGAATGAAAGGGAGAATCCATGGTTAGGACTTCGGACACGGAGTCTGGAGGAAATTGTTGAATTGTTGTAACTCTTTGGAAATGGTAGAATGGGAATAGGGTGTGGTGATATTCTAGGCATTGCGTAAATTTGCTAATAAAATGCAAGAACTAGAATATCCGAAGGTTCGAGAACCAAAAAAGGGTTAGTAATTAACAAATGTGTAAGGAACGGAAGTTCTGAACTAATTGGTATAATTTGGATAATTGTTTGGTTGTGTTCTAAGGCTGGGAAGGGTTTTCCCAGGTTGTATTTGGTCCTAGGAAGAGGGTCAGGAATAAATGTAATTAACTGTATATTTAAGAGGGAAAATTGGGGTTAGTCTTTGGACGGGATTTAATGGTTCATAGTGTACCCGGAATTGGGTAGGTGATAGCACACGACTCCTGTGAATGTTGTATGTTTTTTAGATTGTCTAAGGGTCCTGTCTTACAGTAACGGTTGTTTACTTATTGGTTTACAAGTTGTATGTTCATTATTTGACTGTGAATTATTGACATGCGGTTGGCTCGAGTACCACGCTTGGTACAGGTATACTAACGGTTGGCACGGGTACCACGCCTGGTACAAGAATAACAAATAGTTGGCTCGGGTACCACGCCCGATACAAAATATACTAACGGTTGGCTAGGGTACCATGCCTGGTATGGGATATACTAATGGTTGGCACGGGTACCACGCCTGGTACGGGTTTACTTTTGTTGCATCATTGCATTTTTATTGTTGTGTGTCATTGATTGATATTGGTTTCGTGAGTGGATCGGGCTGCTTATTGAAACGTGTTATTGGTTTGGTGGCCCTTGAGAGGGTGGGGAAATTCTGTAGAACTGATGGGTTTGATCTTGGTGTAGGCCGGTGGTTATATTATGTTATCATTTTGGTTTTGGTGTAGGCCGGGTTATTATTGTAATGAATCTTCGGGTTATTTCCACGTATACGTTTTCCTTGAACCGTTAGAGCTTGTTGTAGCGGACCCAAGTCACTTAAGGCTCGTCAGGACCGGTATTTCGGTGTCGGGCCCATTTGTTTGGTCGCATTATAAGTTTTGAAGTCAAGCAAATCAGCAAAAGTTATCGTAAGTTCTTTAATAAATTTTCTGAACTTTGGGTAAAATGTCTCGGAGCTTTTCTCACAATATATAAAGAGTTAGAAGTCCCCCGAAATACCAAATCGAAGGTCTACGAGTCTAGTTCCTACGCACAAAATCTCACATCCAAATGATCTCGGAGTAAAAAGTTATGACTGTTTTACCGCGGACTGTCTAGCAGAAAACGGGTTGCGAATCGGGTCGCGAACCGGGTTGGGTCAAACTCGATTTAAGCCTCAACTTCACGTTTTAAAATGCCATTTCAGTTCCGAAACAGTGAGAAAACATAAGGGAGGATTCTGAGAGAGTTCTTGAGTATCAAAATCGTGCGATGGTGAGTTGCGAACTTAAATTTAAGAATTTTACTAATATCGCGTGCATTTGAAAATATTTTATTTGAAAGTTGAATTTGGTAAAAAGTTACGTTATTATTACCTTTTTAAAAAATATTTTGTTACGATATAATTGTATATGTATTTATTTTATAAGGTTTTTATACATTGTAATATTTTAACGGAGATAGTAAATTTAGTTATGTTAAAATTTATTATTATAATATAGTAGGTTTTGTTTGAAATAATTTTCTATGAATTATGGTATATTTAAAAAGTTATATTTATTTTACCACGAATTTATTCAATACCCGAATACATACATAACGGGCTGAAAATATTAAAATGTTGCCACCTCCACAACACGTGGAGGTGAGGCAAAGCAACCAGCAAATCGTAGCAGCTAGGTGACTAATACATAGCTAAAGGATTAGTGCCTACTATGTCTCATCATATATATTTATATAATATAAAGATCCTCACTTTGGCAAAAAGAGTTTTCATTTGTCACTTTGAGAAATATCCAGCAACTTTTGTTCTCCCTTACTTTCTGTGTATGTATACGTGCATACTTTATACGTTGAGAAGATTGGAATGGAAAAAAAAATATATTTAACGTTATATTTGATCGGCCGAAAGCAATCGATTATCTACGTCAAGTTATTCAAGCCTAATTTCGAGTTTGATTTCATTTTGGAGCGGTTCGAGCGTGGACGTAGTCGTTCTAGCAGCTTGTCATCGGACGACAGGTAGGTTATGGTTTATTTTCCCTAGACTCCGCATATATAGGATAAAATTGTATTAATGGGCATCCTTGGGTTGGTTTATTAGGTTGGCACCACAGACCTCGACCACTTTATTCATGTCCGCCTACTTCTGTTCCTCCGTTGCTTGTAGTATTTGCCGATATATTTTATTTACCCTTGTGGTCCTGTGAGGCCTTGTTGACTCTGGAACATAGAAGGTGGGATTTTGGGAATGTCCGCGAGTCCCAAGCATAGAATTATCCTTCTAGGCTGGTTATGCTTGCTGAGTAGCTATGGGCCTGTGCAGGGTTGATAGGTTGATTGTGAGCTGCTGGGCAGCTATTGTATTTGATCATACCATTTTCATGCATATAAGAGGTTTTATACAGGTTTTACTACGGTTTGGGCTTCGGGCCTACTGGCACCATTTTCTAAACCTTGCATGGCCCGGGGGGGCCCTTTTTGATGGAAATAATTTTGAAATGGTTTGATTTAACTTGTGCATATTCCTGGGTAAAAGAAAGTAAAATAATGTTTTAAAACACCAGTTTTACTACTAACGCTAGACTCGGCAGGGCCGGGGTGCTAGTTGAGTTTTCTTGCTACTTGAGATGATTTTTAGCCTCGGTCGGACCGAGCACCTGAGATGACTTTCTACTGTTTATACCCGGTTATGCCCGGGCACCCTTGGAGGGGTTTTTTTTGAGATATTTTCCTACTACTTTAGTCCTGGACAGGGTCTGGGCATGCATATTCGAGACTGGGTCTCTATCTTGATACCAGACTTGCTTTCGGATGACATGTTTTGATACTGAGTTTTAGTATGGGGTCAGGGACCTCCATGGACCTTGCCATCCGGGCCTGGGGCTTCGGGCTGCGTGTGCCGGAGGAAGGGTATACAGAGATACCATTTCACTCGAGATCTTCATGCATCATATCATTCATTGTTTGAGGCTCCACCCTTGTTTGTTGTTTGTTGATTGTACGCTCCGGTAGTATGGGATGCCGGAGGGTTTGTTTTCACTTGTTTGTGTTCCTCGGTTGTATGGGCGGCCGGGGGACTGTAGGTAGACTCTTGCTATTTACTTACAGAATTGTTCCCTGTTACAGTTAAGTATGAAATTGGTTACTGCTAGACTGTTAGTTTCTGGATTTGAGATTGATATGATTAGTTGAGTTTGATTCATGTCTCTGAGCATGCCTATCATTAATCTTTCCCTCTTCTTATACTTGAGGTTACCGGTATACCGTCCATTTCATAAACTTATTATGTATACACTATTATTGCAAGGACCCCAGGTGCGTTACTTCTACTTCCACCTGTGCTATGGTGTGTATATTCTGCTTACTGGCCTCACATGTGTTTCTGTTGATTTCCCTCTGGGCTAGTTCCTGTGTACCTATCATTGATTTCTGTGACTGCTTGCTTCATTCTGTCTGTTTACTACCGCTTTTATCTTATATGTGCCCAGTCGGCCTATGATACCTACTGGGTACCTTATGCTTCACATTTGGTGCTCACCTACCCCCCTGCATCTTTGGTGCAGATCCTAGCGTGGGCCATCGCCGTTAGATCGCTGTGATTCGTGCTTGGAGATCTGTGGGGATTACTTCAGACTGAGGGTGAGCTCTTGGCGATCAGAGCTTAGCTTTAGTTTATCTTTTGCTTTATGTACTCTATTACCATTCAGAGAAATCTGTATATATTGTTTTGGATCGTTTGCACTCCATGTATGTAGTTTTGGCTCTATACCATGATACCAGGTCTTGGGGTTTGGTTTAGTTTCCGCATATGTATATATTTATAGTCCTTTTATCTGTTCTCTTCGTCTTGTTGTCTTATTTGTTAGATAGTAGCCCATTACTAACTGTTCTGGGCTACGAGGATTGGTTCACCTACCGGGGGTTGTAGGTGCCATCATGACCGAGAAATTGGGTCGTGAAAACTTGGTATCAGAGCTTTAGGTTCACCGATGTCATCGGTATAGGAGCCAATGTCTAGTAGAGTCCTGCGGATCGGGGCGGAGACGTCCGTACTCAATCTTTGGGAGGCTACAGTGACATTTTAGGGAATTTGACTCTTTCATTGCTTCTGTGTCGTGCGTATAACCCTTGAAGTTTCTGGAAATCTCATTTGTTCTACTTCATTCTTCCGCAGATGGTTCGTACGAGATCATCGGCATCACGCAGAGATGAGCCTCCAGCTCCAGCGCCAGCTCCAGCGCCAGCTCCAGTACCAGCTCCAGTGCCCACTTATGTGCCAGCTCCAGCCGCAGCTCAGTCTCCAGATATTCGGGGATTACTATTACAGCTTTTGGGTGTGATTGGAGAGCGGCCTTCTGAGGTAGCGCAGACATCCGCTCAGGGGGCAGCCCTGGGTGCACAGAGCTCAGGAGCGCATCCGGCTACTATGGCTCCTCGTGCGGAGGTCATTCCGGTTCCATCTGTTGCACAACCCCTTGCTCCTCGCCCAGTTATGACAGAGTCAGAGCAGAAGGCGTTGGGTAGGTTTTTGAGGTTAGCACCTCCGAGGTTTGCTGGTACTTCTGGACAGGATCCACAGGACTTTATTACTACCTGTGAGGAGATGTTGCATCATTTGGGTTTGTTGGAGACTCACGGGGTTGGTTATACTACCTATCAGGTTGAGGGCCCAGCGAAGTTATGGTGGAGGGCCCAGGTTGCTTATAGACCACCATCGTCACCTCCTTTGACCTGGTCTGAGTTTTATGAGGCCTTTATGGCCAAGTTCCTACCCCAGAGTGATCGGGAGCATCGCAGGGAGCAGTTTACTCACCTTATGCAGGGGTCTACGACTATCTCGGAGTATGAGACCC
>QJPP01003441.1:0-35358 GCA_003996215.1 Jaltomata sinuosa
GTTTTGAAAATGAGATAAACCAAGTGAGGTACTTGCTCGACTTATCTAAGCTCTTAGGTGACAAGTAGGTGCATCACCTACCTACGCTAACGAACTAAGTTCCGAGGGCCGATTACGGGCAGAAACACCATGGATTATTAGACCTAATGGTAGCCCAAATGAAGCTTAAAGTTGTCCCATCAAAGCACAACCAAATCTGGCCCAACAACTACAAAAGGTAGCCATCAATATTGACCACATTTTGACCCAAGAGAAGCCCAAAATCAGCCACAAAACTTAACCCTTTTGAGGCCCAAGCAAAGGGTAATTTTGGCCCAAGTTTCTTGACCCATTTTGGCCCAAATATACTCAAAAAAGTCGGCCAAAAAGTTCCCTTTATACAGGCCTTTTGCTGATCAATGTTGATCACAAAAAGCTGGAAAAATTCTCTCTTATCTCCTTTCCTTTTTGGCAGCCCTTCTTTCCCTTTAGGGTTCTAAGAAGATCAAGATTAATTCAAGCTTAAGGTGAGTTAAACCACTTGTTATCTTGGTATTAATATACTACATATATCTAGGATATCCTATGGTAAGAAAGACATGAACTATGGCAGCCCCTTTCTTAAGATTTAACACATAGAAATTGTGTAACAATTAAGAGATTTCTTCTTCTCTTGTTGGTGTATGTGTAGGGGGTACTTAAGCTTTTCAAAGCATCAATAAAAAGAGGATAAAAACACCCCTTCAAGTGTGGTAAGTACTCTGCCCATAATCATATTTTTGGATTGAAGTTCGGATAGACAATTGTTGTTGAATTGTTGTTAAGAACTCACGGGACGGCGATCGGAAGCCGTGGGTTCAATGTGTTGCTATTGTATTTCGGCATGGTGAGTTGTGTAGGGGCTGTTTGATGTGTTTTGTATTATTGGAGGCAGTAGGTTGGTGTGTGTGTGATGTGTATTGGATAAGGGGAGAAAGGTGTGACGATACACCTTTAATTAATGCAAAATACGTAAATCTGCCCGGGAAATGTTTAGCTACTGTTTTGGGAAAGTTGCATCAGCTTTAAGAGCTAATATTAGCTTCATTATACCCTTGTGTTGTAGATTAACTTAATAAAGGAAAGTCCAAGTTGTGGTAAGCGCAATCTTTGGAAGGAACGAGGTATGTTAAGGCTTCTTTATTCCTTATCGGCATGAATCTAAAAATAGAATTCTAAATCTCCAAAAGAAGGAATTTGAGTATTCTGTTGTAAGAGAGTTGATTTGGTAACTCAAAAGTCTTAAGGAACTAAGTTATACATTATGGTGATTCAAGTCGCCTTCTTATAAAAATTTGATTCTTTTTGCACGAAGCGTAAGTTATCCTTTTGTCAAGTTTCTTCTTTGTAGTGTGATCCCTAATCAAGCTTTAGAAAGTATACAAGGAAAGTTAGCAAGTCAAATCCCCATTTATATGTGTTTGGTATGTTGAGTCCAACACCTAGTAAGCCAAGGCTAAAGAAGTTATCTAAATGAACCTTCATAAATAACAAGAATAGCTTTGAAGGTCAATCTAGTAATACACTTATTATGTGTGGTTTGCGTGTTAGTGTGCACCGAGGTGCTACTGCCATATTGAGGCTATTATATACATAGTGTGCACCGAGGTGCTACTTCCATATTGAGGCCATTATATACATAGTGTGCACCGAGGTGCTACTGCCATATTGAGGCCATTATATACATAGTGTGCGCCGAGGCGCTACTGCCATATTGAGGCTATTATATATAGGGTGCACCGAGGTGCTATTGTGGTTTAGCGTGGGTTATAAAGAGTGATTTGCGGTGTGGGTTAATGCATGTGTTGTATTCTAAAAAGAATAAAGGAGAAAGAGCTTAACGAGTCTTACCAATTACAGTTTACAAGTTTCATATTATATCTTGTTCAGATTTACTACTTGCGACTTGTTTTTATGTTTCTACCTTACATGCCAGTACATTATTGTAGTACTGACGTCCCCATGGCCTGGGGGCACTGCATTCATGCCTGCAGGTCCAGACAGAAACCCAGATTGACCTCTTCAGTAGGAGTTGCAGAGTTCAGCCATTTTGTTAAGCTCCATTCTTCCTGGAGCTAACGAGTCAGAGGTCTAGCTTATATTTTGACCAAGTTATGTATATGTATAGCTGATGGGTAGTCCAGGGCCCTGTCTTGGATATGAGATATTTTACTTACTCCTAGAGGCTTGTAGACGTGTATATGTACATCAGTGTTGGTATTGCCTTGTCGGCCTTGTTATTAGCTATCTACTATGATAATAGCCTTGTTGGCCTTGAGTTGCTTACCTACTATTGAGCTTTCAGTGTTTCAAATTGTTATTCTTAGAGACCTTGTCGGTCTCAGACCCCCAGCAGGTTCAATAGAGATACACTCTATTTTGGCAGCCTTGGCCTTTTGGGGCTCCGGGTGTCGGTCATGCCTCCCATGGTTTGGCGCGTGACATAATATTTGTTCAGGGGACCCCAAATACGTTCCCGGGGACTCAAAGTGTGAAAATCTGCCCTTGGCAGCTGGTTATTGTCATAGCACAATTTTGTTCTTCGCCTATGCATGGGGCTGGCCGCATAGGCATAGAGGAGTTCCAGCCGCCCCAATTTTGTTCTTCGCCTATGCGTGGGGCTGGATGCTTAGGCATAGAGCAATTCCAGCCACCCCAATTTTGTTCTTTGCCTATGCGGGGAGCTGGCCGCGTAGGCATAGGGCAATTCCAGCCGCCCCTCATTTTTGCCTTCACCTAGCCGATGCCTTGGCCGCGTTCGCATAGGCCAAGGCAGTCAGCTTCAGTTGACTGATTCTATTCATCTTCTTCATTTTCCCAACACACCCAACTCCGTTCCTCCATAGCCAAAGACCCCAAATACTCCTTATTTCACCATTTTTCCCCAACTGGTTGGAGGATAATATTTCATCGATCCTAGCTCGTTTACTGGCTTCTAAGATGGGTAAGTCCTCTCTTTAATTCTTGTTTTCTCCATTGATTTCCTGTTAATTTCTAGAATGGGTGGGCTGTTTTGGGGCCCCATTTATTGTCCATTTCCTCTCAATTTTTGAGCATGTGCTCCCGGGATGGTAAGGAACACATGGGTGTTTTTTGTTTATGGTTTTGTGTTACGGGGCCCACGGGTCTATTTGTGACCCATATTTTGACCCGATTATGTTTATAGCATTATGGGTATTGTTAGTCTCATTTTAATGTGTAGATTATTGTGTTGATAGTGCTTTCATGATTCGAGGCTTCCCAGAGTAGCTCGAGTCTGGAAGACACTGTTCCCGCAGCTAGTCGTCAGATGATAGGTAGGTTATGACTTTCCCTATATAGACTCTGTGTATATAGGCTATAACTGCATTAATTAGTATCCTTGGGTGGGTTGTATTAGGTTGGTATCCCAGACCTTGTCCGTCTCTTCGGTCTATTTATTTCATACGTTGGTTGTAGTATTTGTGTAGTATTGTATATTACCCTTGTGATCCTGTGTGTCCTTGTATTGATCTGGGACATAGATGGTGGGTTATTTGGGATTGTTAGTGAGTCCTGGACATAGAGATATTATTCTAGGTTGGTTATGACTGTTGTAGAGCTGTTGAGCCTGTGCAGGGCCGATAGGAATGTTTGTGAGCCATTTTGGGCTACTCTATTGTTTGCGAGCATATCATACATGAAAAATGTTTTCTGCATATTTTTACTACTGATTTGGCTTTAGTCCAACTATAAATGTTTTGTAAACTTTGCATATCCTCGAGGGCCTAGTTTCAATATTATGACTTTGAAAGGGTTTTGAACTGGATTATATGAAACCTCTCGGTACAAAGAAGATACTTTGATGAGTTTGATCACCAGTTTTCATACTTATACTAGACTAAGTTGAGACGTGGTGCTAGACTTGTTTTGAGAGTTATTTAAGATGATATTAGACTCGGTAAAGCCGAGCATCAGACTTGATTTACAACTGTTTTAAACTCGGATACACTCTGGGAACCCTTATGAGGGTTATTGAGACATGATTACTGATTTAGACCTGGATACACCTCACGCACCCTTTGACGGGGGTTTTGAGATTTCTACTACTAATTTAGACTCGGATTGAACCCAAGCACACACTACAAAATTCTAATTGTTGAGATATTTGAGTTTCGTGTTAGTATATGGTCTACGCGTAGACCTCCATGGATCCTACCATTCTGAACTAAGTGCTACGGGCCAACGGTGACCAAAATAAAGGGTGTACGACGTAGGAGAGGTACTCGGGAAAGGTCCTTCCATGGATCCTTCCTCTATTGGGCCTTTGGGGCACCGGAGGGGGTACCATACCGCACTTCAATCACACTTGGTTCCAAATTCATCATATCATATCATCATACATATTTCACTCGGATTTCACCCTTGTTTGTTATGTGCTCCGTGTATGCTCTGGTTGTATGGGCAGTCAGAGTGTTTGTTTTCACTTGATTGCGTTCCTCAGTTGTATGGGAGGCTGTTAGGATTATAGGTAGATTATATTTACTCTGTTTGTTTCTTAGAGCTTGTTATTACCTTGGGTACTGTTTGGAGTCATGGTTTTAGCCTGTTGAGGCACCGACTTTTGGGACAATGATTATTGTGAGGCTAATGGGACTTTCATTGTCGAGATACTGATTGTGTATCCTTCTGAGCGGTTTTGGTGTATTGAGTTCTATTCCTTGTCGGGGTTTTCATTAGCGGATTTGGGTGCTTGTGGTTTAGTTATTCCATCCTAGGGTTATGCTTGAGAAACTGTGTTCTGCCTATTCTTGTCTTGGAATTGATGTCTTAAGCATGTTTCTCGTAGTTATGGCTTCTAGTTGGGTGGTTGAATTGCTTTCTGTCTTTCTCTTTTCTTGAGGTTATCGGTATACCGTCCTTCTCTTTAAGCTCTCTTTTATATGTACTATTGTTGCAAGGATCCCAGGTGCGTCCTCCTTCCTTCTTTTATCTGCTAGCATGCTATATTTGTAACTTTTGGTTGATTACTCCTTGTGCTAGTCACTTGTGTTTCCTCCTTGTTTTCCGTGACTATTTCGTTGTTATCTGCTTATTATTGCTTTTATATTTTATATGCGCTCAGTCGGGTGATGATGCCTACTGGGTACCCATTGCTTAGCAATTGGTGCTCATATTGCACCTCTGCACTCTTTGGTGCAGATATTAGTGTCAGCTTTTATCATTGATCACGTGGAGACTCGTGCAGCTTCTGGACATTCGAGACTAGGGTGAGAGCTAGACGACCGGGGCTTGTTCGCATCTCATCTTTCACTGTTACTCTTTGTATATTCAGAGACAGTTATACTTGTCATTTTTCCACTTCTAGCACTTGTATTCTATTAAAAGCTTATGAACTATCAATACCAAGTCTTGGGGTTGGTGTAGTTTCATTATGTATATATTCAGGTTGTTTCTTCCGCTTATTTATGCTTATTGTGCGTATTTATTAGGTAGTAGCCCATTACTAACCGTTTCGGGCTACGGAAATTGGTTTGCCTACTGGGGGGTTGTAGGTGTCATCATGACCTGAGAAATCGGGTCGTGACACTATATCATCGCATAATATTCGTATTCCATCATTTCACATTACTTAAATCTTGTCAACTCGTGCCATCCTCATACAAAAATCATATTCGGCAATTTTTTAGGAACATCGTTCGTTCCTAAATCTAGAACTACACATGGCCTGATTCTCATAAGACCCGAGATATGTAGGCAACTTGAAACTGAAGTCTCAGCCTTGAAATTTTCGCAACTCCTGCTTGTTTCTTCTGATTTCAAAAGAATCATCCTCTCGGTCAAATAAAATTGGCTACTAGTCAACATTCCTTGTCTGCCAATTCATCCTTCATTCCCGAGCAAGGAAGGGACAGCTGTTGACACCCAATTTTTACCTCCCTATACCTCTCTCGGGCTGTTATTTTACTAGTTATTATTATTAAAGCTTAATTTTTCTCGCGTGTTACTTTTATTTACTAAATAAATCACGTGTTTTATCATCATTTTGACACTTTTTAAATTCTTATACAATTTATAAATATATAATTTATTTCTTATTATTACTATTTTATTATAAATTTCGTATAATATTACATGTCATTAATTTTACGTACAATATATATACGTAATTTATTTATAATTTTAAATAATATTCTTTGTTTGATAATTATCGCTAATTATTATTTGATCTACTAAATTATATATGTAGTATGTTATTAATTAAATAGTAGCCCAATTTTAATTTTCCATCCTAATTTATGTAAATTCTAGCCACTTTCTATTTAATTTATTTCAATTATAGCCATATTTTAAATCCCAATTTCAATTCCTTTTTACTCTCATTTTTATTACACCCAATCCCCCTAAATCCCTAATAATACACACACACCCTCATCTTCTCCTCTTCTCCTCACCACCACCACCCTATACCCTCTGCCTCTCATCTCCCCACTCAACCACACCAAGACCGCCACCCTCCTCTCCATTGTCCGCCTTTCCCTCTCCCGTCAACCGCCAGGAAATCTCCAGCCCAGCTGACCCCTACACTCTTCTTCCCCATAAGAATCCTCACTGCCGCACTGCTATCTCTGGCCGGCGAACCACCAACCATCCATGCAACCCAAAACCACTATTACCCTCACTAGCACCACCTCATTTCCTTCAACCCCAATGGATCCACCACTATCCAAACTCCAATGGCTCCACCACCGTCCAAACCCCAACTATACTCACCTCTAAGACGCCACCTTACTCCCCTATACCCTCTCCTCACTCTCTCAACTCCCTCAATCACTAACTCTCTCTCTCTATCTCTAGTGACTCTATTGTAGAGTCACTCGAACATCACCAAATGAACCCCGTAGCTACCTATTCCCCTTCTTCTCTGCCTCAATATTTTAGCGAAGGTGGCAGCACTATGATGGCAGAAATGATTTTCACTTTTCACCGGACTTTAGCATTCTAAGTTGCTTGACCGATTTCCCATCTCTAGTATGATTTCCTTTTTTACTTTTTTGATTGTCAACCCTTAGCTCAAGTCCATGATCCTGATAGGTTATCATATCGGTAATTTGTGCTAGTTTGATTGTCGATTTGGCTTAAATAATTATAATTCCTAATTGCTTACTTGTTTAGCCTATCATATGTGAAAATATCTATTTTTGGTGATGTTTGAATTTCTGGAGTCTATTGTGATTTCTCGTAAGATTGAGTTCATATTTTGTATTCTACATGCTTAACACATTATATACATAATCTCATATCAACCGTAGCAATATAGTGTTAATCATTTCCTTCCTGTTTTGAATTTGAATAATGACAATGTGTGTGTCAATTTGTTTCATTTCTTGTTCAAGTTGAATTCATAACCGTCATTTTACTTGCTAAATTTTGGCAGAATGAGTATTCTATTACAGCCTCGATGGCATTTTCTTTAGTACCTATGTCTCACAAAATCATGATTGTATTCACCTAATAAAGTGATTTGTGCAATTTCTTGATTAGCTCTAATTTATAATTGATATCTTCCCTTATTTCACTAAGTGAGATAGATATAGTACTTGGCCATTTATGCTAAAGATCTGATCCATCTTACACTCAATTGAAAATATTATGTGGCTGATTTGTAAAACAGTTTGGTAACTTCACTATTGCCTATTTTTGGGTGAACTTTATAACTTTGAGTGACTGCCTACTTTCGTTTAGATAACTTGATTTGTGACCGCCTTTACATGCTATATAAGGTAACTTGGGATTCATTCTTGTAGGTTGTTTTCAAACGTATGACAACTTTTCTTGAACTATTTTAATTTTAGTAAGCTTAGGCTGATTTCATGCTTGATTGCTTATAAAAATCTTTATGGTCTATATTCTCATTCACTTGTTTCCTTTAATTATTGGAGAACTTTAGTATTTTTAGCTAATTATGGTAAATTTTGACATGTCTTACTCATAGTTGTTTGATTTTCTTGGCTTTAGGAGAGGAATATGATAAGTGGAAGATGTTTTCAGTGTCTTAATTTAAACAATGTGATAATATGTGGTACTGGTTCATTTTTTTGGCAAAATCTTTGATGGTGATGCACACAATTACTATTATTTTTTGCTTATGAAAAAAGTATCCTTAATTGATTAGTCTCTTCCTTTTTTTTAAAACCCTTGATTGAGCATGACTTACAGACTATATAAACAGTACCTCTCCTTCATTGTTGGGGAAAACTTTTGATATTACTCTCCCCTCTTTAAAAAATTTCAAGTTCTGGGCATTTCGGAAAGAAAAGATACTTTTTTTTTACTATTGTTGTTTCCTCAAGCCTCGTTCTTTCTAGACCGGTTAGTTTTTCATTGAAGTATTTTCAATTCTTAATGTGATAGTTTGTTTTAGCCTTATCTTATGTCATCGCTATGTATAAGTGTAAGCATATAGTAGTTAGTATTCTTGACATGAGTGATCCAATACAACTCTTATGTGCTTTATATGTGAACATATAGTTATATTGTCCTTTGAGGAGTGCAGATTAATATGTTCTTGTTAACAAACGCATGTTCCAGACTTTCTTGTATGCCTCTGTTTTGAGCATAGAAGGTATTTTTAGCAAAAGGTTTGGGGCGTTGGAGAGTCACCTGGGATGTGGAAATTGAGGGCTGCTTAGTTTAAATTTGTATTTCATATTTAGTTATGCCACTGGATGTGTAAATGTGGTACAAACATTGATTTAATAATATATTTAAAAGGGAGAACTTAGGGGGTTGGGAGTTATATGTTAAGTGCTTGAACATTTCATTTACTATTTAAATAGTTCTCTTACAACTTCATATTATTATTCATCTTTTCATAATTCATAATTGAAACCACTGCCAATGGTTCATCCTTTTCTTAAATTATTTGAGCCATGACAGTATTTTTAGAATCACTAATAAATATTTCTCCTAACAAATAGTTAGTGAGAGGTAAAAAGGTAATTACGAGGTCTAATTCTCATTTTTTTTAAGGTTAAGTCGATGCGTCCCCGGGAGTACCATCTACCAAAGTTTTCAAAAAGGAATTATCGTGATGACCCTTTGGGTCATCTTCATATTTATGCTTTCTTTGTACTGTTAGAGCTTTTCTATAGTGGCCCCAAGTCATTTATGACTTGCTGAGACCGGTGGTTCGGTGCCCTGGTCGTTTGTTTGATCGTTTTGGTCGTTTGCCTGTTTTAGAGTCTAAGCTTAGAATATCATTGACTTTAGTCAACATTCTTGGTAAACATGCTCAGAAACAAATTCCAACAGTTCCATTAGCTCCGAAGAGTGGATTTTGGTCTAGATGGACCATTGATCGGGTTCTAGGAGCTTTTGGCTTTGTTTTGTCTTTGTTTTTGTGTTTTAGCCAAGTTGAACTTGAAAGTTTTACTTTGGTCAACATTCAAAGAAGACGGCCTCGGATGGAAATTCTAACAGAGCTGTTAGCTCTGGAATGTCGACTTTGGGCTAGAGGGACCTTTGGTTCGGGTCTCGAGGCTTCCGGACTCATTTTAGGCCTTAGTTCTCCATTTTGGAAGGTTTGACCCAAGTTGGTTCTTGGGCATGGGGACCACTTTGTGTGCAATTGACCTTCGATGGGACTTTCATTAAGTTTGGAATGTCATTTTTAGTCGAATAGCTCTGCTCATTTATGTTTACGGGACCCCAGATGTGTTCTCGAGGGTCCATCAGAGAAAATTCTAAGTTGAGGTTTGTTGTTGCTAACTGGTGTTGTCATGGCACTGGCATAGCCTTCACCTACGCGGTGGCCACCAGTGTTCGCATAGGTATATGCCAGCCACCCCAGCGCCTAGCCTTCATGTAGGAACTCTCTTGGCTGCGTTCGCAGGCCCGCGTACGCGGTGGCCTTGTTGCATTCACACAAGGTAGGTGCCTGGCCTGGCCAGCGCTTGGCCTTCACTTGCGCGTTGGTTGCCCGCATTCGTGTGCCTGGGTAGGTGGTGGCCTGTCGCATTCACGAAGGCCTGGGCCAACAGGTATTTAAGTTGTGCCCATATGTTTTTCCAACCATCATTCTTTAATTCCCTAAACTTTAAAACACCAAAAGCTCTCTCTAAATTGCTCTAATCAGTTCTTAGGCCTGGGGAAATCATTTGTTCATCGCAAATTCTTGTTCTCTCAATTATTGGTAAGTCTCCTTCCCCAAAGCTCCTTTCTCTCCATTTATCTAAAACTCCATTGTTGTAAATTCTTGGAGCTTGAAAATTGTTGTAGATTCTGCGCTCGGGTGAATTTGCATGCTCTGTGGACTTATTCAATTCATATCCTTGGCTTAATTCTCTAGTGTGGTAAATTCTCCATGTTAAATTTTTGGTTTTATTCCTAAATTTCCCTCTTTGAGTTCTTAACCTTTAAGGGTTGTTTAAGCTCGAATTCCTTGCCCAATCACCTTGATTTTTCCAGGCATGTACTCTTATGATCATTTGTTGCTCTTTCATTTTCAGCCGCGGGTTGCGAGGCCCACGGGCCTGCCGGTAACCCAATTTTAGACCCCATTATAAGTATAGCATTATGAGTATTGTTAGACCTATTTTGATGTATTATTTATATTTTTGATAGTTTGATTATCGTTTGGGGTTCTCAGAGTGATTCGGGCTTAGATATCATTGTCCTAGCAGCTTGTCATTGGATGACAGGTAGGTTACGATCTAAACTCCCTATACTTCACATATATCGGATAAAATTATACTAATTGGCATCCTTGGGTTGGGTTATTATCTTGGCACCACAGACCTTGACCATCTTTCCTTATTCATCCCATTTCTTTCCTCCATTGTGTGTAGTGTTCCTCATAGTTTTATATTATCACCCTCGTGGTCCTTTGTGGCCTCTATTTGACTCTGGACCATAAACAGTGGGCTATTCGGGGGTGTTCTTGAGTCCCAGACATTATTATTGTGATACTAGGCTGGCTATCTATGCTATAGAGTGATTGGAGTCTGTGCAGGGCTGATAGGTTGATTGTGAGCTTCTGGGTGTCTATATGTGTTTGATCATGTCATTTTCATGCATATAAAAGGGGTTTTTCACATATTTTACTATGGTTTTGGCTTTGGGCCTACTTGTATTGATTTTCTAAACTTTACATAGCCCTAGGGGGTCATTTTTTACGGAAGTGACTTGGAAATGATTTGGACTTGATTTGTGGATCTTCTTTGGGCAAAAGATTTAAATATGGTTTCTATCACAGTTTTTACTACTATCGCTAGACTCAGCAGAGCCGTAGTGCTAGATGGATTTTCTCATTGATTTGAGATGCTATTAGACTCGATCAGACCAAACATCAGATATGTTTTACTACTATTTTAGACCCGGTGATGCCTGGGCACCCTTGGTGGGGTTTTGGGATGTTTTCCACTGTTTTAGACATGGACAGAGTTTGGGCTTGCATATTTGATATTTGAGTGTCCAGCTTGGATCCGGACCTACTACAGATGATGTTTTGAGACAGAGTTATAGTATGGGGTCTGGGACCTCCATAGACCTTGTCGATCTGGACCAGGGGCCTTGGGATGCGAGTGTCGAAGGAGGGGTATACGGCAGAGTAGAGGTATATGGGTAGAGTCCTTCCATGGAACCTACCTGCTAGGCCCGTTCGGCACCGGATGAGGTACATATAGAGTTACTGTTCCACCCTGAGATCATCATGCATCATATCATTCATTGTTTGAGGCTCCACCCTTGTTTGTTATTTGTTGAGTGTACGATCCAGTTGTATAGGCTGCCGGAGGGTTTGTTTTCACTTGTTTGCATTCCTCGGTTGTATGGGCGGCCGGGGGACTGTAGGTAGACTCTTTGTTACTCTATCGTGACATTATTTCTTGTCATGGTTGTATATAAGGTTGGATACTGAGAGATGGTTAGTTCCTTGACTTGATGATTAGTATGCTTAGTGGGGTAATTATATCTTGTTTCCGAGCATGCCTGTATTTATTCTTCTTCTCCTTTCCCCGTCTACCTGAGGTTACCGGTATACTGACCACTTCTAAACATACTATATATACTGTTATTGCAAGGACCCCAGGTGCATCATTTCTTACTTTCACCTGTGCCTGTTGTGTATATAGTCTGCCTGCTAGCCTTATATGTTGTGTTCTGTTGCCTTCCCTCTGGGCTAGTTTCTATGTACTTCTTCATTGATTTGGTGACTATTTGCTTCTATTCTGCCTGTTACTATACTTTTATCTTATATATGCCCAATCGGCCTATGATACCTATTGGGTACCATTTTCTTCGCATTTGGTGCTCATACTACACTCTGTATTTTCTGGTGCAGATCCTAGTGTGGTCCATCACCATTAGCTCATTAGAGACTCATGCGAGGAGCTATTTTGGGATACTTTAGACTGATGGTGAGCTCGTGGCGAACGGATCTTAGCTTTAGTTTATCTTTTATATTATGTACTCTATTACCATTCGAAGACATCTGTATATATTGTCTTGGATCATTGTACTCCGCTGATGTAGTTATGGCTCTATACTATGATACCAGGTCTTTTGGGTTGGTTTAGCTTCCGCGTTTGTATATATTTTTGTACCTACTTTCTTCACTTATCACTTTGCTTCCGCATTTATTATTGTTCTTCTGCTTAATATGTTAGATTGTAGCCTATTACTAACCGTTTTGGGTTACAGGATTTGGTGTGCCTACTGAAAGGTTGTAGGTGCCATCATGACCGAGAAATCTGGTCGTGACAGCTTGGTATCAAAGGTCTAGGTTCACCAGTGTCATCGGTATAGGAGACAATGTCTAGTAGAGTCCTACGGATTAGGGCAGAGATGTTTGTACTCAATTTTTGGGAAGCTATAGTGACATCTTAGAAAAAATGGACTTCTCTTGCTTCTATCTCATGCATAGTATTCTTGGGAGTTTCTGGAAATCTCACTTATTTTGGTTCATTATTCCACATATGGTTCATACGAGGCCTTCGGCTTCTTGTAGAGGAGAGCCTTTGACCCCTGCACCTCCGACTCCAGCTATGGGCCGGGGTGGTCGCAAGGGTAGAGGTAGAGGTCATCCCAGAGCAGCGGCACCTGCTAGAGCTTCTAGAGTTGAGATAGGGCCCGAGCATGATCATGAGCCAGAGTTTTCTCCCGAGCAGCATGTGGATCGGGGGTAGCCCAGGTACCACCAGCTCAAGTGCCAGCTTCAGCCCCAGCTTAGTCTTCAGATATCCGGGGCTTACAGTTACAATTGTTGAGTATGATTGGAGAGTGGCCTTCTAAGGCAGCATAGATATCCACTCAGGGGAAGCCCTAGGTGCACCAAGTTCAAGAGCTCAGCCAATTACCGTGGCTCCCCGTGCTAAGGTTATTCTGGTCCCATCAGTTGCATAGCCTCTTGCTCCTCGCCCAGTTATGAAAAAGGCATAGAAGAAGGCATTGGGTAGATTCTTGAGATTGGCACCTCCAAGGTTCGTTTGTACTTCTGGGCAGGACCCCCATGACTTTATTACTACATGTGAGGAGATGCTGCACCATCTGGGGTTATTGGAGACTCATGGTGTTGGCTATACTACCTATCAGCTGGAGGGCCCAGCGAATTTATGGTAGAGGGCCCAGGTTGCTTGCAGACTATCATCATCATCTTTTTTGACTTGGTTTGAGTTTTATGAGGCCTTTATGGCCAAGTACTTACCTCAGAGCGACATAGAGCATCGGAGAGAGGAGTTCACTAGACTTACTCAAGACTCTATGACTGTCTTGTAGTATGAGACCCGTTTCCATCAGCTTGCACCATTTGGGGCCATGATTATGCCTACTGAGTCTGACAGAGTCTGTAGATTTGTTTGAGGGCTATGGAGTGAGTTTAGAAAGCCTATAGAGATATTGGTTGGTAGTGGTCGGTCATTCCAGGCTATTGCAGATTATGCCTGTACTGTAGAGGATTTGTATCGTCATGACTCTGGGGCCAGAGATAAGAGGCCTCAATATCAGGGTGGCTACAGTGATTCTCATCATGGTGGTAGAGGTCCAGGCTAGTGGGGCCGAGGTTATCAGCTGCAGAGGCACCAGTGTCAGTCTAGTTGACCAGTTCAGGCTTCACTTCAGTCTTTGGGTGGTTCAAAGTACGAGCAGTCACCAGGGCTATAGTGGTCAACCGTTGCTAGGTACAATATCTGGGGCATCAGGTCATGGTGGCCATACAGGTTCCACTGGTTCATCTCGATAGAGTAGGTCATCAGGGGCATGTTTTATTTGTGGTATGGTTGGTCATTATGCTAGAGATTTCCCCTAGTGGGGTACAGTTTAGCAAGTCACTCGACCTATTCGCTCAGTTCAGCCACTGGCTCAAGGAAAGGGTAGTCAGGGTAGAGGTGGTGGCTCGCTAGGCAGGACAGGTGGTAGGGATAGCAGTTGATCAAGTGGTGGTTGTCATCAGTTCTATGCGGTCCTTGGGAGACTAGAGGCAGAGGACTCAGATGCTGTGATCAAAGGTACAATCTCTGTTTGCCGTCGGCCAGCTTATGCTTTATTTGATCCTGGATTCACTTGTTCATATGT
This sequence comes from Jaltomata sinuosa, assembly GCA_003996215.1. Lineage (NCBI taxonomy): Eukaryota > Viridiplantae > Streptophyta > Magnoliopsida > Solanales > Solanaceae > Jaltomata > Jaltomata sinuosa. The sequence continues at coordinate 14,548 of QJPP01003441.1, forward strand.
ATCTGTCTATTTTATGTCTTGTCTGAGATTGGCTAGTGAGCCGTTATCGTTCCTATTTTTGTTTTGACCCCAGTAGGAGATTCTTTAGTAGTGGTGTGATGACACTTCCGGTCATCTTTGCATTTTCGCATTTATTGCACTGTTAGAGACTTCATGTAGCGGCCCCAAGTCATTTATGGCTTGCTAGGACTGGTAGTTTGGTTCCCTGGTTGTTCATTTGGTCGTTTTAGTCGTTCACCTACTTTAGAGCTTTAAACTTAGAATATCGTTGAATTTAGTCAACATTCTTAGCTAACATGCTCGGAATTGAATTCTGACAGTTTTGTTAGCTCCGTAGCGATGAGTTTGGTCTAGTTGGATCTTTAGTTGAGGCCTGAGAACTTCAGGTGTGGGTTTTGTGTGGTTTTCTCAGTTTTCAGGCCATTTGGAGCTGAAAGTGTAACTTCGGGTGACTTTCGATGATCAGAGTGTCAGATTTGAAATACGACGACTCCATCAGCTCCAGAATGTTGAGTTTGGGCTAGGAAGATTATTGGTTCGGGTTCCGGGTGAGTCGGACTCATTTTGAGCTTTAGAGTTCCTTTTCGTTAGTGTTGACTTGGGTCAACATTTCTCCGAAATGACTTTGTATGGTAGTTTGTCAATTCCGTTGAGTTTAAAACGTCGTTTCCACTCTATTAGCGCTATTGGGTTTTGAATATCGGTTTTCGATTGTGCCCGGAATGGCTCGTTGAGTTTTCAAAAAAGTGCAGAAAATCAGCTGCGGACAGTAGCTATTTATTGCTGTCATTTCGTTTTTTTCCAACCCTTCTCCTCACTTTTCTCACTCAAGAACTCAAAATTTTCTCCACCATTTTGCTCTAATTTAGTTCTAAACCTTGGGGAATTATTTGTTTGTCGATTATCCGTAGTTCTTCGGCTCTTGGTAAGTCATCTTCCCCAACTTGCCTTCTTCGGTTTTTCTCTTAATTCCTCCATTTATGCTCATCCAAAGCTTGTATTTTGTGATAGATTCTGCCCCCTAAGCTTGTGCATGTTCGTGGGTGTGAAGTTTTATCCGTCTTGGGCTGATTTTCCATCGTTTTGGTAATTAATTCTTGCCCAATTTCCGTTTTTATATTCAAAATTTTCATTCTTTAATCCCCAACTTGGGTGGGCTATTTTGGTGCCCTTCCCTTTTCCAATTGTGCTCAAATTTAGAGCATGCCTTCTTAACATCGTTGGGGTCATCGTGGTTCTTTTTATTTTTAGTTTTGGATTATGGGCCCTACAGGCCCGCTTTTGACCCGGATATTGACCCGGCTACAATTGTAGCAATATGGGTATCGTTAGACTCGTCATAACATTTTATTCATGAATTTGATAGTTTTATTCTACTTCAGAGCTTCTCGGAGAAGCTCGGCCTCAGATATCATCATTCCCGTAGCTTGTCGTCGGAAGACAGGTAGGTTATGGCTTAAATCTCTAGACCTTGCATATATCAGGTAAAATTGTACTAGTTGGCATCCTTGGGTTGGGTTATTAGGTTGGTACCACAGACCTTGACCGCTTTTCCATGATTCGTCTTATTTCTTTCCTCCGTTGTGTGTAGTATTCCTATTAGTTGATATATTTATTACCCTTGTGACCCCATGAGCTCTTGTTGACTATGGAACATAGAAGGTGAGATTATTAGGAATGTCCGCGAGTCCCGGACATAGAAATATCCTTCTAGGCTGGTTATGCTTGCCGAGTAGCTTCGGAGCCTATGCAGGGCCGTTAGGTTGATTTTGAGTTGCTGGGTAGCTATTTGGGTTGATCATATTATTTCCATGCATATAAAGAGGTTTTTCCACGTTTTATTATAGTTTTTGGCTTTGGGCCTATGAAAACTGATTTTCTAAACCTTGCATGGCCCTGGGGGCCCATTTTTGATGAAATTGGATTTAGAAATAATTTGACTTGATACGTGGATTTTCATGGGGTAAAAGAAGGTTAAAATGTGGTTTTATCATGATATACCACTATTGCCAGACTCGACCGGGTCGGAGTGCTAGCTGAGTTTTCTTACTGATTTGAAATGATATCATGCTCAGCCGGGTCGAGCATCTAAGATGTTTTTACTACTGTTTTTGACCTGTTTGTTCTCGGGCACCCTTGGAAGGGTTTTTGAGACATCGTTTTCACTGTTTTAGTCCTAGATGGGGTCTAGGTATGCATATTTGAGACTTAACCACTGGCCTAAACTCAGACTTGATTCTGGACGACACGTTTTGATTTTGAGTTTTAGTATGGGGTCTGAGACCTCCATGGACCTTGCCGCTATGGGCCTGAGGCATTGGGCTGCATGTGATAGGGGAAGGGTATACGGTGGAGTAAAGGTATATAGGTTGTGTCCTTCTATGGAACCTGCCTGCTGGGCCTGATCGGCACCGAAGGAGGGACATACAGAGGTTCTATTTCACCCTGAGGTTTTCATACATCATATCATTCATTGTTTGAGATAACACCATTGTTTGCTATTTGTTGATTGTACACTCCGGTAGTATGCGATGCCAGAGGGTTTGTTTTGACTTGATTGTGTTCCTCAGTTGTATTGGCGATCGAGGGACTATAGATAGACTCTTGTTACTTTATTTCGGTATTGTTCCCGGTTACAGTTGAGTATGAGCATGATTACTGTGAGATGGTGAGTTCCTGGATTGAGTTTTGTATGACTTGATTGGGTATTAATTCCTGTATGTTGAGCATGTCTACCTTTATTCTTCTCTCTCTTTTTCTTTATACTTGAGGGTACCGGTATACCTCCTATTTATAGAACTTATTCTTATATATACTATTTTTGCAAGGATCCCAGGTGTGTTGTCCTTACTTTCACATGTGCCTGTTGTGTGTGTATATTCTATATGCTAGCCATATATGTTGTTTCTGATGTCTTCCCTCTAGGATAGCTCCTGTGTGCTTATCGTTGAATTCTGTGACTGTTTGTTCCTACTCTGCCTGCTATTGCTCTTTTACTTTATATGTTCCCAATCGGCCAATGATTCCTACTGGGTACCTTATGCTTTGCATTTGATGCTCACCCTACCCTCTGTATCTTCTGGTGCAGATCCTAGTATGGGCCATCACTGTTAGCACGTCAGAGACTCGTGCGGGGTGCATTTTTTGGATCATCCAAGCTGAGGGAGAGCTCTTGGCTATCAGAGCTTGACTTCAGTTATCCTTGGTGTATTTTGTACTCTTATAGTTTCGGAGACATTGTGTACATATGACTTTTGGACCTTTGTACTCCTGATGTAGTTCGGCTCTTATACACTTTGATACCAAGTTTTGGGTTGGTTTAGATTCCACTTGTGTATATCTCTCTTGTATCTATTTTCTTCTTATTATGCCCTTCCTTCTGCTTATGTATCAAATCTTCCACTTAAACTATTAGAAAGTAGCCCATAACTAATTGTTCTGGGATACGGGGATTGGTTCACCTACTGAGGGGTTGTAGGTGCCATCATGACCGAGAAATTGGTTCATGACAGCTTGGTATCACAGCCGTAGATTCACCAGTCTCATCAGTATAGAAGCCAATGTCTAGTAGAGTCCTGTGGATCAAGGCGGAGACGTCCGTGCTCAATCTTCTAGAGGCTATAGTGACATCTTAGGAAACTGGACTTTTCTTGTCTCTCTCTCATGCATAGTATCCTTGAAATTTTCTAGAAATCTCACTTATTCTGGTTCAGTCTTCCACAGATGGTTCGTATGAGATCTTCAGCTTCTGGCGACTGAGGCGAGCCCCCTGTCCCTGCAACTTTGACTCCAGTTAGGGGTCAGGGTGGTCGCCGGTGTAGAGGTAGGGGCCAGAGCAGCGGCACCTGCTAGATCTGCTAGGGTGGATATAGAGCCTGAGTATGAATATGAGCCAGAGTTAGCTCCAAAGCAGCAGCATGTGGGTCCGGGGATAGCCCAGGCACCACCAGCTCCAGTACTAGTTCCAGCATCAGTTTTTATGCCAGCTTCAGCCCCAGCTCAGTCTTCAGATATTCGAGGTTTGTTACTTCAGCTATTGGGTATGATTGGGGAGCGTCCTTCTGAGACATCCTAAACAACCGCTCAGGGGGCAGCCTTGGGTGTTCAAAGTTCAGGAGATCAGCCTGCTACTATGTCTCCCCATGATGAGGTTATTTCAGTTCCATGGGTTGCCTAGCCTCTTGCTCCTCGCCCTACTATGATAGAGATAGAGCAGAAGGCCTTGGGTAGGTTTCTGAGATTGGCACCGCTGAGATTTGCTGGTACATCGAGTCAGGACCCACATGACTTTATCACTACCTGCAAGGAGATGTTGCACCATTTGGTCTTATTGGAGACTTACGGGGTTGGCTATACTTCATATCAGCTGGAGGGTCCAATGAAGTTATGGTGGAGGGCACATGTTTCTTGCAGGCCTTCGATATCACCTCCTTTGACCTGGTCTGAGTTCTATGAGGTCTTTATCGTCAAGTTCCTATCTCAGAGTGATCGTGAGCATCGTAGAGAGTAGTTTACTTAGCTTATGCAGGATTCGATGACTGTCTCAGAGTATGAGACCCATTTTCATCAGTTAGCGCCATTTGGAGCTATGATCATTCCTACTGAGGCAGACAAGATTTGCAGGTTTGTATGTGGTTTGAGGCTAGAGATTAGGCAGGCAGCTGAGATATTGGTTGTTGACGGTCGGTCATTTCAGGCTATCGCTGACTATGCCCATACTGTGGAGGACTTAAAGTAACCTGATCAGGGGGCCAGAGATAAGAGACCTCGTCATAAGGGTGGCTACAGTGGTTCCAGGCATGGGGGTAGAGGTTCAGGTCAATGGGGCCGAGGTACTCAGCCACAACAGCACCAGGGTTAGTCCAGTCGACCGATTCAGGCTTCACTCCAGACTTTCGGTACTACCCAGTTCGAGCAGGGTTAGAGCAGCCATTAGGGCCAAAGCGATCAGTCTTCGAGGGGTACATCTTCTAGGGCATCAGGCCATGGTGGCCATTTGGGTTCTGCTGGTTCATCCCGACTGAGTAAGTCATTAGGGGTTTGTTATACTTGTGGTGTGATTGGTCATTTTGCTAGTGATTGCCCTCAGTAAGGCATAGTTCAGCCACCCGAGTTGTTGCGAGTAATTCAGCCTCCAGCTAGAGGGGGTAGTAGTCATGCTAGGGGTGGTACCCCATGTGGTAGAGCAGGTGGTAAGGATGGCGGTCTGGTAGGTAGATGTCATCGTCAGTTCTATGCGGTCCCTGGGAGACCAAAGGTAGAGGCCTCGGATGCCGTGATCATAGGTACAATTTTTGTATGCCATCAGCCAGCTTATTCCTTGTTTGATCCTGGATCTAATTGTTCATATGTATCTGCCTACTTTTTACCTTGTTTGGGGTTGGCAAGTGAGCCATTGTCTGTGCATGTTTTTGTTTTGACCCCAGTAAGAGATTCTTTAGTAGTGGATCCGGTTGTGAGATCCTGTGTGATATCTATTGGTGATTTGGATACATGGGCTGACTTGATGATATTTGATATGTTGGATTTTGATTTGATACTTTGCATGGACTGGTTATCTCCTCACCGTATAGTTTTGTATTGCTATGCCAAGACCATTACCATAGTCGTGCCTGGTGTATCCCCGGTTGTGTGGAGAGGTTATGTTAGCCATGCACCATCTGGGATCATTTCTTGTCTTCGAGCTAGAAAGATGATATCCCGTGAGTGTTTAGCTTATCTAGCATATGTCCGAGATGCTAGTGCTGACCCTACGTCTCTTGAGTCTGTTCCTGTGGTTAGAGACTTTCTAGATGTGTTTCCTATCGACCTGCCAGGCCTTACACCTGAGAGGGATATTGATTTCGCCATTTAGTTAGAGCTAGGCACCAGGCCCATTTCTATTCCTCCCTACCGTATGGCTCCTGCTAAGTTGAGAGAGCTTAAGGAGCAGCTCCAGGATTTGTTTGCTAAGGGGTTTATTAGACCTAGTGTGTCTCCTTAGGGTGCTCCTATTCTCTTTGTAAAGAAGAAGGATGGGTCGATGCGGATGTGTATTGATTATCGGCAACTGAATAAGGTGATTGTGAAGAATAGGTATCCGATGCCCAGGATTGATGACTTATTTGATTAGCTTCAGGGTTCTGCCATGTTTTCTAAGATTAATTTGAGGTCCCGCTACCATCTATTGAGGATTAGGGCAGAGGACATCCCTAAGACAGCACTCAGGACACGTTATGACCACTATGAGTTCCTGGTTATGTCTTTTGGGTTGACTAATGGCCCCGCAGCCTTTATGGGCTTGATGCATAGGGTGCTTAGCTCGTACCTGGATCTGTTTGTGATAGTCTTCATTGATGACATTTTTGTATACTCCCAGAGTAGAGACGAGTATGAGCAGTACTTGAGGACTGTACTTTAGACTTTGAGAGATCATCGACTTTATGCCAAGTTCTCAAAGTGTGAGTTTTGGCTAGAGTCAGTTGTATTCCTAGGACACGTGGTGTCTAAGGATGGGATTGGGGTTAATATGGGTAAGATTTATGCGGTTCATGATTGGCCTAGACCTACTACTCCTACCGAGGTTCACAACTTTGTTGGGTTATCCGGGTATTATAGATGGTTTGTCGAGGGATTTTCTTCCATAGCAGCACCTTTGACTAGGCTGACTAGGAAGGATGTTCCATTTCAGTGGTCTGATCAGTGCGAGGATAGCTTCTAGAGGCTTAAGTCCTTATTGACTTCAACTCTAGTTTTGGCTTTGCTGGTTGAGGGTCAGAGTTTCTCCGTGTATTGTGATGCTTCAGAGACCGGTCTTGGTTGTGTATTGATACAGCAAGATTGAGTGATATCATATGCGTCAAGACAGATGAAGGTTCACGAGCACAACTACCCCAGTCACGACTTGGAGTTGGCGGCCGTAGTCTTCGCGCTCAAGATCTGGAGGCACTATCTTTATGGAGTTCATTGTGAGATATTCACCAACCATCGTAGTCTTAAGTACATTACGAGTCAGCGCGAGCTGAACTCAAGGTAGAGGAGATGGATTGAGTTGCTGAAGGACTACGATTTCACTAATTTATACCATCTGAGTAAGGCAAACGTGGTAGCATATACCTTAATTCGGAAGGCGGTGAGTACGGGCAGCCTAGCTTTACTTTTAGTTTTTGAGCAACCTTTGGCCTTGGATATCCAGTCCTTGGCTAACCGTTTGGTTAGGCTTGACTTATCGGATCCTAGTAGAGTTCTTGCCAGTATTGAGGTTCGCTCTACTCTAGTTGATCAGATTCAGAGCTGACAGTTTGAGGATTAGAGTTTGTGTGACCTTTGTGATCAGGTGGTTCGGGGTGAGGCCAGCCGGGCTACCTTGGGTTATGATGGGATTCTGAGGTTTGAGGGTCGACTTTGTGTTCCGAGAGTTGGTGATTTGATACAGTTGATACTCTGTGAAGCACATTGTTCCAGATACTTCTTTCATCCTAGCACAACGAAGATGTATAGAGATCTGAGGCAGCTTTACTGGTGGGGTAGTATGAAGCGGTACATGGTAGAGTTCGTATCTCAATGCTTGAACTGTCAACAGGTAAAGTTTGAGCACATGAGACCGGTGGTTTGATGCAGCGACTTCCCATTCCTGAGTGGAAGTGGGAAGGTATTACTATGGACTTTGTTGTTGGTTTGCCTCGTACTACTTCGGGGTTTGACTCCATTTGGGTGATCGTTGATAGGATGACTAAGTCAGCATATTTCTTGCCGATTCAGACTTTCTACGGGGCAGAGAGGTTAGCTCAGATCTACATTCGTAAGATTGTACGGTTGCACAGGGTCCCAGTTTCTATCATTTCAGATTACGGCACTCAGTTCACATCTCAGTTCTGGAGAGCTATACAGAGGGATTTGGGTATGGAGGTTCAGCTTAGTACTACTTTCCACCCTCATACAGATGGCTGGTCCGAGAGGACTATTCAGGTTATGGAGGACATGTTTCGGGCTTGTGTTCTTGACTTTGGAGGTTCATGGGATCAGTTTCTGCCATTGGCTGAGTTTGCGTATAATAATAGCTTTAATTCAAGCATTGGCATGGCACCTTTCGAGGCTTTGTATGGTAGGCATTGCAGATCGCCCATTCATTGGTTTGATGGGTTAGAGTCCAGGCTGCAGGGTACTAATTTGCTTAGAGATTCCTCGAACCGAGTCCATTTGATCCAGGACAGACTTAGAGCAGCCCAGAGTAGGCAGAAGAGCTACGCTGATCGTAGACTTCATGCCTTGGAGTTCAGTGTTGGTGATCTGGTTTTCCTTTGAGTATCGCTCGTGAAGGGCGTGATGGGATTTATTGGTGGGGCAAGCTTAGCCCCAGGTTTATTGGGACGTTTAAGATTCTACAGAGGGTTGGTAGCATTGCCTACATGTTAGCCTTGCCTCCGATGTTTTTAGTTGTTCACCCAGTTTTCCATGTTTTGATATTTCACCGATATGTGCCTGATGAGTCTCATGTGTTGCATTGGTATTCGGTTTAGTTGGATGAGAGTTTATCATTTGTTGAGGAGCCAATAGCTATTCAAGCCTGAGATATTAGGATGTTGAGATCTAAGGAGATTCCGGTTGTGAAAGTGCAGTGGAGGCATAATCTGGTCGAGGAGGCTACCTGGGAGATCGAGAGTGAGTTACGTGCTCAGTATCCGCTGTTGTTCGAGCCTTCAGGTACTCCCTTCTTCTTGACTTTCGAGGATGAAAGTCTTTATAGTAGTGGATGTTGTGATGACCCTTCTTATGATCTTTGCGTTTTCATATTTATTGCACTATTAGAGCTTTCCTTTAGTGGCCCCAAGTCATTTATGGCTTGCTGGGACCGAAAGTTTGGTGCCCTGGTCGTTCATTTGGTCATTTTAGTTGTTCGCCTGTTTTAGAGCTTTAAACTTGGAATATCATTGACTTTAGTCAACTTTCTTAGCTAACGTACTCAGAATTGAATTCTGACTGTTCCATTAGTTTTGGAATGATGAGTTTGGTCTAGTTGGACCTTTAGTTGAGGCATGAGAACTTCCAGTGTGGGTTTTGTGTGGTTTTCTCAGTTTTCAGGCCATTTGGAGCTGAAAGTGTAACTTTGGGTGACTTTCAATGATCAAAGTGTAAGATTTGAAATCCAACAATTTCATCAGCTCCGGAATGTCGAGTTTGGGCTAGGAAGATGGTTAGTTTGGGTTCCGAGTGAGTCAGACTCATTTCGGGCCTTTGAGTTCCTTTTCGTTAGTGTTGTCTTGGGTCAACATTTCTCTGAAACAACCTTGTATGGAAGTTTTGTCAATTCCGTTGGGTCTGAAACAACATTTCCACTCTATTAGCACTATTGGTTTTTTAATATCGGTTCCCGATTGGGCCCGGAATGCCCCATCGAGTTTTCAAAAAAGTGCAGAAAATTAGCTGCGGACAACAACTATTTATTGTTGTCATTTCGTTTTTATCCAGCCCTTCTCCTCACTTTTCTCACTCAAAAACTCAAAATTCTCTCCACCATTTTGCTCCAATTCAGTTCTAAACCTTGTGGAATTATTTGTTCGTCGATTATCCGTAGTTCTTCACCTCTTGGTAAGTCATCTTCCCCAACTTGCCTTCTTTGGTTTTTCTCTTAATTCCTCCATTGATGCTCATCCAAAGCTTGGAATTTGTGGTAGATTCTTCCCCCTAAGCTTGTGCATGTTTATGGGTATGAAGTTTTTCCGTCTTGGGCTAATTTTCCATCGTTTTGGTAAGTAATTCTTGCCCAATTTCCATTTTTATTTTCAAAATTTCTATTCTTTAATCCCCAACTTGGGCGGGCTGTTTTAGTGCCCTTCCCTTGTCCAATTGTGCTCAAATTTGGAGCATGCCTTCTTGGCATCGTTGGAGTCATCGTGGTTCTTTTTGTTTTTGGTTTTGGGTTATGGGCCCCACGGGCCCGCTTTTGACCTGGATATCAACCCGACTACAATTGTAGCAGTATGAGTATCGCTAGACTGGTCTTAATATTTTATTCATGAATTTGATAGTTTGATTCTCGTTCGGAGCTTTTCGGAGCAGCTCGGCCTCAGATATCATCGTTCCCGCAGCTTGTCGTCGGATGATAGGTAGGTTACGGCTTAACTCCTTAGACTTTGCATATATCAGGTAAATTATACTAGTTGACATCCTTGGGTTAGATTATTAGGTTGGTACCATAGACTTTGACCGCTTTTCCATGATTTGTCCTATTTATTTCCTTCGTTGTGTGTAGTATTCCTATTAGTTGATATATTTATTACCCTTGTGATCCCATGAGGTCATATAGAAATATTCTTTTAGGCTGGTTATGCTTGTTGAGTAGCTATGGAGCTTGTGCAGGGCCGTTAGGTTGATTGTGAGTTGTCGGGCAGCTATTTCGGTTGATCATATCATTTCCATGCATATAAAGAGGGTTTTCCATGTTTTATTATGGTTTTTGGCTTCGGGCCAACGGAAACTAATTTTCTAAACCTTGCATGGCTCCGGGGACCCGTTTTTGATGAAATTGAATTTGGAAATGATTTGACTTGATAAGTGGATCTTCTTGGGGTAAAAGAAGGTTAAAAATATGGTTTTATCATGATTTACCACTATTGCTAGACTCGACCGGGTCGAAGTGCTAGCTGAGTTTTCTTACTGATTTGAAATGATATCAGGCTCGGCCGGGTCGAGCATCTGAGATGTTTTTACTACTGTTTTAGACCCGGTTGTGCCCGGGCACCCTTGGAACGGTTTTTGAGACATCTTTTTCACTGTTTTAGTTCTAGACAGGGTCTAGGCATGCATATTTGAGACTTACCCACTGGCTTGAACCCAGACTCAATTTTGGAGGACACGTTTTGATTCTGAGTTTTAATATGGGGTTCGGGACCTCCATGGACCTTGCAATTTTGGGCTTGAGGCTTTGGGATGTGTGTGCCGGGGGGGAAGGGTATACGGTGAAGGAGAGGTATAGGAGTTGTGTCCTTTTATAGAACCTGCCTGCTAGGCCTGATCGACACCGGAGGAGGTACATACAGAGTTTCTATTTCACCCCGAGGTTTTCATGCATCATATCATCCATTGTTTGAGATACCACTCTTGTTTGCTGTTTGTTGATTGTACGCTCCGGTAGTATGTGATGCCGGAGGGTTTGGTTTTACTTGATTGCGTTACTCGGTTGTATGGGCGGCCGAGGGACTATAGGTAGACTGTTGTTACTTTATTACGATATTGTTCCCTTTTACGGTTGAGTATGAGCATAATTACTGTAAGGTGGTGAGTTCCTGGATTGTATTACTTGATTGGGTATTAATTCTTATATGTCGAGCATGTCTACCTTTATTCTTCTCACCCTTTTTCCTTATACTTGAGGGTACCGATATACCGCCCATTTCTAGAACTTATTCTTATATATATTGTTTTGCAAGGATCCCAGGTGCATTGTCCTTACTTTCACCTTTTCCTGTTGTGTGTGTATATTTTATATGCTAGCCTTATATGTTATTTCTGTTGTCTTCCTTCTGGGCAAGCTCCTGTGTGCTTATCGTTGAATTTTGTGATTGTTTGTTCCTACTCTGCCTGTTATTGCTCTTTTACTTTATATGTGCCCAGTCGGCTAATGATACCTACTGGGTACCTTATGCTTCACATTTGGTGCTCACCCTACCCTCTACATTTACTGGTGCAGATCCTAGTGTGGGCCATCACCGTTAGCACATCGGAGACTCGTGCCGGGTGCAGTTTTTGGATCATCCAGGCTGAGGGTGAGCTCTTAGATTTCAGAGCTTGACTTCAGTTATCCTTGGTGTATTTTGTACTCTTATAGTTTCGGAGACATTGTGTACATATGACTTTTAGACCTTTGTACTCCTGATGTAGTCCGGCTTTTATACGGTTTGATACCAGGTTTTGGGTTTGTTTAGATTCCACTTGTGTATATCTATCTTGTATCTATTTTTCTTTTTATTATGCCCTTCCTTCTGCTTATGTATCAAATCTTCCACTTAAATTGTTAGAAGGTAGCCCATTACTAACTGTTTCAGGCTACGGGGATTGGTTCACCTACTGAGGGGGTTGTAGGTGCTATCATGATCGAGAAATCGCGTCCTGACAAGTGGATCGGATTGTGAGATCTTGCATGATATTTGTTGGTAATTTGGAGACTTGGGGTGATTTGATAATAATTTATATGTTAGATTTTGATGTGATACTGGGCATGGACTGGTTATCCCCTTACCGTGCGGTTTTTGATTGTTATGACAAGACCGTTACCATTGTCGTGCCTGGCGTATCCCCGATTGTGTGGCAGGGTTCTGTTAGCCGCACGCTGACTGGGATCATCTCTTATCTCTTAGCTAGGAAGTTGATTTCGCGAGGGTGTTTGGCTTCTTAGCATATGCCTGAGATGCTAGTGCCGACACTTCTTCCCCTGAGTTCATTCTTGTGGTTAGAGACTTCCTAGATGGGTTCCCCACCGACCTGCCAGGCCTTCCACCTGAGAGTGATATTGATTTTGCTATTAAGTTAGAGCCGGCACCAGGCCCATTTCTATTTCTCCTTACCATATGGATCTTGCTGAGTTGAGAGAGCTTAAGGAGAAACTCCAGGATTTTTTAGCTAAGGGGTTTATTAGACCGAGTGTGTCTCCTTGGGGTGCTCCTGTTCTATTTGTGAAAAAGAAAGATGGGTCATTGCGGATGTTTATTGATTATCGGCAGTTGAATAAGGTGATAGTGAAGAATAGGTATCCGATGCCGAGGATTGATGACTTGTTTGATCAGCTTCAGCATTCAACCGTGATTTCAAGGATTGATTTGAGGTTCGGCTACCATCAGTTGATGATTAGAACAGAGGACATTCCTAAGAAGGAATTAAGGACACGATATGGCCATTATGAGTTCCTGGTGATGTCTTTTGGGTTGACTAATGCCCCCGTCGCTTTCATGAATCTGATGCACAGGGTGCTTAGCCCGTATTTGGACTCCTTTGTGATAGTTAATAAACGCTCAAATTGTGGCTCTCTAATTAGGAGGTAACGACGATCGCATTGTCAAAGAAAAATTTATAAACCCAACGGATGTCGGGGTCGTACCCAAGGGACCTAATTTAGCTCATTAGAAATTGTGCGAAGCAATTTCAAAGTGAGAGTAGTTGTTCAACAAAACCAAAGCAATAAAATGGGGGAATTGGGAAAGTTGTCACTACTAACTCAATTCAAATAAAAACTATAAAATCGAGATGGGTGTACCAAAAAGAACTAGATGATTAGGGGTGCATTTTTGATGGGGTATTCGCTATAGGATAGGGTAGTCACTAATTCACTTAAATTCTCACCTATTGACATGGGTAGCGTTGTTCATAAGTGTGGAATGCTATCTCTCGATCAACATCCACATATCTGATAATTTTGGTTAGAACATCATTCGGTGTTCTAAATAGCCAACCAATATTTGCTTGGGGAGGTCGTCCTATCTCTAGCTCGGACCCTTAAATGAGAGATTCCTCCATCGGAGCTATGTCTAGCCTCCAATCTAAGTGGATTCCCAAGTACCCACTAGCAATTTCACATCCACAACTACAAAATTCTCTCTCGAGCAATTATATAGCCAAGTAAGGTAAATTCATGTTTGGAACCATAAATTAAAAACATGGTAAAATTACTAAACCCATATCAGATAAGCAATTATAAAAGCAAATTTGCAACACCCACACCCATTAGCTACACACCCATCATCAATACATCCATAGATAAGAGAAATTAGCCACTCATAGAAGGGGAAGAAGATATACCAGCTAGGTAAATCAAATTTCCATCCATTGTAGTTGATTCCAAAATTCTAGAGTCAAATTAGGTCCACAATTTGTTAACCAAAAGATTGGATTGAAAACCCTCTCTCAATGGAGATGGAGAAAATTGTTTACAAGACAAAAATATCTCCAAGTTCTCTACTGAAATTATCTGCTAAAAATTGTATATACAAAACTGTAATGACCCTTCCGGTTATTTCCATGAATATGTTTTCCTTGTGCCGTTAGAGCGTGTTTGTAGCGGCCCCAAGTCATTTAAGGCTTGTCGGGACCGGTATTTCGGCGCCGGGTCCATTTGTTTGATCGTAAGGTTCTTTGATAAATTTCCTGAACTTTGGGTAAAATGTCTCGGGGCTTTTATCCCAATCTATAAAGAGTTAGAAGTCCCCCAAAATACCAAATCGAAGGTCTACGAGTCTAGTTTCCTACGCACAAAACCTCACATCCAACGGATCTTGGAGTAAAAAGTTATGACTGTTTTACCGCGGACTGTCTGGCAGAAAACGGGTTGCGAACCGGGTCGGGTTAAACTCGATTTAAGCCTCAACTTCACGTTTTAAAACGCCATTTCAGTTCCGAAATAGTGATTAAACATAAGGGAGGATCCCGAGAGAATTCTTGAGTATCAAAATCGTGCGTTGGTGAATTACGAGCCTAAGCTTAAGAATTTTATTAGCATCGTGCGTGTATTTGAAAATATTTTATTTAAAAGTTGAATTTGGTAAAAATTATATTATTATTGCCTTTTCAAAATGTTTTAAAGGTTTATGAAAAATATTTTGTTACGATATAATTGTATATGTATTTATTTTATAAGTTTTTATACATTGTAATATTTTAACGGAGATAGTAAATTTAGTGATGTTGAAATTTATTATTATAATATAGTATGTTTTATTCGAAATAATTTTCTAATAATTATGGTATATTCAAAAATTATATTTATTTTACCACGAATTTATTCAATACCCGAGTACGTACGTGGCGGGGATCCACCTATCATTAATTAGATAAGGGGAGGTGTGGTGTTGACACACACACCCCCACGTGGAAACCAACTGATGTGGTGGGCAATTGCTGCCTAACTTACATTGATTTATATTATGTAAGTAATTAGTGAACATATTCACTGGAGCATTTTCATTTCTCTCAACAAACTCATTAAGCTACTTAGCTGCTACAGCATTGTTGATATATATTGTGTAAAAGAGAATTTGTGGGTTATCCAAGTAGTGTGGTACGGGAACATCGAAAAGAAAATAGATTATCTACATCAAGTTATTCAAGCCCGAGTCCGAGTTTGGTTTCGTGTTGGAGGTTTTTCGGAGAGGTTCAAGCTTGTCTTCGGACGATAGGTAGGTTACGGTTTATTTTCCCTAGACTCCGCATATATAGAATAAAATTGTATTAATGGGCATCCTTGGGTTGGTTTATTAGGTTGGTACCACAGACCTTGATCGCTTTATTCATGTCCGCCTACTTTTGTTCCTTCGTTGCTTGTAGTATTTGCCGATATATTTTATTTACCCTTGTGGTCCTGTGAGGCCTTGTTGACTCTGGAACATAGAAGGTGGGATTTTGGGAATGTCCGCGAGTCCCGGGCATAGAATTATCCTTCTAGGCTGGTTATGCTTGCTGAGTAGCTGTGGGCCTGTGCAGGGTCGATAGGTTCATTGTGAGCTGCTGGGCAGCTATTGTGTGTGATCATACCATTTCCATGCATATAAAGAAGTTTTATCCATGTTTTACTATGGTTTTGGCTTCGGGCCTACTGGCATTATTTTCTAAACCTTGCATGGCCCGGGGGTCCGTTTTTTATGGAAATAATTTGGAAATGGTTTGATTTAACTTGTGAATATTTCTGGATAAAGGAAAGTAAAATTATGATTTAAATCACCAGTTTTACGATTAACGCTAGACTCGGCAGGGCCGGAGTGCTAGTTGAGTTCTCTTGCTGCTTGAGATGATTTTTAGCCTCGGTCGGACCGAGCACCTGAGATGGCTTTTTACTGTTTAGACCCGGTTATCCTCGGGCACCCTTGGAGGGGTTTTTGAGACATTTTCCTACTACTTTAGTCCTGGACAGGGTCTGGGCATTGCATATTCGAGACTGGGTCTCCATCCTGATACCGGACTTGCTTCTGGACGACATGTTCTGATACTGAGTTTTAGTATGGGGTCTTGGACCTCCATGGACCTTGCCATCCGGGCCAGGGGCTACGGGCTGCGTGTGCCGGAGGAGGGGTATACGGTGGAGTAGAGGTATACGGGCAGTGTCCTTCCATGGAACCTACCTGCTGGGCCGGATCGGCGCCGGAGGAGGTACATACAGAGATACCATGGCACTTGAGATCTTCATGCATCATATCATTCATTGTTTGAGGCTCCACCCTTGTTTGTTGTTTGTTGATTGTACGCTCCGGTAGTATGGAATGCTGGAGGGTTTGTTTTCACTTGTTTGTGTTCCTCGGTTGTATGGGCGGCCGGGGGACTGTAGGTAGACTTTTGCTATTTACTTACAGAATTGTTCCCTGTTGCGGTTAAGTATGAAATTAGTTACTGCTAGACTGTTAGTTTATGGATTTGAGGTTGATATGATTAGTTGAGTTGATTCATGTCTCTGAGCATGCCTATCATTACTCTTTCTCTCTTCTTCTTTCACTTGAGGTTACCGGTATACCGTCCATTTCGTAAACTTATTTGTATACACTGTTGTTGCAAGGACCCCAGGTGCGTTATTTCTTACTTTCACCTGTGCCTATAGTGTGTATATTCTGCTTACTAGCCTCATATGTGGTTCTGTTGATTTCCCTCTGGGCTAGTTCCTGTGTACCTTTCGTTGATTTCCGTGACTACTTGCTTCTATTCTGTCTATTACTACGCTTTTATCTTATATGTGCCCAGTCGGCCTATGATACCTACTGGGTACCTTATGCTTCGCATTTGGTGCTCACCCCTACCCTCTGCATCTTTGGTGCAGATCCTACGCGTGGGCCATCGCCGTTAGATTCAATTGTGATTCGTGCTTGGAGATCTGTTGGGGACTACTTCAGACTGAGGGTGAGCTCTTGGCGATCGGAGCTTAGCTTTAGTTTATCTTTTGCTTCATGTACTCTATTACCATTCAGAGACATCTGTATATATTGTTTTGGATTATTTGCACTCCATGTATGTAGTTTGGGCTCTATACTATGATACCAGTTCTTGGGGTTTGGTTTAGTTTCCGCATATGTATATATTTATAGTCCTTTTATCTGTTCTATTCATCTTGTTCTCTTATTTGTTAGATAGTAGCCCATTACTAACTGTTCTGGGCTACGGGGATTGGTTCACCTACCGGGGGTTGTAGGTGCCATCATGACCGAAAAATCGGATCGTGACAACTTGGTATCAGAGCTTTAGGTTCACCGGTGTCATCGGTATAGGAGGAAATGTCTAGTAGAGTCCTGCGGATCGGGGAGGAGACGTCCATACTCAATCTTTTGGAGGCTACAGTGACATTTTAGGAATTTGACTCTTTCATTGCTTCTGTGTCGTGCGTAGTACCCTTGAAGTTTCTGGAAATCTCATTTGTTCTACTTCATTCTTCCGCAGATGGTTCGTACGAGATCATTGGCATCACGCGGGGATGAGCCTCCCGCTCCAGAGCCAGCGCCAGCACTAGACCCAGTGCACACTTCTGTGCCAGCTCCAGCCGCAACTCAGTCTCCAGATATTCGGGGATTACTATTATAGCTTTTGGGTGTGATTAGAGAGTGGCCTTCTGAGGTAGCGCAGACATCTGCTCAGGGGGCAGCCCTGGGTGCACAGAGCTCAGGAGCGCAGCCTACTACTATGGCTCCCCGTGCGGAGGTCATTCCGGTTCCATCGGTTGCACAGCCTCTTGCTCCTCGCCCGGTTATGACAGAGTCTGAGCAGAAGGCGTTGGGTAGGTTTTTGAGGTTAGCACCTCCGAGGTTTGCTGGTACCTCTGGACAGGATCCACATGACTTTATTACTACCTGTGAGGAGATGTTGCATCATTTGGGTTTGTTGGAGACTCACGGGATTGGTTATACTACCTATCAGTTGGAGGGCCCAGCGAAGTTATGGTGGAGGGCCCAGGTTGCTTGTAGACCACCATCGTCACCTCTTTTGACCTGGTCTGAGTTTTATGAGGCCTTTATGGCCAAGTTCCTACCCCAGAGTGATCGAGAGCGTCGCAGGGAGCAGTTTACTCACCTTGTACAGGGGTCTACGACTATCTCAGAGTATGAGACCCATTTTCATCAGCTAGCACCGTTCGGAGCTATGATCATTCCTACCGAGGCAGATAGGATTCACAGATTTGTATGGGGTTTGAGGCCAGAGATCAGGCAGCCAGCTGAAATATTGATTGCCAGTGGTCGGTCATTCCAGGCTATTGTAGACTATGCCCGCACTGTGGAGGACTTACAGCGACATGATCAGGGGTCCAGAGATAAGAGACCTCGGCATCAGGGTGTCTACAGTGGTTCCAGATATGGCGGTAGAGGTCCTGGCCAGTGAAGCCGGGGTTATCAGCCACAGAAGTACCAGGGTCAGTCCAGCCGACCGGTTCAGGCTTCCCTTCAGACTTTTGGTAGTACCCAGTTCGAGCAGGGTCAGAGCAGCCATCAGGGCTATGGCGGCCAGTCTTCGAGGGGTACAGTATCTGGGGCATCAGGTCATGGTGGTTATGCGGGATCTGCTGGTTCATCTCGACCGAGTAGGCCATCAGGGGCTTGCTTTACTTGTGGTGCGATTGGTCATTTTGCTAGAGATTTCCCTCAGCAGGGTACAGTTCAGTTGGCCGAGCCTTTATGAGCAGTCCAGCCTCCGGCTAGAGGGGGTGGTCATCAGATTAGAGGTGGTGCTCCGCGCGGCAGAGCCAGTGGTAGGGATGGCGGTCGGGCAGGTGGAGGTCATCGTCAGTTTTACGCGGTCCCTAGGAGACCAGAGGCAGAGGCCTCAGATGCTGTGATTACAGGTACGATTTCTGTGTGCCATCAGTCTGCTATGGCTTTATTTGATCCTGGATCCACTTGTTCATATGTATCTGCCTACTTTGTGCCTTGTTTGGGGTTGGCTAGTGAGCCATTATCTGTTCCTGTTTCTGTTTCGACCCCAGTAGGAGATTCTTTAGTAGTGGATCGGATTGTGAGATCCTGTATGTTCTGTTGGTGGATTCAGAGACATTGGGGTGATTTTGATGATTCTTGATATGCTAGATTTTGATGTGATACTTGGCATGGACTGGTTATCCCCTCACCGTGTGGTTTTGGATTGTTATGCCAAGACCATTACCATAGTTGTGCCCGGTGTATCCCCGTTTGTGTGGCAGGGTTCTGTTAGCCATGCACCATCTGGGATCATCTCTTGTCTTCGAGCTAGGAAGTTGATTTCCCGTGGGTGTTTAGCTTATCTAGCATATGTTCGAGATGTTAGTGCTGACCCTACTTCTCCTGAGTCTGTTCCTGTGGTTAGAGACTTCCTTGATGTGTTTCCTACCGACCTGCCAGGCCTTCCACCTGAGAGGGATATTGATTTTGCTATTGAGTTGGAGCCGGGCACTAGGCTCATTTCTATTTCTCCTTACCCTATGGCTCCTGCTGAGTTGAGGGAGCTTAAGGAGCAGCTCCAGGATCTGTTAGCTAAGGGGTTTATTAGACCTAGTGTGTCACCTTGGGGCGCTCCTGTTCTCTTCGTGAAAAAGAAGGATGGGTCGATGCGCATGTGTATTGATTATCGGCAGCTGAATAGGGTGACAGTGAAGAATAGGTATCCGATGCCGAGGATTGATGATTTGTTTGACCAGCTTCAGGGTTCAGTCGTGTTTTCGAAGATTGATCTGAGGTCTGGCTACCATCAGTTGAGGATTAGGGCGGAGGACATCCCTAAGACAGCATTCAGGACACGTTATGGCCATTATGAGTTCCTGGTGATGTCTTTTGGGTTGACTAATGCCCCCGCAGCCTTTATGAACTTGATGCACAGGGTTCTTGGCCGTATTTGGACTCATTTGTGATAGTTTTTATAGACGACATCTTGGTATACTCGCGTAGTAGAGATGAGCATGAGCACAAACTTTGAGGGTTATACTCCAGACTTTTGAGAGTCATCGGCTTAATGCCAAGTTCTCAAGTGCGAGTTTGGCTTGAAGTCAGTTGCATTCCCTAAGGGCACAGGTGGCTAAGATGGGATTAGGAGTTAATCGGGAAGATTCAGCGGTTTGTGAGTGGCCCTAGACCTCTACGCTACTGAGGTTGCGGCTAGCTTATTGGGTTAGCAGGTTACACCACAGACGGTTCCGTTGCAACGGGATTTTCTTCACAAATACAGCACCTTGACTATAGCGCTAGAAGGATGTCCCATTTCAGTGGTCGGATCAGTGTGAGGATAGCTTCCAGAGGCTTAAGGTCTTATTGACTTCAGCTCTAGTTTTGACTTTGCCGGTTGAGGGTCAGAGCTTCTCCGTGTACTGTGATGCTTCTGGGGTTGGTCTTGGTTGTGTGTTGATGCAGCAGGGTCGAGTAGTAGCATATGCGTCGAGACAGCTGAAGGTTCACGAGCGCAACTACCCCACTCATGACTTAGAGTTGGCGACAGTAGTTTTCGCGCTCAAGATCTGGAGGCATTACTTATATGGAGTTCACTGTGATATCTTCACCGATCACCGTAGTCTTCAGTATATCACGAGTCAGCGGGAGTTGAACTCGAGACAGAGGAGATGGGTCGAGTTACTGAAGTACTATGACTTCACTATTCTGTATCATTCGGGCAAGGCAAACGTGGTAGTGGATGCCTTGAGCCGAAAGGCGGTGAGTATGGGTAGCCCAGCTCCTCTTTCAGTTTCAGAGCGACCGTTGGCCTTGGACATCCAGTCCTTGGCTAACCGTCTGGTTAGGCTTGACTTGTCGGATCCTAGCAGAGTTCTCGCCAGTGTTGAGGTTTGTTCTACTTTGATTGATCAGATTCAGAGCCGTCAGTTTGAGGATCAGGCAGTTGGTGTGACCTCGTGATGCG
>QJPP01003442.1:0-74852 GCA_003996215.1 Jaltomata sinuosa
GTCAACCACCATGGAAGGAGCATACCTTGAAAGTTGGGTGAACTTCAACCCGTAATCCTGAACCAACATAGAGCATTGCCTTAAATTCATAAATTCTTCAGTCTTAGTTATATCAACTCCCTCGGGAAGAACTGATCAAGGAAAGCCTTTTCAAAGCATTCCTAAGCCATAGGGACCATGTCCATAGCCCTAGCATCCTTCCATTGAGTGAACCAAATATGAGCCATGTTTTTGAGTTGATAGAAAGCTAGATCGATACGATTGACACCATCCACTTGAATCAAACCAAAGATCTTCTTTACCTCATCCAAGAAACTTTGTGGATCCTCACCAACTTTTGAACCCCAAAACTCAAGCGGGTTCATGCGAATGAAACTCGAACTCGTGCCGCTACTCCACCTTAAGGGTGGACGAGGATAAGAGCCTGCTAATTTTCTTGGGCAGCCACAGTCTGAGCTAGCATATGGATGGCATTTCTAAACTCCGCATTGGTGACCTTGGGGTCTGGAATCGAAGGATTAGCATTTCAGGCATTGGCCCGGCAAGGCATAGCACGACGAGGAGACATAATCTAAAATGTAACAAGAACAAATTAGAGGAGTAATAGAGTTAAGCTCTATTGCACAATACTGATCATAAAAGAAGTGAACTTTTCCTAAGACATCTCATAGCTCCCCTCTCATAAGTATGGAACGCTTCACACACATGAAAGAGACTCTCTTGATGCGGCTTCAGACACCTTAGGACTCTTGAACCTGTGGCTCTGATACTGATAACGCTCAAATCATGCTCCCCATGTTGGAGGTCACAGCGACCGTCAGAGCAAAACACATTTATATTCCCAACAAATGTCGGGGTCGTACCCACAGAGAACAATATAGTTATGATTGAGCTAATAAATAATCCAACCAACTTATTGAAGTTCAATTAACAAAAAGGGGGGAAAATATATATAAGAAGGGTTTTTTTTAAACTAAAACTAAGGATAGAAGAAAATCAAATAAAGGATAGATTGATCAATGGCTTTCACCTTGCTTTCTCCAAGCAAGGACAACAAGGGAGACTTGGGAATGGGAATTCAAATCACAAGACTTCACCCGATTAACACGTGAGTTGTCTTGGCTAAGGGTATGCCTAACCGTATTTCAACCAATCAAGCATATATCTCGTGTGTTCTCTCGAACCACCATGAGTAAGCATAACCAACCAATTTAACTTTGGTGAGTTGGGTTATCTCTAACCCCAACTCTTAGATGGGAGTTTCCAGCAACCAAACTATCTCTAGCCTTGGTGTAGATTAGAAACCCCAAATCCCCACTATTGAATCTTTCCAAAATTAGGGAAATTCTCTCTCAAGAAAAAACCCAAATTAGTATGCTAAGTTAATGTTTACAACCATTGACTATAATTTCAAGCATGGAGGATTCAATAGACCCAAATAATCAAACAAGAACAAAATCTATATCTGAATTCAATACTCAACAAGTATTATCTCTAATACAAAACCCAAATCTCAAGTTAACAATACACCAATAAAATAGCAATTAAGAACAAGAGTTTGAAGAATGGAAACTAAAGATTTTACAATAAAGAGCATCCAAATCTTCACTCCTATGGTGTTGGTTGATGAACTTGCTCTCCAAGCTTGCCAAAAGTTGTGAGAATAGCCAAAGATAGCTTTCAAAATGGCTGGGGAGTCTTTTGTATCAATTGGGGTTTCCAAAACTGGGAATTTACAAATATGTCCTGCAGCTGACGACGCCTTCAACGTAGTCGCGTAATCATGCTTCACGATCGCGAGGTTTTGTGTTTTCTCTCCATGCAGTCGCGTGGTCTCAACCTCGCGGTCGCGTAGTTCTGACTTCTTCCTTATGCATCGTGGTCGCATGATTTTCTCTCACGGTCACGATCAGTAACTTGGTGTCAGTGATCAACAACTCTTTTTAGCTCCCATTTGAGTTGTTTTCACTCGAATATTTCCCAAACACTTCTAAAACACAGAAACCTGTAAAATAGAAAAAATACGTGTCAAATTGCACTATTAATCCACTTTATTCTAGAAAAGGCATAAGATTAGATGCTAAATAAGTAGGTAGAATACCAACTTATCAAATACCAAGTTTGTCACACCCCGAGACTAGCCCCTAGGCATAACATGATACCCGAGACCACAAGTGTCCCAAGTTAACCCTTGGTCATAGCGTACTCAGTTATTCAATACAAGAAACATAGCGGAAGCATACATACTTAAGATAGAAATCCATCAACTGAAATGGGATAAAGTCTATGAAATACCAATTCAGAATACAAACTAGCTACATCTAAAGACTCTAAGTCTAACATAAGAGTTGATTGGACAAGACCCCAACTAACTCAAAAATCCAAAGAATCAATATAAAGAGATAAGTCTAACACTAGACCTCAGATAATAAGGACTCACCAATAGAGGCTAGATCTCTGATGATGTCTAGCCACGAGCGTAAGGAGTGAAGCCTGAATCTACATCATCAAAAGATGCAGTGCAAGATATGCATCAGTACTATAGGATGTAAAGAATATGTGAGATATGCATAAACAAAATCAAACATGCTTAAAACATACTTAAATCCAAAATCATATGTAAAAGAGATATCGTAGGAAAATACCATAAGTAAAGCTTAAATCATGAAATAGGATAACTTGATGCATAAAACTTTCTTACGGGAGTTTCTCATAACCGACATTAGATTATATGAGCTACATGGAATCCAACTATATAACTCTAGTTGGCAAAGCTACCCTGAACCTTGCAATGGAAAGGGGTACTAAACATATCATAGCGTGGAACCACTTTCATAAGGGACATTCTCAACTAACGAGGACCCATTTTCATGAGGAGACACTCTCAACTAACAAGGACCCTCTTCACCTACGTTGGCAACGTAGTTTTGGACTTGGGTAATCGAACCCTCATTGCTCGATGCTAAATACTACTCCCAAAAACATGCATACATATAACTGATTTATACTTGTGACATATCTAATGTCAAATCTCTTTAAAAGCATAAGGACATATCTAATGTCATGCAAATTCAAATCATAAGTCTTAAAGCTTAGCATAGCCATAATTCACTTTTCTTTCTAAATTCATAACTTGAAGAATTTGGCATGAAATTTCATAAATACTTGAGGTCATAATATCAATGCATGCAATTTTCCTTAAATCAAGTCATACATGCAAAATCGAACTATGGTTAGCCTTCAAATCATAAGGCAAATAATCATTTGCAAAACCCATGTAAATCATGAAATTGAACTTAGAATTTATTGAAGAATCATGAGGAAATACTTAAAAGAAAAGCCCATGAGAATTGGGTAAGAACCTTAACTTGAAATTCATAAATTCAATTTAGAATAATTGGGGTTTTGGAAATAAGGATGAAAGAATCCCCTTATTGAATACCCACATACCTTAATTGAAGCTATCCCAACTAAAATTGAAAAGAAAAGGAGGCTTGAACTTGGAGCTTGAGACTTGGAGTTTGAAGGAGTTCCTTTCCCAATTTGGTTTATGAATGAGAGATAATGAGAGGCTTAGGTTAAATGAGGTAGAAACCCTACTAAAAGTGGCCAAAACGACCTCACTTAGGAGTTAAAAGGGTGGGTAATTATGAAAATACCCCGACTTAAAAAATAGAAAGTTGTAGGAATTTCTTTGACTCACGGGAAGCCTAACGGGCATCGTGCCCACGACAGTCCATTGTCCAAGGCATCGTGTAAGCTCAGCTCATGCAATGGCTTTTGGAAGGTTCTAACGGTGGATTCCCATGGCCCGTCGCAACTGTGATGCTTGTGGGGTCTGCCCGTCAGAGCACTGGTATGACTGGGAAAGCTCGATGGAAGGTACCCACGGGCCGTCGCATCCGTGATGCCCATTGTGACCGCCCATCGGCTGGGAGGAAACTAGATTTAGAGCCACTGGCATTTACCACGGGGCATCCCATGGGTCGTCTGAGCTACGACGCCTGTTGCGCATGGTGATCAATATTTGAAGCAGCAAGATTTCAAGATTTCGATCTAGATAGCTGATTTGAGTTCTGGGGTGTTACAACTAAGTTTCCCTTTCTTACCAAACTTCATCACACCCTTCATGGGTGATGCCTTTAGAAATACCCAATCATCAACCTCAAACTCCAACTTTCTTCTCTTCACATATGCATATTATTTCTATCGACACTGAGCGACCTTCAACCTCTCTCTAATGATTTAAACCTTCTCCATAGTCTCATGAACTGAATTTGTACCAATCAAAGCTACCTCTCCTACCTCAAACCAACCAATAGGAGATCTATACCTCTACCTATAAAGTGCCTCATAAGGAGCCATCTGAATGCTAGAATGAAAGTTGTTGTTGTAAACAAACTCGATAAGAGGTAAGTGATCATCCCAATTACCTTTGAAATCAATCATGTAGGCTCTGAACATATCTTCCAAAGTCTAAATAGTACACTCTGCCTGGCCATCCGTTTTTGGGTGAAAAGTTGTGCTATGCTAAACCTGAGAAATAAGGCCTTTCTGAAATGACCTCCAAAACTGGGATGTAAACTGAGTACTCCTATCCAAAATGATAGAAAATGGAACTCCAGCAATCTTACTATCTCCCGAATATAGAGTCTGGCATAATCCTGTGCTGAATCCGTAGTCTTAACTACCAAGAAGTGGGATGACTTGGTCATCCTGTTGACAATCACCCAAATAGAATCATGTTGCCTATGAGTATGCGGAAAACCTGGAATGAAATCCATATTGATCGCTTCACACTTCCAAGTAGGAAGATCAATATCCTGAGTTATGCCACATGGTGGCTAATGCTCTACCTTCACTTGTTGATAGTTGGGTCACTTAGCCACAAAACCTGCTATGTCCCTCTTCATGACATTCCACCAATAGACTTCCCGTAGGTCACGGTACATCTTAGTGGCACCGGGGTGAATAGAATACCTGGAGCTATGAGCCTCTGTCAAAATCCACTGTCTTAACCCATCTATATCAGCAACACTCAATCGACCCTGATATCGAAGCACACCATCTCCCCCTTAGGAGAAAACCTCTATCCTTTGCTAATGGACTGCACCCTTCAACTGGTGCAAAATAGGATCATTGTCTTGCTTTTCTTTCACTTCAGCTACCAAAGATGATTCGGAATCGTTCTGAACAATAACACTACCATATGTCGAATCCAAAAGACAAACTACCTATGGACAACCTACTAAGTGCATCCACCATGACATTGGCCTTACCCGGATGGTAAAGAACACTCATATCATAATCCTTAAGAAGCTCAAGCCATCTTCTTTGACGAAGATTCAATTCCTTTTGAGTGAACATATACTGAAACTCTTATGATCGGTGAATACATCTATATGAACACCATACAAGTAGTGTCTCCAAATCTTCAAAGCAAAACCCACGACCGCTACCTCAAGATTATGAGTAGGGTAGTTCTTCTCATGAATCTTAAGATGTCTCAAAGAAGAAGCAATCACCTTACCATGTTGCATCAACACACAACCCAAACCAATATTAGAAGCATCACAATACACAACAAAGTCATCTAGGCCCTCGGGTAGAGCCAACACTGGAGCAGTGGTCAATCTAGTCTTTAATTTCTGAAAGTTCTTCTCACATAGATTAAACCACTAAAATTTCAGCTTCTTCTGAGTCAACCGAGTCAATGGGGCAGCAATGGAAGAAAACACTTCCATAAATCTCCTGTAACAACCAGTCAAACCCAAAAAGCTCTTAATATTCGATGGGGAAGTGGGTCTAGGCCAGTTCTTTATTGTCTCAATTTTTTGTGAATCAACTTGAATACCATCTCTAGTCACAATATGACCCAAAAAAGCAACAGACTGCATCTAAAACTCACATTTGCTGAAATTAGCAAATAACTATCGATCCTTGAGAGTTTGCAACACAACTCTTAGATGATCTGCATGCTCCTCCTTACTCTGAGAATAGATAAGAATATCATCAATAAAAACAATCATAAACATATCCAAATATTGTTTGAACACATGGTTCATCAAATCCATTAAGGCTTCATGAGCATTCGTTAGTCCAAAAGACATAACTATAAATTCATAATGACCATACCGAGTGCTGAAGGCTATCTTCAGAATGTCACACTCTCGAATATGGAGCTAATGATAATTGGATCTAAGGTCGATCTTAGAGAAATAACTGGCACCCTGAAGCGATCAAACAAGTCATTAATCCTAGGAATGGGATACTTATTCTTGATTGTGACCTTGTTCAACTGATGGTAGTCAATACACATTTTGAGAGAACCATCTTTCTTTCGCATGAATAAAATTGGAGCAACCCATGGAGAGATGCTGGGTCAAATAAAACCCTTATCAAGGAGGTCTTTCAACTGATCTTTCAATTCATTAAGCTCCGCTGGAGCCATTCTATAGGGAGGACTTGAGATATGATGCATATCTAGAAAGAGATGTATTCCAAAGTCGATCTCCCGCTTGGGGGGACTCCGGGTAAATCCTTGGAAAACACCTCAGGAAACTCATTCACAATAGGAACCAACTGGAGGGATGGGGTTCCGGACTCCGTGTCCATAACCCAAACTAAATGATAAACATAACCCTTAGAAATCATTTTCCTAGCGTTAAGATAAGATATAAAATGACCCTTTGAGGATGATGGACTACCTTACCACTCTAAGACAGGTTCATTTGGAAACTTGAAACTAATAACTCGAGTACGATAATCAATCGAGGCATAACATGAATACAATCAATCCATACCAAGAAGAACATCAAAATCAGACATTTCCAACTCTACTAGATTCGCTGAAGTGAAGAGATGAAGGACTGAAATAGAGTAATTTTGATAGATTCTTTTAGCTAGGACTCACTCACCAACGAAGTACAAACACAAAAGTGTTCTAAGAATTGATCAGGACCAATTTCAAACTTGCAAGCAACAAAAAGGGTCACAAAATATAAGGAGGCACTGGCGTAAAGGCAGTTCTGGCACTGACCACTAGAATTAGAAGCAGTGCCCTACTGGGCTGGTCGACCTCCTGGGGCTACTGGGGTAGAATGAGTCCTGCTACCTCTCTATCCCTTCTTAGTTGAATGAAAATCCTTAATCTTGTGTCCAACCTAGCCACACCCAAAGAAATCCCCCTAAACCCACTAAACACTCACCAAGGTGACTCTTACAACATTTGTTGCAAGTAGTCCCCTTTACAACACTCCCCTACAATTAAGAACATGGTCCTCTACCTGTATGATCATGATGAAGCCTAGGGGCTTGAGTAGGTGCACTAGCAGAAGAATGAATGAGTCATGATGACTTCTTCTACAATAAAGAGCAGTGTTCACCTCTGGATCTCTGATGGATAAAACTCGAACTCTCTGATCTAGCCCTCTTGTTCTCTCTTGCCATTTCCCTCAACTTATCTCCCTCAATCTGTTGAGCATGAGTCATAAGTCTAGAAATATCCATGTCACCCAAAAGCATAGCAGACCTGCACTCCTTTTTCACCAAGTCTGACACTCCATAAATGAACTTACTTATCTCACCCCTCAGGTCAGCCACCATGGAAGGAACATACCTACAAAGTTGAGTGAACCTCAATCCATACTCTTGAACCGACATATAAGCCTTGCCTCAAATTCACGAATTCCTTGGCCTTAGTTTCCCTCAACTCCTTAGGGAAGAACCGATCAAGAAAAGCCCTCTCAAAGCATTCCCAAGTCAAGGGGACCATATCCCTAGCCCAAGTATCCCTCCATTAAGTATACCAAATGTGAGCTATATCCTTGAGCTGATAGGAAGCTAGCTCAACACCATCAATACCAACCACTTGCATCATACCAAAGACCTTCTTTACCTCATCCATGAAATTTTATGGATCCTCACCAACTTTTGAACCCCAGAACTCAGGTGAGTTTATGCAAATGAAGTCTTGAACTCGAGCCGCAATTGCTCCACCTTGGGGGTGGATGGGGATAAGAGCCTGCTTATTGGCCTAAGTGGCCATAGTCTTAGGCATTCTTGAATAGCATATGAATAGCATTCTTGAACTCTACATTTATGACCTCGAGGTCTAGAATTGGAGGGTCAACATTTCAGGCGGCTCTGTGAGTCATGGTACGACAAGGAGGCATATTCTGAAATGCATAAAGAATGGATTAGAGGAGTAATAGAGTTAAACTCTATCGCACGATATTGATCATGAAAGAAGTGAAGTTTTTCCTAAGACACCTTGTAACTTCCCTCTCATAAGTGTGGTGCGCTTCACATACATGAAAAATACTCTACTCGATGCGGCTTTCAAACACCCTAGGACTCCTAAACTTGATGCTCTAATACCATATTTATCATGCCCCGAGACTACCCCTAGACATAACACGGGACCTGGGACCACAGGTGCCCCAAGTTAACCCTTGGTCATAGCATAACTTAAGCATACACAATGAATTATAGTGGAAGCATAACTAATAGAAATAGCCAATCATGAGAAAATATTTAACAGAAAACCCACGAGAATTGGGTAAGAACCCTAACTTGAAATTCATAAATTCAATTTAAAAGAATTTGGGTTTTGGGCATAAGGGTGGAAGGATTCCCTTATTGAATACCCACATACCTGATTTGAAGCTTGCTTGATCTAAGATGAAAAGAAATAAAGGATTGAACTTGGAACTTGAGACGTGGAGTTGATGAAGTTCCTTTCCTCTTTTGGTAGATGAATGAGGAATAATGAAAGAATTAGGCTAATTGGGGTAGAAACCCTACTAAAAGTTGCCAGAACAACCTCACTTAAGAGTAAAAGGGTAGGTAATTACCAAAATAACCCAGGGATTTAATTTAGAAAAACTGGATTTAAAACTCGACTTCAGGTTCTACGGGTCCTTTCCACGAGACGTAGAAGTAACCATGGTTTGTGGATTGGAATTATAGTTTCTAAACCAAAAGATAGGCTGTGAATCAGTTTCTACAAGCTAACAGTACGGCTCGTGGAACCATCTACGAGTCGTAGAAACCGTTCATAGTTCCTGAGGAAAAGCTGAGCCTCAGTCTGATTTCCATGAGCTGGTTCCATGACCCGTGGAACCATCCACGACTCGTGGTTCTCAAACCTGAGGTGGAACCTACAGAACAACTTCCATGAGTCCATTCCACAGCTCATGATTTAGTCCATGAATCGTGGTTTGGGCTCGTGATCCCTGGGAAAGTCAGATTTTTCAGGGATTCTAAGTTTAAAAGCTTGATCAAATTTGAGGTGTCACAACCTAGATGGTAGAGGAGTATTTTGGACATATTCTGACACTCTAGGAGTAGGAGCTTTATCCTTTAACTGAGCATGAGTAACATTAAGAGGAGATCCAGTAGCTTCTGAAGCACACAGAGTTGCAGAAAACATCCTTTTTTGATAGGCGGAACATGTTTATCTCTCTTTGGGAACATGTCAATAATGCCCTCTGCTCAGGAGGTTTTTTCTAATTGCTGGAATAAAGGACATTCAACTCGTATGCATAACATACTGATAAGGACAGGGAAGGGTATAGAAGTAGAGTGATGTCTAGACTTTATCTTGATTTGATTAGCTATAATCTCCCCCTCATTGATATGAATACCAGTCATTATGCAAGAGATGAGAATAGCTACCTCGATGGAGACATGGGTGGTATTTTTCAAAAGAATGAGTCTTCTGCACACAAAATCTAACCACATCCAAGCCTCAAACTTTAGATCATGGGGAGAGATATCACCTTTGGACACTTCCTAAAGTGGTTGCCCCTCAACAATAACACTGGCCACCTAAGTATATTGATCATTTTTTAAAGCTAAATTCCTGGCAAACCCTGATACAGAGTGCACTGGCGCATCCCAGAAGATAGAGTTGATGGCAGTGGGAGTAATGTCAACTTCATTTCCATTCACTAGAACCAATGAAAAATATGGCATCTTGTCTACTCGAACTTTGTGCTTCAAAATGTCTTGCTAAGATCGATAAGATGCAAAAACTATCTTAGCAACTTTGGGAAATTAGGCCCAGGAACCTCAGTGAATCGGTCCTATACTCGTTTCTCAAACTTCTCTACTTCAATAGGGAAGTCATCTTTGAAGGAGCCAATATCAAACCAGGCTTCTTCAGTAATTGCTCATTGTTCGTGGAAGCTGAGATAATAGGACTCCAGCCCCTCAAGGCCAAACCAGAGCTATGCTTTCGATGGTTCCTTATTTCGCACATGCTCGGAAGGACTACCTGGTGTCATAGCTGCCATTGGGGCTTTTCCTTTAGCTTTACGCCTGGAAAAAGACATGTTCTTGTAAAAATAGGTGAGTACCACTAGGACAAAATATAATCTTTTTGTATTTTTTTTCATATGGGTAAATAAAACACTATAAGAAGCTAAGGAATTAAAATAAATAGAATGTAAAAAGAAAGAAGTAGCACCAACTAACTTGCTGACACATGCAACACCACACACATTTTGCAGGTGCAATCCCGTGACATGCATGCAGTTTCGCAAGTGCATGGCAGAAAGCTACTAATAGGAAAGGTCACTTGCGCTTCACATAAGGAGACCCGCGACATACACATGCTGGCATATGTGCTTGGCAGTCAACTAGCCAGTTTTATCTCTTAATTGCATCGCCACTAGCGTTTCACAGGTGAAGACTTGTGACACGCAGTTGAAATACATGTGAGAAACAATGAGTGTTTTAACTCTCCATTTTCACTTACGTTGCATCTGCATTTTGGAAGGCAACACCTATGGAACGCACGTGCTAAATAGGTATACAACTATTTAAATACTAGCATTCATGCACAAGCAACTATTTTTGACCAATTTCTAAGTTCAATGGGTACTCAGACTTCCCTGAAAAACATCATAATATTAACAAGACCTTATCATCACAAGTAATTATGCTCAACGACTTCTCTTAAGAAGGACGTTACCCCATTTATCATTGGGAACATAAAGCTACATGATTCATCATGAGAAGCATATCAAAATACAACAATAATCACTCTCACTCAACCAAAGTACTCACCAGACAACTTATAATCGACTGTACTAATCAAGAGCATAATGATTCACAATTTTAGCCCAACACAACAATATTTCAATCAAACTCGAAGCATTGCTAATTTTCCCTTAAGAATGATGTCACCCAATCTATTGTAGGGCCAAACCATGCACTGCCATGAATGGGTTACTCATATTTCACCCCAAACTCAAATATTTAGGTTAAAAATCATCACAAATGGCATGCATAATCAAAAAAGCAAGATCTACCAAGTTTTTCACAAGCCATAACAACAAAAAGACCCAAAATTGAATTTAAAAATCAGATCTCAAGTAGTATGCTTCACAAATAATACACCCAAAACACATAAAAACAAAGATTTAATGCATGGGAGCATACTATAAGTAAAGAAGATGTAATGAGGAGTGAAAAATTAAAGCTTTTGAACCTAATAATGGTGATGCATGAATTTTCACCAGAAATGGAGTGATGGTGGTGGGGGTTAGCAGTGGTGGTGCGGTGGCAGAGTGAAAGAAATAGTGCGGGGAAGAGTTTGAAAATTAAGGGAGATTGTGGAAAGATTTTGGAGGTTTGTTGGAGTTGTAATGGTGAAAAAGAATAAGAAGAGGCAGTTTTAGGTATGGAAGAAGAAGAAAAGATGCGGGTCAGGTCCGGGTCAGGTCAAGGTCAATGAGTAGGTCAAACAATTTAAAATCCCATGCCTATGCCGGCGAGATCACTTGCATCTTATATGTGGTCACCTGTATTTCTCATATGGTTCTGCAGGTGACAATTTTCAACTTAAATATTCCCAGTGCACTGTTTAGGACCTGTTACAGCACATGCATGCCACAGGTCTACACATGCGAGTCGCATATGGTTCTGCAAATGCCAAAAAAAAAATCTTTTTCTTTTAGTTCACTGCTTCCTATGGGTGACTCTACCTGCATGCCATAAGTTGACACATGCAATTCATAGGTGCACATCCTCTCCAAAAACTTTTTGCACTTGACCCCTTTTTCAATCTCCATACATTCCTAAAATACACCAAAAACAACAGTAAAGTAAAGTAAATAGATCAAAATCACTTGGGTTGACTCCCAAGAAGCGCTTGATTTTACATCGTGGCTCGACGATAGTACCTCAAGAATTAAGTATTATCCGGAGCCATGCAAATACAACTAGCGCAATGCCATCCCAAACTTCACATGTGTCTTTTCAAAAGAGTTATCAACTTTTCTCTTTGCCAATAATTCAACCTATTGGATGTGAGTATTGGGGGAGTCTCATGGGGACCAATATACACTTCCACAAATTTTGGTCACCCGTGTATGATGAAGTCTTCATAGTCCCTCTTCTCCCTATCATCACATAGAACAAGTTGCTTGCTTGGTAGTTCACCTCCACTCTCTACTTCACAAAGATTTTCAACAACCTCATCCTCGATGCCAATCATAGATATGACTTGATACTCATCTGAGGGTTCAACGGTTGACACATATTAAATGTGACTTCTTTCTGCCCTATGCGAAATTTGAGTTCTCCCATCTCAACATCAAAGAGAGCTCTTTTGGTGGCCAAAAATGGGTGCCCTAAAATGATAGGCACCTCCAAGTCCACATCATAGTCTAACACCACAAAGTCCACTGGGAGTATGATTTTGTCTACCTTTACCAACACATCAAACAAGATTCCTACCGGGCATTTTATTGACCTATCGTCCATCAATAGCCTCATCAATGTTGGTTTGGATATACCATACCCAACTTCTTAAAGATCATGAGGGACATCAGGTTGATGCTCTCCCCAAGGTTGAATAAGGCCTTGTTGAACAAATAAATGCCATTTGATTCGACAAGTAATAAGCTTCCTCATAAAATGATGTATAAGCACTACTTTCATCATGGATTTTGTCTCCATAGGCTCTGATGACATTAAAACTTTTAGTTCTGGCACCCATCATGTGTTTGGCTAGCAATTCAATTTGATTCATTATCTTAGCCATAGCTTCATTCAGTTCTTCCTCTTTCTTTCTCATCTCATTGGTCATGATGTAGGAGGTCACACCCGATGTCACCTCAGCCTCTCTCATGTGCCAAGTTGTATTTGTCTTCTTCATTCTATCCAAAAGAGCTCACAAGACCAAATGTTTGATCCATGATAGATCCACCTGTGGTATTGTTTGATACTGACTTGTTCATGGAGTCAAGAGGCCAATAAAAGCTTTAAAATATAACTCCTTCTGGTAGTCAGTGGTTTGGACACAACAAATATTTTTTCTTGAACCTCAACCACACCTCATGCAATAGTTCATCTGACAATTGGAAAAAATTTGTGATTTCATCTTGCAATTGTAACATCCTTGATGGTGGGAACAATCAGTCTATGAAGGCCTCGACTAATACAATCCATGATTTAATAGAGCCCTTGGGTAGATCTTCTAGCCAAGCAATTGCCTCTCCTATGAGAGAAAATAGGAATAGCCAAAGTTGGATTGACTCTTGACTAATATTTTTAATGTAAAATGGCTTGAAAATCTCCAAAAGGTTTTGAATGTGCCGATTAGCATCCTTATTTTCTAGTCCTCCTTATAAGCCCTTCATTTGTATAAAATTCACTATAGTCCTTATCATGTGAAAGACTGCATTACCAATAGTGGGAGGTAGCCTAATGGTGCCTGTGGCACCATGAACAATTGGCTCATCCTCCATATCCATAAATTTTTCCACGCTTCCTTGTTCATTAGCGTGGCTCATGAGTGACCTGTTCATAACACAAAAAACAACAAACACGTAAAAGAAAACAAGATGCTAAACTACAGTGAATCAATAGACAATAAATGACAATCAAAAGCTTATCCCCGAAAACTGAGC
Source organism: Jaltomata sinuosa (assembly GCA_003996215.1). NCBI lineage: Eukaryota > Viridiplantae > Streptophyta > Magnoliopsida > Solanales > Solanaceae > Jaltomata > Jaltomata sinuosa. Next base: position 13,923 of record QJPP01003442.1, read on the forward strand.
CATTTTTTGATGTCCAAAAAAACACTCCCAAAGGAGGTGGCAACGGTCATCATAAAACAATAACCCAATACGAGTTGAGGTCAAATCCATAATGATTGGTATGAAGATTCACCACAAATTGTAATTTGATTTACAAGAGCTAGCATAATGTTCAAGCAAGTAAAGCAAATGTGGGAATTGGTTTTGGGAATGAAATTTCAAATTATAATAAAGCAACTGTGTAAACACAAGAGTTTATATCAAGATTGAAAAGAATAGGGGTGTGCTTCTGATGGGGTCATGCATTGGGATTGGGGTTGATTATTCAAGCTATTTTCAATCAAAGTGAGGGTAGCCTTGGTTCAAGTCATAAGTCGGAAAAGCCTCTACACATGATATAAGGAGTTGCTAGGACAAGACCCTAGCTAAATCAAAGTACAAAAGTAACAATCATAAAACAACTAGGAACATAACTAGCCCTCATACAATTAGGACTCACCAACACTGACTAGAATGGCTAACGATCTCTATCCACATGCCAGCGACAGGAAACTTGAGTCTGCATCATCAAGAAGATGCAGCGCAAAATATGCGTCAGTACTATAGGATGTACCGAGTATGTGAGATATGCATAATTATGTTAAAACATACTTAAAACGTTCTTAAAACATAGTAGAAATTAAGATCATGCATAATAGAGAAGTCATAAAAAATATCATAATTTAAGCATGAGATAAAAGATAACATAGAATGAGACTTAAAAACATTCATACGGGAGTTTCTTATAACCGAAAATAGACCATGCGAGCTACATAGAATCTAACTATATAACCTTAGTTAGCAAAGCTGTCCCAAAACCTGCCAAGGAATGGGATACTGTTATCTAACTATGTAATGCTAGTTGGAAAAGCTGCCCTAGTGCCTGTTAAAGCACAGGACACCATGATCAAATGTGGAACAAATTTCATAAGACCATAGGGCGATTCATAGCCTACACTGGCAACATAGTTTAGGACTTGGGTAATCGAACCCTCATCACTCGGTGCTAAATACTACTCCCAAAATATACATATAGCTCATCTAATATACATGTGGCATATCTAATGCCAAATCTATTTGAAAAGCATATGTGATGTCATGCAATTCTTATATCATAAGTCCTTGAAGCTTCGCATAGCCATAATTCAAAACATACTTTTCTTTCTGAATTCATAACTTGAAGAATTAGGCAAGCAATTTCATAAATACATAATGCCATGTTATCTAACATGCCAATTTTCACTTGAAATCATGCAATTCAATGGAATCATGCTAAAAATCATCTTTAATGCATGGGATTTTGAAATCAATTCAGAACCTCAAATAAAACATAGATAAGTAATAAGAAATCATGAATTGAAGCTTCAAAGCTGGACCCATAAGTTTTCTCTCATTTGGGTAAGAACCCTAATTTTATAAATTCATAAATCAAAGTAAAATCATGTGTTTTGGGCATAAGGGTGAAGAGAATCCCTTATTGAATACCCACATACCTTATTGAAACTAGCTTGATCTTAAGATGAAAAAAATAGAGGCTTGATCTTGGAGCTTGAAACATGGAGCTTGAAGAAGTTATTCCTTCTTGTGGAATAGAATTGATTAGAATGAGAAGAGTTTAGGCTATTAGGGAATAAAACCCTACTAAAAATGGTCAAAATAACCTCACTTAGGAGTTAAAAGGGTGGGTAATTACAAAAATACCCCTTGGATTTAATTAAGAAAAAGTTGAAAAAAAGTTTGGCTTCAAGGATCACGGGTGCATTCCATGAGCCGTAGAATGAACCACGACTTCTGGTTCCCACTCGTGGTTCCTGGCCTAAAGTTCATGCTGCAGAAGTGGTTCTACGAGTCAATAGGATGGACAGTAGTTCAAACTATGGTCCATACACCAATTCATGATACTCAGGGAACTTGGAAGACCTCAGATCAAGTTCCACGAGTCGACAGGATGGTTCGTAGAAGTCACTCGTGGTTCCTGGGGAAATAGGCAACCCTTAAGTTTGATTCCATGAGTGGACAAGATGGTCCATAAAATGAACTATGGTCCTTGAATCCATTCGTCCTTGAATGAAGACAAGCAAGGAAAACTGGGGAGAAAACAGCCCAACCAAATAACAAAACATGAAATTCAAGAATAAACATTAAAACTGAGCTTTTCAACTTAAAACATGACTGAACTAACCTCGAAAAAGATAAATGCATGCTGCGATCATGAGAGAAACTGATGGAATAGAATCGAACAGACATATAAGGAGGAAACTAGTACATCAAGCTGAAACTGAGTCAGAAGGAAAGAGGTGATGGTACTTGGCTTGCATGGCTGCTTCTGCTTCCCAAGTAGCTCTCTCAACTAGCTGATTCCTCCAAAGGATATTCACCGAAGCAACTTCTTTGTTTCTTAACCTCCGAATCTAACGATCAACAATCTCCATGGGAACTTCCTCATAGGTATGGCTATCTTTCATACTCACATCTTCCAAAGGAACAATCAACGTCAGATCACCAACACACTTCTTCAACAAAGAAACATGGAAGACCGGATGAACCGCTTCTAAATCTGTTGGTAAATCCAACTCATAAGCAATACTACCAACTCTTCTCAGAATCCAATAAGGACCTACATAGTGGTTACTAAGCTTTTCTTTCTTGGAAAATATCATCACACCCTTTGTGGGTGAAACCTTCAGAAATACCCAATCATCAATCTCGAACTCCAACTCTCTCCTCCTCATATCTGCATATGATTTCTAACGACTCTGAGCGGTCTTCAACCTTTCCCTAATGATCTGAACTTTCTCCATAGTCTCATAAATTGAATCTGGACCAGAAAATGCTGCCTCACCTACCTCAAACAAACCAATAGGAGATCTACACCTCTACCCATAAAGTGCCTCATAAGGAGCCATCTGGATGCTAGAGTGAAAGCTATTATTAAAGGCAAACTCGATAAGAGGTAAGTGATCAGCCCAACTAACTTTGAAATCAATCACACAAGCTCTCAACATATCCTCCAAAGTCTAAATAGTATGCTCTACATGGCCATCTATTTGTGGGTGAAAAGTTATGCTAAGCTTAACCTGAGTACTAAGACCATTCTGAAATGACCTCAAAAACTGGGATGTAAACTGAGTACCCCTATCTGAAATGATAGGCAATGGAACACCATGTAATCTGGCTATCTCTCGAATGTAGAGTCTGGCATAATCATCTGCTAAATTCATAGTCTTAACAGCCAAGAAGTGGGATGACTTAGTCTTCCTGTCAACAATCACCCAAATTGAATCATGTTGCCTACGAGTGCAAGGAAAACCAGTAATAAAGTCTATATTGATCGCTTCCCACTTCCAAGTAGGAAGATCAATATCTTGAGTCATACCACATGGTTTCTGATGTTGTACCTTCACTTGTTGACAGTTGGGACACTTAGCCACAAAACCTGTTATGTCCCTCCTTATGCTATTCCACCAACAGACTTACCATACTGAATAGTACATCTTTGTGGCACCGGGGTGAATAGAATACCTAGAGCTATAAGCCTCTGTCAAAATCCACTTTCTCAATCCGTCTATGTTCGAAACACACAATTGACCCTGATATCGAAGCACACTATTTCCTCCTTGGGTGAAAACCTCTACCCTTTGCTGATGAACTGCATCCTTCAGCTGGTGCAAAAAAGGATCACTGTCTTGCTTTTCTTTTACTTTAGCTACCAAAGATGATTCAGGACCATTCTGAACAATAACACCACCTTCGATCGAATCCATAAGGCAAACTCCCAATCGAGCAAGTTGATGAACATCCTTGGCCAATTCTTTCTTTTCGTGTTTGACCGAAGACACACTACCCATGGACAATCTACTAAGTGCGTTCGCCACGACATTGGCCTTACACGGATGGTAAAGCACACTCATATCATAATCCTTAAGAAGCTCAAGTCATCTCCTTTGATAAAGATTCAATTCCTTTTGCGTGAACACATACTGAAGACTCTTACGATCGGTGAATACATCCACATGAGTACCATACAAGTAGTGTCTCCAAATCTTCAAAGAAAATACCATGGTCGCTAACTCAAGATCATGAGTAGGATAGTTCTTCTCATGAATCTTAAGCTGTCTAGAAGAATAAGAAATCACCTTACCACGCTGCATCAACGCACAACCTAAACAAATCTTAGAAGCATCACAATACATAAAAAAATCATCGAAGCCCTGGGGTAGAGCCATTACTGGAGCTGTGGTCAATCTAGTGTTCAATTCCTGAAAGTTCTTCTCACATAGATCCAACCACTAAAATTTCACCTTCTTCTGAGTCAACCAAGTCAATGGGGCAGCAATGGAAGAAAACCCTTCAACAAATCTCCTGTAGTAACAAGACAAACCCAAAAAGCTCCTAATATTGGATGGGGAAGTGGGTCTAGGTGTCACGCCTCAAATTACATTTAGACGGACAGGCACTCGATGCCCTAAAGGCCCGAGAGAACCGGCTTATAACCTGTGATTCATCATGCATATAACTATGACAATTAAGAAGCTTTGACTATAGATAAGCTGCCTGAATAACAAGACCAACATAGATAGGCCCAAAACTTATGTACACGATCTGGCCATTGAGGCCACAACTGTTAAGAGCAAAGACATAACTAAGTTTTACTTTAACATTGGTCTACAAAGCCTCTACAAGATAGACACACTTAGTTTAGGTCGGGACAGGGCCCCGCCTTACCCTTAACTATACAATACCCAAAATATATACCAAAGACTCGGTAAAGCCCCGAATCAACCTGGAGCTCACCAACAGCAGCCGAGTGTCCTGTGCTCCTACTGGGGAGGTCTACTAGCCAGAGTACATGTGCCTGCGGCATGAAATGCAGCGTCCCCATGAGGGACGTCAGTACGAGAGAATGTACTGAATATGTAAGGCATAAAGTAAACCATATGTAAACAAGAGCTCAAATAGAATAAGGTATCAGTGCATAAACATGTAAATAAGAACAGAAGATCACATTCGCTTACACTTGCGAAATCATGTATATTACGTTCTTTGGTTACTCTTCTTTGCTTTATGATCATTGTAAGGCATGTAATACATGTGACCAACTGATCAGTGGTAGAAGAGGAGTCCCATGCTAGGCATTTTAACCCTTGGGATGCTGCCCTCATAAATATACAAATTGGGATCGACCCATGCTAGGCTTTCGCCCCTAGGCTGCCACCCATAAGTACACAAATAGGGATCGACCCATGCTAGGCTTTCACCCCTGGGCTGCCACCCACACATATACAGATTACTTCATTTAGTTTCTTTAATCTTTGAGATTGTTACTTTGGTGGTTGTAACCTTTATTGAGCTCAAAACTATGGACCAGTAGTAGAAGACATGTGAACATGTACTTAAGGCAGTAACAATGATACAAGGAGCAAACGTAACATCAACGTACTATTTAGGAGCTTATATGATACAATAAACCTCATCTGGCTTAGAGAATAACTCACAAAGCTTGCTGTTGAAAGTACCTTTACTAGGAAACTCACTTCGTTGGTAACAACACAAATATAAGAGTTCATGCCAAGGAATATGAAACTGAGAAACCTTACATACCTTGTTGTGTAACTCGGATATTACAACGAATTAAGCTTCCCCCTTTCAGATTATTTATCTACAATGAAATACATGGTAAAACTAGTATTAGTAGCTAATTAACTAATTTGGGCTACTTGATCCCACTAAATCAGTAACTAGGCAGTAAGCTCGTAATTGATCAAACCAAGAGTGTTCCTTTCACCTCTTCTCTTCTAAACATATCTACATACTATACGACCTTCTCATAAGGTCCCTTGAAACTCTTCCGACTTCACAACATATACCAAACAACATACAAAGGTGTGCAGGCAGCAAGTTAACATAACACCCAATTAAGTGGTGTATTACCACACCCTCCTTCCATACTTCAATACAACTTCACACATCCTTTTACAAGTTCAACCAAGCTGTCCCAAATATATACACATAAAACCGCTCCTAAAACAATCCCAAACATCCTTCAACATAATAAGAAAGTATTTTAACTCAAGGATTCCAATCACTACCCCATGGTTCTTGACACAAACACATACAGAATTCTCCATCAAACTTGCATATAAAAAAGGGTAAAAATGGGCAGTAACTTTACCTTAAATTCTGAAAATCTGTCCTCCTAACTTGTACTTCTTCAAGAGCTTGAACTCCCCTTCAACTTAGCTTGAAAAGAGGGAGAATACTTAAGAACCCTAATGGTATTTTATGGCTGCTATGTGAAGCTAAGAGAGAGAGAGAAAGAACTTCTAAAATCTATTTTTTTTCAAGTTAAAATGAGTGAAATGAGCTGGTCTTAACCCCTTTAAAGGGGGGCTGCTTTGGCCGACTTTCCTTGCTCATTTTGAGCCACAAAATGTCAAGAAGGTGATACACCTACTTGGACATTTTACATGGGCTTTGTTGGACTTAACCTTATTGGGCCTTGCCTGCCAATTCTTTCCCTTTCTTTCACTTCTTTGGGCCAGAATTAATTCAAGTGGGTGATGGGTGTACTTGGCCCTCTAAGCTAGTCAAAATAGTCTTAGTAGGTGATGCACCTACCTAGTTCTTTAGGCTGGTCAATAAGTCAAAGTAGGTGATGCACCTACTTGTCACCTACTAGCTTAGTTAAGTCAAGCAAGTAGCTCACTTATTTAATTCTATTTTCTAATTTCTAATCCCTTTTGCTTTAACTTAACACTTCACCCTAAATATTTACTCAAATACAACCTTACCATCTCGAGTTTAAATACTTTTGTCGAGGTTAACTTGGCCGTTTACGTGCTGAACTGAATGGGGCATTACAGCACCTCCCAATACACATTAAACTATCACTGCTCATATAAGAAACTCGGTCCCTCACCTATACGACAAGGCTATATCAAGTGATATATGAATAGGACTAGTATATGCAGAATACGGGATGTTACACATTGGCTCCATCATAGCCTTCATAGGCTTCAACATTAGAATCGTAGCCTCCATTGCTACAAGCATAGCTTTCCATGTCATCATCACAAGTATCCGAGGCAATGGATGACATATTACCTTATACTCCTTGGTACCTACCTGCAAAATGAGCAAACAAGGTTAGTAGTAAGAGTTCCTTACCAACACTTGTGTTTACACTCAATTGTGCTTGGCTAGCACCACTCGTATATGCTCACCTCTTGCCCCTTTCTACTCTCAACTTACCTTCCTAGGGTGTTGTTCCCAAGGTTGATAGTGAACTACCTTCGTCCAATCAATTCACAAGGTTACTAATTCTTGGTGGAAGAATAGATTCTTGTTAATCGAATAACGGACGACTCAAAAGCAAATGGACAAGAACCAAACAATTCACAATAAGATCAAACAAGAAAATCTTGAAAGAATTGGCACGAAATGAACGGACGCAAGAGATCTAATTACAACTAAGTAGAACAAATACTTGTTATTAATTAGTCTTAGGATTTCTATACGATAGGAGAATCAAAGAAAGGAAACAAAGAAGATAGAACCTGAGATTTGTTGGAGCAAAACAGATTTGTAACTATTCATTGGTACGGAGTCTGGAGCGAAACGCACTAGGAGAGGTGCACAACGCACCTCATTTCACACAACCAAACCAGAAACCAAGTTGTCCCTTGTGCAAAGCTTGTGCGAAACGCACCAAGCAATGTGCTGGTCGCACGTCGCGTCGCACAGCCCAAAATAGAACACCTGAAGCTTCTGATTTTTCAGCTTTTTCTGATTTTTTTGTACCTTTTGCTCCTAGTACTTGCCTTTTTTGGTAAATTCTCTTTTGTATAAACACAAGTACTCTTTATTTTCCTTTTCCCTTTGGATCAAACTCCCTCTTTTTGCTATTCTTCTCCTCCAAGACTTGAAGAACACCAAGAACAATATGAATTTCAAATTTTCGGAACTTCTTCAATTTAGCTCGAATTGACCCCAAATTTGAAATGTAGCCTCTCCTCAATGTAGAGAACAAAGCCCAGTACAAATTAGAGTCAATTGTCACAAAAATCGAAGAGACCCATTTCCATATCCTTCAAGTTCTTCAAAGGCTTCAACCCAAAAATGGTAGAAGCTTCAATTTAGCTCCGATTTCTTCCAAATTTGAGATTCGAACTCCTTATGATTAAAATATCAAAGCCCAATACCTTTGAATCTTCACACCAACCCAGATCTTCAAAACCCTCTTGGTTGTTCTTCAAGTTCTTCAACCCAACAATGGTAAAAACCTCAAATCAACTCCAAACAAGATGAAATCTCAGATCTAGACTCAATAAATACTAGAGAACACAAATCTAGTGTCAAAAACACAAACAAAATACAAAATCAAAATATATTTTTTTGAATTTTTCCAAAAAGGTTTTTCCTCAATTTTTTTTGATTTTCAAATTTATGAACCTAGGATTAAGAATTATAGGATTATACTCTTTAGTCTAAGCTCTGATACCATATGATAAGATTCCAATTAGGGGTACCAATTGAAATCTTTCAAATATGCAAAAATTAAAGATAGATGAGAAATAGGAGATGAGAAGTGAAGAAAGAAAGGCTTAATTGAATCCACAATAAATCCAAGGGGGAAGATGATAACGGACAAAGAGGGAAGAACAAGAAGGAAAGAAAAAAAAGAAGGATATGTGAGTTAATATTCAAACTCTTGAATTTATGTGCAACAAGGGACTTGATACCCTCACCTCCCAATTGAATTCAATAATTCAAACACAAACCCTAGTTTGAGAAAAATCAAAGGAACTCAAGAAACCACAAATGAGCAACCTTCGATTAACCAAACCAAGAAGTTCACCAACAATTCCAAGATCCACACTACTAAAATTACCAACTAATGCTAGGCTTCACCTAGAAACTACAAGCTAAATACCTAGAAACTACAAGCTTCAAAGCTCAATATTCAATATTCATCAAAAACTCCTTGCAAAATAAAGAAATATCCTATTTATACTAAAGGAAATAAGAAGACATTGATTTTTTACAATATTGCCCTTAATGAGGTAAGGGCCTTGTTTGGTTGTCTTCTTTGTGGATTCTTGAATTTAAAGCCTAGTCACTTGCACAAATGGCCTATTTTCTTCATCCACATCACTTCTACGGACTCCTAAGCTTCCCTTTTCACGAATATCGTATGTGTTATCCATGCCATCCATGTTCGTATCAACCATGCCATCCATGCTAGTATCAAAAAAGACCTGAAATTCATAGAAATGAGAAACCCAAATGAATCCACAAATGAGCAACTCAAGTGAAAATCAAGGTAAAGGAGTTTTAGATCAACAATGGGAACCCACCCATCACTAAGCTAAACTAAAGGAATCCACCCTCTACAAACTACACTCACAAAGAGTTTCTTCAAATCTCAATTCAATATAATCTACATAATCTAAGGAATGAAAATAGCTAAGGCATATATTTATAGTATGCCTCTTACAAACATAGCCCAAAAGTGGCTATTTAAAATAAGGCCCAAAAGTGACCTTGAAAGACTACATAGGTCACACATAATATGCGAAGCTTGTGCATTTCACACCATCCATTGTGCCCTTCGCACATGGCTTCGTATAGCCCTGGAAGCAACCTTTCTTCATGTTATCTTCTCCCTCTTGCTTCCAAGCAATCATTCAAATATGGAATTGCTTCATTTGACGCTCAATGAGGCCCTTGCAAGCTCCTTTTTGTGCCATCCTGGCTTGTATAGCTTAGTTTCTCTTGGGTTGACCTTGAAGGATAGGTCTATCATGAATGGCATCGGGCGATATTGTATTACATACCAAAGAAGATGAAGAGTGTGGTGATGAAGAACCCAAAGGTGATGATGATGAAACACATTTGAATGATGATGTGAAGATAAAAGGGAGGCCAAACTTTGCTATGCTTGTGAATGCAAGATTGCCTCTAGAGTGTGATGATGATGAGCCATTTCCCTTGAACATAAATTTGTCTTGTGTTGTGAGGCAGATTATGGGAGCTATTGCTAAAGAGGAGCTTGATAAATAGGAAAACTTGTTTCATGCTAGATGCAAGATCCTAGACAAGATTTATGCCTTGATCATTGATAGTGGGAGTGGTACTAATATTGTGAGCGGCACTTTAGTAGAACGAATGCAACTTCCTACCAAGAAGCATCCTAATCCTTACAAGCTCCAATGGCTCAATGAAAGCGGTAAAACGAAGGTCCTCAAGCAAGTAAGTGTTAAATTTAGCATTGGTAAATATCAAGATAAAGTTCTTTGTGATATTGTACCTATGCTTGCTTGTCATATATTGCTTGGAAGACCTTGGCAATTTGATAGAGATGTTGTACATCAAGGGGGAACCAATAAGTATTCTTTTGTATTTGGTGGTCAAAAGTTATCTCTTGCTCCTTTAACTCCCTACCAAGTTAGTGAAGATTACCGGATCATGAAGGTCTGGGAGAAAATGTAATTGGTGGAGGATGTTAGTACAAGCTCTACATGTGTGCAAGAAAAGGGAGATGGCTAAGATAAAAAGCAGAACAAGATGTGCATGATAGCTAAGCCAAGTAATTGTTTGAAAGGTGTTGATGAGGAATGCTTTCTAGTGTGCCTTGTCAACAATGATCTATTGTTGCATGCCAACCAAGATACTAGCGCTTTGCCTAGTATAGTATCATCTCTTTTGCAAGAATATAAGGGTTTATTTCCCGAAGAGATGCCCGATGGATTGCTACCCTTGAGAGGTATTGAACATCAAATTGATTTTGTGCCCGGATCTCAAATTCCAAACCATCCAGCATATAGAAGCAATCCGGAGGAGACTAAGGAGTTACAATGGCAAATTGATGAACTCCTTGAAAAGGGACTTGTCAAGAAAGTCTTAGCCCTTGTGCCATACTAGTTATCCTTGTTCCCAAAAAGGATGGCACTTGGAGAATGTGTATTGATTGTAGAGCCGTCAATAAAATAATGGTGAAGTATCGACATCCTATTCCTAGACTTGATGACATGCTTGATGAGCTTTGTGGCTCAAGTATATTTTCAAAGATTGATCTTCAAAGTGGTTATCACCAAATTTGTATGAACCCGGGCGATGAATGGAAAAAGACCTTCAAGACCAAGTTTGGGTTGTATGAGTGGCTAGTTATGCCTTTTGGCTTGACTAATGCCCCTAGCACTTTTATGAGGTTGATGAACCATGTGTTAAAGCCCTTCATTAATAAGTTTATTATCATTTATTTTGATGACATACTTGTCTATAGTAGGACCATTGAGGAACATGTTGGCCATTTAAGGCAAGTATTTGATGTCCTACTATGTGAAAAGATCTTTGCAAATCTTAAAAAGTGTTCATTTTGTGTAGAGAAGGTGGTATTCTTGGGGTTCGTGGTGAGTGCCAATGGTGTAGAGGTGGATGATGAGAAGGTTGAGTCTATTAGATCTTGGCCAACTCCTACTAATGCAACCGAAGTGAGGAGTTTCCATGGGTTGGCAAGTTTCTATCGACGCTTTGCGAAAGGATTTAGCACTATTGCTTCCCCTCTAACCGAATTGATCAAGAAGGACACATCCTTTATTTGGGGAGATATTCAAGAGAAAGCCTTTCAAGAATTTAAGTCTATGTTGATCACTTCTCTTTTGTTGCAATTACCTGACTTTGATAAAGCTTTTGAAATTAAGTGTGATGCTTCAGGTGTTGGCATTGGTGGAGTATTGATGCAAGAAGGAAAGCCTTTGGCCTACTTTAGTGAAAAGCTAAAGGGGGCCTCATTGAATTACTCAACATATGATAAGGAATTGTATGCACTTGTGCAGGTGTTGGCTCATTGGCAACACTATCTATGGCATAAAGAGTTTGTGATAAGGACGGATCATGATTCCTTGAAGCATCTAAATAGACAATCAAAGTTGAACAAGTGTCATGCTAAGTGGGTGGAGTTTATTGAAACATTTCCTTATGTGATTCACTACAAGCGAGGGAAAGAAAACGTGGTTGCCGATGCTTTGTCTAGAAGGTTCGTATTAGTTAACACCTTGACTTCTAGAATGATGGGTTTTGAAAGCTTAAAGGAGTTCTACTCTAAGGACTCTGACTTCAAGGAGGTTTATGATGAACTTGGCCAAGGGAAACGTGTGGAATGTTTCCAAATGATTGATGGTTATTTGTTCAAGAATGGCCAAGTGTGTGTTCCTATGAATTCATGGAGGGAGCTCTTTCTCAAAGAAGCTAACAGTGGTGGAATAATGGGGCACTTTGGTGTCAACAAAACACTTGACATTCTCATGGAATAATTCTGTTGGCCAAAGATGAGGCACAATGTAGAGAAGCTATGTGGGCAATGCCTCGAATGCAAGCAATCCAAGTCCAAGACTTGGCCCCAAGGTATATACACACCCTCTCCCTACCCCTCTTGGTCCTTGGATGGATATTTCTATGGATTTTGTGTTGGGACTCCCAAGAACCAAATGAGGGCATGATAGTATATTTGTGGTAGTGGACCGATTCTCTAAAATGTCTAATTTTATTCCATGCCATAAATGTGATGATGCATCTCATGTTGCATCTTTGTTTGTCATTCATGTGCTTAAATTGCATGGAGTACCTCGCACTATTGTTAGTGATAGGGACTCCAAGTTTCTTAGCCATTTTTGGAAGAGTCTATGGGGTACCCTTGGTACCAAACTCATGTTCTCTACTTCTTGTCATCCTTAAATGAATGGTTAAACTGAAGTAGTTAATAGGACTCTTGGGAGAATTCTTCATTGCATGATTAGAGGATCCCCGCCTTTTTGGGAGGACCGTTTGCCCTTAATTGAATTTGTTTACAATCGGTCTCTTCACTACTCTATTGGCATGACTCTATTTGAAGTGTGTTATGGGTTCAACCCATTGATTCCATTATCTTTAACCCCTTTGTCTAGTGATATTATTGTGAGCTTAGATGCAAAGCAAAGGGCGAAAGAGATGGTGAAGATTCACACAAAGGTAAGGGAGGCCATGGAAAAGAACAACTCCAATATGGCTCTCCACCAAGTGATCTTTCAACCTAATGGTTGGGTTTGGGTTCACTTTTGGAAGGAATGGTTCCCACAACTTTGCGAAGGGAAATTGAGTCCAAGGGGTGATGGCCCATACTAAGTGCTTGAAAGGATCAACGACAATGCCTACAAGATAGATCTACCATGTGAGTATAATGTTCACAATGTTTTCAATGTGAGTGATCTATCTTCTTGTGTTGTAGGTGAAGCTATGGATTCGAGGATGAATCCTTTTCAAGAAGGGGAGGATAATATGATATCGCCCATCACAACCCCTATGAGGCCATTCATTAGGAGCCAAGATAAAGAACTCCAAGACTTACAAGCTTTATTCAATAAAAAAGAGGCATTAGAGACCATTAAAGAGCGTAGATCAAGGATCTACAACTTATGGATGATTGCATGGGAAGATAAGACTGCCAGTGATCTATTTTGAAGGTGCGACCTGCACTCTCTATGGTGCCAAATGCACACCCCATCGCACAAGGTTGCAGAGGAGCTTCTGATTCAAGTGTGTGAAGCACTGTGCGACCCGCACTCTCTGAGGTGCTAAACGCACATCCAAACGCACCTCAAGTGCGTTGGGCCTATGTTGGGATATCTTTCAAGGTCAGTTCTATAAATAGGGGTTCCTTCCCTTAGCTAAGGAGATTTTGATGAATATTGAATTGCTTTGAAAGCTTCTAGTGGATACTCTAGTTTGTAGTCATTGGGTGGATTTCCCAATTAGTTAACTTAGCTTTGTAGAAATCTATTGGGTGGATTCTTAATAGTCTATTAGGTGGATTCTTAATAGTCTATTAGGTGGATTCTTAATAGTCTATTAGGTGGATTCCTAATAGGTAGTTGAGTGATTAGGGGTGGATTCCTTTGATTGCTTATTAACTTCTTTGCTTGATTAATCATAGAGTCATCCATTTGTAGATTCATTTGTTTGTCTCTTTGTTTGATTAAGGAGTTATTGTTGATTAATTAGGTTCAATTGGGAGGTGAGGGTATAAAGTCCCTTGTTGCCCATAAACTTGGTTAATTAGCTTTAATTCACATATCTTTTGCTTATTTAATTTCCGTATTTGGAAGTCTCCCTAATCGAGATCTTATCACCATTTAGCTGAAGGTGCATTTCTACCCCTAGATTGTTTCCAAGCTTTGTACCATAATATAGCCACACCCTTAAATCTATATGCTATCAGCTCAACTGATTCTTTACCAGATACATGCATAATATCCAAGGTCCTTTGGATTTGATCAATAAAGTCTTGCGGATCTTCATTAGGTTCTGACCCGGTGAATGATGGAGGGTCCAAATTAAGGAAATCACGTATCCATATACTAGCTACCCTATCTGCACCACTAGTACCTACAATTGGACCTGCTTTCCCTTGGCCTTGACCAGCAAGTATACGAGTCAACAATTGGACCGCATTCTTTAAATCTCGCCCAGTATCATTAACAGGTGGTTCTTGGGGTGCTGCTGCCCTCCTTAGCTCTTCTGGAGATGGAGGAGTGGAGGAAGCTGTGATAGAGACACATCTTGAGCCTCACTTTGATTAGCTCATCTAGGTGATTATTTGCTAGTCCCTTCTCCAGCAGCCACATCTACTTGCTTACCTGTACTCTTACTTCTCCTTGTAACTGGCATTTTTGCTATAATGAAAACAATTTAAAGGTTAGATATGATAAACCTACAACATTATCTCTATCGCATGATCTAAGAGATAAAAGAAAAGAGACAACTCCTAAATGTCACATAGTCTCTTGTTATAGATGTGATGCACAACACACCCATAAGCAAGACTCTACATAGACATGGCTTTGTAGACTCCCTAGGATGACCTGCTCTGATACCACTTTTGTCACGCCTCAAATCCCATTTAGACGGACAAGCACTCAATGCCCTAAAGGCCTGAGAGAACCAATTTATATCTCGTGATTACCATGCATGTAGCTATAAAATTACAAATCTTTGACAAGTATAGATAAGCTGCTTTGATAAAAGATAAACGTAGCTAGGCCCAAAACTTATATACATGATTTGGCCGTTGAGGCTGCAAAGACACAACTAAGCTTTACTTTAACATTAATCTACAAAGCCTCTAAAAGATGAATAAACATAGTTTAGGTTGGGACAAGTCCCCGCCTTACCCTTAGCTATACAATACCAAAAATATATACCAAGGACACGGTAAAGCCCCAAATCAACTTGGAGCCCACCAATAGCATCTGAGTATCCTGTGCTCCTACTGGGGAGGTCTACTAGCTGGAGCACCTGTGCCTGCGGCATGAAACACAGTGTCCCTCATGAGGGACGTCAGTACGAGAGGGAGTACTGAATATGTAAGGCATAAAGTAAACCATATATAAAATAAGAGCTCAAGTGAAATCAGGTATCAATGCATAAACATCTAGATGGGAACAAAAGACCACCTTTGCTTACACTTATAGAACCTAGTACATTATATTCTTTTCTTTACTCTTCTTTGCTTTCTAGTCGTTGTAAGACATGTGATACAAATGACCAACTGATCAATGTGCGTGTCACACCTGGGTTGCACCACTGGGCAGATTCACTGGCAGCCTCTTCTTTGCTCCATGTGATCACCCAAATGTGGAATTGCTTCACTTGTAGTGTAATGAGGCTCTTCCAAACTCCCTTTTGTGCTCCAAGGGTGAGTGTGGCTTGGATCCTCTTGTCTAGACCTTGAAGTATAGAGACTAGCATGAATGTCGCTGGGCAATATCATATCAATACGGGGACATAAGGGTAATATTACAATCTACAATGAGTACTATAAACAACGCAAGAAATAAATGGACTAAAGAGATGGACAAGGTTTGGGGGTACCAACCTAGAAAACCAACCCAAGGATACTAATTAATGCAGTTATAGCCTATATACGCAGAGTCTAGAGAGAAAAAAACCATAACCTACTTGTCGTCCGATGACTAGCTGTTGGAACAGCATCGTCCAAGCTCAAACTGCTCCGAGAAAGCCCAAATTGTGAACACACTATCAAAATAATATTCTATGCGTCAAAATAAGACTAATGATACCCATATTTCTATAAGTATAGCTGGTTCAAAATTTGGGTCACAAGCGAGCCTGTGGGCCCCGCAACCCAAAACTAGAAATGAAAAAGCACACGATGAACACACTATTCCCATGAGTATATACTCCAAATTTAAGCAAATCAAGCCAAGAAAAGGGGCTCAAAACAGCCCGCTCAACTAGAGGATCAAAGATGGAATTCAAAAAAGAAAATCAGAAATAGAGGAGGAATTCACTTACCACGATGGGGGGGAAACAAGCCTACGGAGTGAAATCCTTGGAATCCCGAACAAACAAATCCACTAGGGCAGCTTCAACCAAGAGAAACCCAAGCTTTGAGAAAACACATAAATGGAATTTTTAGCTTATGAAGGAGAAACTTTTAGGGAAGAAGGTGACTTACCAAACTAAGAGGGAAGCAAGGTTTAGTGCCAATTTGATGATTTCCCCAAGGCCAAGACTAATAAGAAGCAATTTGAGTTGAGAGAAATGAGTTTGGAGTTGAGAGAAATGGGAGAAAAGGCTGGAAAAATTGGGAAGGGGGGAAATTATATGCCTAGGTGTAGGCTGGCACCATTGGCGCTGGCCAAGTGTCGTTGGCGCTAAAGGCAACTAGGTAGGCTGGCGCTATAGCACTGGAAAGGATCCATCGCACCAAAGGGAGGCCTGGTATGCGCGTGCACACGATCGCGCTAAGGGAGCACCATTGGCATTGGCAGGCAGGCAGCAGGCTAGCACTATAGCGCTGCCTTGGCACCGATGGTGCTGAGGAAGCTACCTGTTGCAAAAACTAGCTGAGTAGAAAACTTCTACGAGGTGTTCCATGCACAATCGAAACCCGATACTCATAAACCAAACATGCTAATAGAGTGTAAATAATATTCCGAACTCAATGGAATCAACAAAACTTCCATACGAGGTCGTCTTGGAGGAATCTTGACCTGAGTCAACACTAGCTAAAATCAATTGAACACCCAAAATGAGCCCAACTCGCCCAGTACCTTACCCAATGGTCCCTCTAGCCTAAACTCGACATTCCGGAGCTAACAGCGCTAGCAAAATTTCCATCCAAGGCCGTCTTCTCTGAATGTTGACCAAAGTCAATTATACTAGCTCAACTGGCTTGAAAACACAAAATGAGAGAGAATTCTAAGCTGAATAGCTCCCGGATCCTGACCAAAGGTCCAACTAGACCAAAGTCCATGCTCCAAAGCTAATGAAACTGTTGAAATTCAATTTCGAGCATGATTACCAAAAATATTGACCGAAGTCAACAATTTCCTAAGTTAAAGCTCTAAAATAGGGAAACAACCATAAAGACCAAACAAACGGCCCAGGCACCGAACTACCAATTCTAGAAAGCTATAAATGACTTGGGGCCACTACAGGCAAGCTCTATCAGTACAAAGAAGGCAAAAATGCATAAATGACCGGAAGGGTCATTATAATTGCTTGTTAACTTCTTTGCTTGATTAATTATATAGAGTCATGCATTTGTGGATTCATTTGGTTTCTCTTTTATTTAATTGAGGAATTATTGTTTGTTGAACAAGTTCAATTGGGAGGTGAAGGTATAAAGTCCTTTGTTGCCCATAAACTTGATTAATTATCTTTAATCCATATATCTTTTGTTTATTTCAATTCTGCATTTGGATTTTGATTAGTCTCCCTAATCAAGATCTTATCAGTTCTCAAAAAACTTGTTTGGTCTTTTATTTTGTTTGAGTTTATAATACTAGAATCATGTTCTCTAGTATTAATTGAGTCTACATCTGAAATTTGAGCTTGTTTGGAGAAGATTTGAAGCTTTCATCATTGTTGAGTGAAGAAAAGCTTGAAGGTCCAATAAGTGGGTTTAAGATCTGGGTGAAATTGGAGATTCAAAAGTATTGGGGTTCTCCCTATCATAAGGAGTTCAAATCTCAAATTTGGTGTGAATTGGAGTTGAAATCTATTGGGTTCAAAATTTGAATATTTTTCATATTCATGGTGTTCTTTATCTCTTGAAGAAGGAGGATTTCAAATCTAGAGTTGATTGGGTTTTAATTGGTGTTAAAACATATTGGGCTTTGTTCTCCTAGCCAAGGGAAGTTCAAATATCAAATTTGAAGAAAATCCAAATTCAAAATCTTAAGATTCATATTTTGGATTGTTCTTCGTGTTCTTGGTGTTCATAGTGTCTTGAAGAAGAAGAAGTTGAAAAAGGTGTGTTTGATCCAAAATAAAAAGGAAAAGAAAGAGTACTTGTGTTGGTACAAAAGAGAATTTACCAAAAGGGGAAAGTATTAGGAGAAAAGAAGTACAAAAATCAGAGAAAAATACAAAAATCAGAGGCTTCAGGTGTCTGTCTCGGGTCACATACAAAGAGGCATGTGCGACCAGCAAAGCTCAGGGAGCATTTAGCATGTGCCAATGGCCTTGAGGAGGTGTGCTACTGATTTTCATGTGCAAAGTGACATGCAAGCAGCAAAATGGCATGTGCAAAAAGCATACGGTTTAGCAGATGCCAAGTTTGGTGACTTCAATTTTCTCTGACGAATCTCAGGTTCTAATTCACCTCTCCTGATTCTTAAAGCTAATTATCAACAAGTAATTGATCTACTTAGTTGTTGATAGTTCTTGAGTCTGAATTTTATTTCGTGCTAATTTCTTCTAGCTTTTCTCATTTTACAAACTCATATATCATTTCTTGGATCCTTCTTTGAATTTGGGTCATCTATTTTTTCAAGTAACAAGAATCTATTCTTCTACAAAGAATAAATGACATTGTGAATTGATTGGACAAAGGTAGTTCTTTATCAACTTTGGGAATGACACTCTAGGAAGGTGAGTTGTGAGTTTAAATACAAGAGACGTGAGGAATTTTTCTACTAACTTATTTGTTTAGTTTTTCAGGTATACGAAGGAGATATAAGGTATCATGTTCATGAATAACATGGTGTTGAGTACTAGCACTTTGGAAGTGAATACGAAGCAAGTGTTCATGGATTATATGATGAAGATAAAGGAGTAGAAGGACCTTATGATGAGTATTAGGATGAAGGTTCTCATACTACATACCATGAAGATGGAGGCGACATGAGGTATAACACTTTCTCACACATACCTTGTGAATCATTTGATGGAAGTCCTTTTGTAGA
This sequence comes from Jaltomata sinuosa, assembly GCA_003996215.1. Classification (NCBI taxonomy): domain Eukaryota; kingdom Viridiplantae; phylum Streptophyta; class Magnoliopsida; order Solanales; family Solanaceae; genus Jaltomata; species Jaltomata sinuosa. The sequence goes on from QJPP01003442.1 coordinate 33,191, forward strand.
AGTGGAGGTTGTGAGGTTGAATTCTATGCATATTCTTGTACTACTTCCTATCCTAATCAAAGGGACATGAGTGTTTGTGTTGAAACAAGTAGGAGTCGTTTGGAGGATGATGGTATATGGGTATTTCCTAATTCTAGGAGTACCATGTCTCATTCTTCTTATTCTAATGCCAATGTGTCTTGTTCGCAATATGGAGGTGGCGTTAGAGAAAGTAGAGGAAATCTAAGGTTCCAAGATAGGCATGACCTAGAGAGGCAAATTCTTGGAGCAAGAGTGAATGTTTATGGTAGTATAGGATATGATCTTGTACTTGATGACCATAGCTTTAAAAAACTTTATCAGCCCTCTAGTGGTTAAAGCTACCTTGTATTATGAGACAAAATCCTTATCCCGTTCGAAGAGGATATTGGGTTGATAGATATGTGAAGGTACTCTTTTCACTTGGCGAATATCAAGAGGAGGTTTGGTGTGATGTGGTTCCTATGGATACATATCACATGTGTTTGGGAATTCCTTGGTTCTAAAGTCATAGGATCCCACACGCACCAAGATTAGTACAAGTATGTGGCAAACAAAGGAGGGAAATGATACGATATTGCCCGATGCCATTCATGATAGAACTATCCTTCAAGGTCAACCCAAGAAGACCCAAGATATACAAGCCATGATTTCACAAAGAGAAGCTTGGGAGAGTCTCATTGAGCATCAAATAAAGCAATTCCATATTTGGATGATCTCTTGGAAGGAAGAAGGAGGAGACAACATGAAGAGGTTGCTGCCAGAGAGATGTGCGACCCAACTTGCTGCAGCAAATCTTGACATGCATTTTGCATGTTCCCAACACAGGTCGCCTGCGTGCCACAAGTTGGCATGAGAATTTTGCATGTGCCTTCGCAAGTGACCCACAATGGGCCGAATTTGGAGTCTTCCAAGGTCACTTTTTGGCCTTATTTTAAATAGCCACTTTTGGGCTATATTTGTAAGAGGCATACTATGAATAGATGCCTTATTGATATGATATCACCCAGCAACAATCATGCTAGACCTATACTTCAAGGTCTAGATGAGAAGATCCGAGCCACACCCACCCTTGGAGCACAAAAGGGAGCTTGGAGGAGCCTCAATACACCCCAAATGAATCAAGTCAAAGAGTTCCAAGCCTTACAAGTTCTATTCATGAAGAAAGAGGCTTTGGAGACCATTGAAGAACGTATATCAAGGATCTACAACTTATGGATGATTGCATGGGGAGACGAGGCTGCTAGCGATTTTGTTTGATGGTGCGACCAAGGGGCAACATGCACATAGCATGGTGCATTTCGCACAAGCTCCGCACAAGGCTGCAAAACTATTTCTGTTTAGGAGGTGCGATGTGTTGATGCATTGGGCACTCCTGCATGTGCGGATCGCACCTCAAACACACAACCCATGCGTTGGGCCCATGTTGTGCTATCTTTCAAGGTCACTTTTGGGTCTTTATGTAATAGCTATAAATAGGGGTTCCCTTCCCTTTGCTAAGGAGATTTTAATGAATATTGAATTGCTTTGAAAGCTTCTAGTTGATACTCTAGTTTGTAGTCATTGGGTGGATTTCCCAATTAGTTAAATTATCTTTGTAGAAATCTATTGGGTGGATTCCTAATAGTCTATTAGGTGGATTCCTAATAGGTATTTGAGTGATTAGGGGTGGATTCCTTTGATTGTTTGTTAACTTTTTTGCTTGATTAATCATAGAGTCATCCATTTGTGGATTTATTTGTTTGTCTCTTTGTTTGATTGAGGAATTATTGTTTGTTAATTAGGTTCAATTGGGAGGTGAGGGTATAAAGTCCCTTGTTGCCCATAAACTTGATTAATTAACTTTAATTCACATATCTTTTGCTTATTTAATTTTCGTATTTGGATTTCTATTAGTCTCCCTAATTGAGATCTTATCATTTGGTATCAGAGCTTAGACTAAAGAGTTGTTCCCACAATTCTTAATCCTAGGTTCATAAATCTGAAAATTTCAAAAAAAAATTTGGAAGAAAAACGTTTTTGGAAAATTTTTGCAAAAAAAATTGTTGACCTAGCATTTTGTTTGAAAGTTTGATACTAGATTTGTGTTCTCTAGTATTAATTGAGTATAGATCTGAGATTTGAGCTTGTTTGGAGTTGATTTAAAGATTTCACCATTGTTGGGTGAAGAAGCTTGAAGAACAAGTTCAAGATCCGGGTTGATTTGTGACTTCAAACCTATTGGGCTTTGATCTCCTATTGTAGAATTTGGTTAAGGTTTGAAGGAGTCACCATTTTTGAAGTTTGAAGAACTTGAAGAACACAAATTGGGTCTCTTCAATTTGAAGTGAATTGGTTCTAATTTGTACCGGGCTTTGTTCTCTATATCGAGGAGAGGCTACGTTTCAAATTTGGAGTCAATCCGAATTAAATTGAGAGAGTTGCAAATTTAAAATTCTTAAGGTATTCTTGGTGTTCTTTAAGGTGTTGTTGAAGAAGAGGTGAAATAAAGGAGTTGAATCCAAAGAAAAAGCAAAAGGAAAGAGTACTTGTGTCTGTACAATAGAGAATTTACCAAAAAGGGCAAGTACTAAGAAGAAAAGTACAAAAAAAGCTGAAAAATGAGTACAAGGCGAAAGCTACAATGTTCTGCCTGGGCAGGTGTGAAGTGAGGTGCGACCAGCACTTTGCTTGGTGCGAAAATCACCAGCATTTCACCCCAGGAGATCAATATTCTGTTTTGGGGTGCGAAGCAAGGTGTGAAGGGCACTTTCCCTTCTGCGAAGTGCATCAGTCTGGGCACGAACTGAAAGTTGGAGAATCGATTTCCTCCATCAAATCTCAGGTTTAATCTTCTTCGTCTCATTTCTTTGATTCTATTATCATCTAGAAATCCTAAGACTAGTTAACAAGTATTTGATCTACTTAGTTGTGATTAGATCTTTTTGTGTTTGTTTCATTTCGTACCAATTCCTTGTGTGCTTTTATCATTTGATCATTCATTGAAAACCTTCTTGGCTTCCATCCTTTTGATTTTGAGTCATCCTTCTTTTGAGAAAAAAGAATCCATTCCTCCACAAAGGATAGGTAGTGACTTGTGACTTGGTTGAGCAAAAGGAGTTCACTATCAATCCTTGGAAGACGCTTAGGAGGTAAGTTGAGCGTTCACATATGAGAGGGTGAGGACCTTTACTACTAACCTCGTGTGTTGAATTTTGCAGGTACAATGTCTAGGGCACTTGATTGTGCTTATGAAAGAGAGAGTTCCTTTAATATTGAGGCGGCCTTTGCCTCATTCACAAAGCAAATCGTGGATATGAATGGGAGCTTAGAACATCTAAATGGGAACATGGCTAATATAAATAAAAGGATGGATCGTATGGAGAATAGGATGGTGAATGTTGAGAGTCCTAATCGGGTACACTCAACTCATACCACTCATGGGTCGAGAGCAAATAGGAACATGAGTTCCTCGATGATTATTACCCCAGAGCATGCACGTGAGTTATGCAACCCCCGAAACAACCCAAGCCTACCCCACAAATCCAACAACCCTCCTACCTAATGTCTAACTTTTTGAATGATGTTAGACAAAGCTCCACTTATCCAAATCACCCGCTACAAGAGGAACATCCTTTTATAGCAAACCAAAATCGAACTCCACTTCGAAATATATCACATGCTAACTTGCATGTACCATATAACCAAACCCAAGATCCTTACCATAATAACCACCACAATTCACTCTTTGAAGAGTTTGAGGGAGAAAATGCTAGTAGACACTATGATGGACCTCAACATAGTGGAAGACAAGGTTATAGTGCACCGAGAGATCAAGTGCAACCCAAAGGTTATGGTTGAAATCAAGGTGCAAGGTGGCAAAGTAATGGAGATAGAGGTGATTGGTATGATGGTCGCCATGATGCTCATTATGGTAATTGTGGTGATAGATATGGTGGTCACTATGACAAGAGGTATGGTAGATCATGGTGACCATGATAGAGGATTGCACACCATCAAGGTTACTCTTCCAACATTCAAAGGTAGTAGTCATCCGGAAGAATTCCTTGAATGGAGGTTACAAAGTGAAAGGATCTTCCTCACCAATAACATTTTGGATGCCTTAAAAGCCAAATATGCCGCCATCACTCAATTTGAGGGGTATGCATCCACATGGTGGCAGTCCAAAGTGAGAGAACGACCCCGAGATCTCATTTATGAGTTGCCTATATGGCAAGAGTTGCTAGCTTTGATGGAATCGAGGTATGTTACACCTACTTATCATCAAGAAGTTATCAAGAAGGTGTACATGCTTCGATAAGATGCCAAAAGTGTTGAAGAATATTATGATGAGTTCGAGAGCTTGAGAATGAGGTCCAAGGTTGAGGAGCCTATACTAAACACAGTGATCCTATTTGTTTCCAACTTGAGATAAGACATCTCAAAGCCCATGAGACTTCAACACTATACAAGTCTAGAGGAGGCATTTCATGATGCCTCTACAATTGAAAAGGACTTGAAGGAAGAGAAAGCATACAAGTCCAAGTTTTCCTCAGCTTTATCATGGAGCAAGGATGAGGATAAGTGGAAGTCGTCATATCTCCAAGAGCACTCCAAAGTAGTGGCCAAGCTACTCAAGCTAAAGCCGACTACAAGGTGAAAGGGGATGACAAAGCTAAAGGAGGTAAGTTTATGAAACCTAACATTCCTTGTCCTTCTACCATTCAATGTTTTAGATGACAAGGTAGGGGACATATTGCAAGTGAGTGTCCTAATAAAAGACCCATCATGTCCTTGTTTGATGGATATTGTATGGATAATGAGGAGGAGTGTGAGGAGGAGAAAAAGAATGATGGGCTTAATGAAAAACAACCATTGGCTTGTTGTGATGAAGAGAAGTTAGAGGAGAATGTAAATTTTGCTCATCTCTTGAGAAGAGGGGAACTTCTAGAGTGTGAAGATAGTAAGCCTATGGTTAGGCAAGAGGATGAAGCCTTCGGAAATTGATGGTGAGCCTTTGCAAGTGAATGAGAACTTATCTTGTGTCGTGGGACAAATCTTGGGGGTATTTGATGGAGAAGAGCTTGATCAAAGAGAGTGTCGCGCCCCATTTTTCTTGCGAAAAGCGAGATTCCATGTGACAACTCTTTTTTTAGGATAAAAGAGCGTGAAGTGAAGAGTCGCCTCCTAATGAATTTAAGGCGCGTTAGGGCACCATACTACACTAACTATGATTAAATTAATTTTAAAAGTCTACAGCATCAGAAATTGAGTAAGGGTTCAAGTTACCTCGAAAGGAAGGTGTTAAGCACCTTTTGAGGTCCACAAATGTGGATCCCTGTCGGATTCATTTATTATGTGGGGATTAAGTGATAAACAAAAGGTCCAATAATTTATTAAACTAAATGAATATATAATTAAACAAGTAAAACTTATTTTAAAACAAGCGAGTGAATTAAACTAATTTAATTATCAATAGCTTAAGTGAGAAAATAATATGCATTACAATAAATAAGTAAATAGTTTGTCAGATAACCGAGGAGACAGAATTAACACAATGACGTAGAAAAAGAGACCTAATTACTAAGTGCTTTAAATAACTATTCCAAGCATACGATAACACAAAAATTAAATAAAGCTACAAAATCTATACGTTGGGGAGTAATCGCTCAACCTCGTTCAAAGTCTTAAAAGACCTCTTAGTCAAAGTGCAATGACTATCAAGCATAGATGTATCATGTCGATCACTCCCTAGGTAGGAGGAAAGCAAGTTGGGGAAGGAGGGATTTTTTAGCCTAAAGGATCACCCCATGCAATATAAATTAATACTTCACAATCCAATTAAGGATTGCTCGTATTAATCAGCGAGCACAGACTATCATCTCTGACTACCCACCTAGGTTGGTTATTAAGGTTGTATTAGCCTAAGAGTGCACTAAACAAATGAAAAATACTAACGCATCTAAAATACCTACTCGTCCTAACTTAATGTCCAAGAGGCATTGGGCTATTATTTTGGATATGGGTCTAGACGAATAAATTCCTAGGTTTATTAGTTAGACTCAGGATTAAGCGTCACACGAAACATATAAAGACTTTCAAAACAAGTAGCACATAATGGTTTCACAGAGTCCTCTTAGTTAATTAACATGCTTCAAATAATTAACACTTTTATATAATTAACCCTATGAGCATGATATCTAATAATCAAACATAAGAAGAAAATTAACTTGAATCCTATGAGCAAGATCTCTAATCATTTAACATGCTAAAAATATTCTAGCCTTACAAACAAGATGTTAAAACTGTTTGAAAGCTATAGAGATGATGGCTAATTGAATTAACTACTAGACCAAGTTTTAATTCCTATAGGCATGATAACTAATTAAATGCAGAAATTGATTTAACCCTATAGGCATATTACCTAACATTTATACGCTAAAATAGATTTAAATCTATAAGCATGACTTCAAATTTAAAATGCAACAACTGATTTAATCTTTTAGACATTAACTAGTTCATAAATGTCGGGCATGCAGAAGTAATTAAACCGATGTGCCATTAGATTAAAGCATGTTTGAACCATTTGAAAAGCTTAATAACATTGATTTTTAATGGCAGATTCAATTAAACTTAAAACACATCGAGGTTCCCATACGCACTGATTGTATACTTGCAAATAAAAAAAACCTTTAAACACAATTTCTGGTTGTAACTATTTTAAATAGAACCAAAAATATTTCAAAGTCCTATAAACATGATATCTACGTATCATTATTATATGCAAACAAAGTGTGAATTGATTTAATTCTACGAACATGGTGATGAATTAATTCAACATACTAGCAATTTGTTCAGATCCTATAGTCATGCTTTCTACGTTCGAAAAGATAGAATATGTAGCACGTAGTTTTCTCCTCCCCCCATAGCAGTCCCCTAAGTTATTTCATTATGTCATCGGAGTTTATACAATAATTATTACAGACCCAAATGAATGAATATAAAAGCATAACAGAATTAATAAAATCTAAAGTTCTATAAAGATCTCCCAATCCTGGGCAAGTCTTCACCGCATGACCCATCCTTTAACAACCTGTCAAACATGTAAACATGGGATTCGAAAGGCCCATTGCAACCCATAAAACCACCCCTTGACATGTCAGAGTTCCTGAGGATCTCAAGGATCCTAGGTAGTGCTTATGTCAAGGGATAAGGATGTATTAGGGGCTCTGTATTCCACCAAATACAATAAGACCAAACCAAGATAAAACCAAGTACGCTTATGTAAATTACTAAGCAACCAATGCAAACAAGGAGAAAGTCAACAAAAGCAGATTTAGGCATAACCAATAGACATGCTTTCTAATGATTCACAAGTCCAAACACATATATAAAACAAGCATCCATATGTATAGAGGGACTAACACACATATTTAAAACTTGCAAGTGATCATATATATAAATTGTAATTTACTTCGGTAGGAACTAACCTGTTAGCCGTAAACAACAAGAAAATATTTGAAGTCCAACACTCAGCAATTAGTAAGTTTTCCCACAGAAGAGAATTCTTAATATATGAGAGTAGTAGTGAGTAAAGTCTGAGCCATAATGAGAAGGAGCTATTTTTATAGTGACTAGAATATCCTCAATTTACAGAAGTTAAGGAAGGGTAATCAATCACAAGAATTCTTTCTTTAAAGAAATCAACCGAATCAATTAGGGGTAAAAAAAAACTAAATTTGCCAAGAATAGACCAGTATTAAACAATTACAACCAGTAAAATAAAATAAACTAATTAGCAGCTAGAATGAATCAAAGTTTACCAAAAATACTTAAAAGTTGTCACAATTAGATAAAAGAGATAAATTACGTATGAATGTAAAGACTCCCCTTAATTAAGAAAAACTAAATCAATTAGGCATAGGAAAAATCTAAATCTACCATAAATAAGCAGATATTAAAGTTATGGCAATTCAAAGGAAGCAAAGAGGAAAGATGCATAAATCATAGAGATTTCCTTTAAATAGGATAAGCAAATCAGAAGACAGATTACAAAAGTTATAGTCCTCCCATAAGTAAAGGGATTGATTCTAGGCAAAGTGTATTTAGTTATCATATTAACATATGAATGAAGGCTGTCACATGATTTGAGATTAATTGGACGAACAAGAAAATCTCAAGCTACCATATTTTAAGCAATGCAAAATGGTCATGAGTCAGTTTTAAACAAAAGGGAATAAGCAAATAGGCAAAATTGTCATATGATTTGCATTAATAGAGAAACAAACACATTGAGTAATTACACGACTTCCACACGTTCAAATTGAAGATTAATCAAGCACATATGTAATTAGGCATATAATTATGAACAGACATTAACCACAATTCGATGAGATACAGATTTGAGGCATGATGGTTTGAATATCCTAACAAGTAATACTCAATTAATTTTTTCACCCAAATCACAATTGAATATCAAATCTCATTATCAAGCTACGAAATGGTTCTCACAGTTTTGGATGATACAGAAGGTCTTACCAAAGCCAGAGAATTGGTCATAAAAAACTTTGAAATAGGGAGACAGCCGGAGGTGGGCTATTTTCCTTTGCCTTGAAAATGCTATCATATTATCGATGGACCCTCGACGTTCTATCCCAGAGCTTGTCTCGTCAGAGATTTTCAAAATTAATCGAAGAAAGGGAGATTTTAGGAGGGGTTTTGGGTTCTGAACCAAAAATAGAGAGAGAAGTATAGGGTCTGTTTGGAGGCAGTTTTAGTGGGGTTTTGGTGGTTTTCTGGTGGTCAGAGCGGTGGAGAAGGGAGGGAGCCAGCTGGTAGCATGAGGAAGAGGAGAGATAGGTGGTGGAGAGAGATGAAGAAGAAGAGAGGAGGAGGGTTTCATCAGAAAAATAAGGCGGCAGAAGTAGGCCACCGCTCATCAGTGGGGGAAGAGAGAGGAGATTTGGGGTGAGGATGGTTATGGTGTTGTGGTACCGGCAAAGGGGTCGCTAGTCGATGGTGGGTGGTTGAAGGAGATGAAGAGGGAGAGAGAGAGTTGAGGGAGATGGAGGGTGGTGGCTGGTGGAGAAGTGGAGCAGCGGCAATGGTTGGTTGCTGCTTCACCAGTAATGGTGGAGCAGTGGCGGCCGGTGGAGAAAAGAGAGGAGGGTGGAGTGAGGTGGAGATGGTGGGCTACCGACCGTCGGCGTAAGAGAAGAGAGGGAGAGAGTAAAGGGTGGCGGCTGATGGGGAAATAGAAAAGAATGGTTTAGGGTTAGGGTTTGTATTGTTAAAAGGAAAGAATATGGGTGACCTGGTCTTGGTCATTGATCGTATTCGATCAACGGCTAAGATTTAATCTCAGTGGGTCAGGTTAGAAATTAAAATGGGGCCAAATTAGTTCAAATTTAGGCTAAAATTGAAATGAATTTGGTAGAAAGGGGCTAGGATTTAAATAAATTGGGAAGACAAAATGTAATTGGACTGCTATTTGATTAATAACATACTATATATATATATATATATACTTTGATAGCTAGAATGATACAATCATGGTTAAGCTTGGAGCACATTAGGAGGGGATTTTATATATGGATGATAGCTTGGAGCCCGAAGGAAGCCATGGAGCAACAAATGTACAAGGCCATGGGCGATCAAGATGCCATTTGGGCAATGAAGAAGGGCCCTTGTGGGTTATTTCCAAAATAGTCACTTTTGGGCTATTTTTGTAAAGGAAATAACTATAAATAGATGCCTTAGTCATTTTCATACTTAGATTATTGATGATTGAATTATCTTGAAAGACTTGATATTTTACCTACTCTAGGTTAGGGTAGTGATTAGGTTAAATTCCAATTGTTAGCTTATATCGAGTGATTAGGGTGGATTCCCGAATTGCTTGTGTTATCATCTTTGCTTGATCGATCATCGAGTTATCATCTTGTGGATTCAATTTGGTTTCTCGGGCATTTGATTGAGTTCTCTTCTCCTTTAGTTGATTGTGGTTTCAATTAGCCCTTCTTTCTTTTATTCTTATCCTTTTTCTAATCTATCCCTCTATCTTTAATTTGTGTTGTTTTATTTTGTGTTTTCGATATTGATTTTGATCATTTTTTGATTGAGATCGTTATCATCTTTGTATCAGAGCTTAGGTTTTAAGAGTTGTTTCATCAATTCTTAGGTCTTAGGTTTACAAATTGAAAAAAATTCGTCCAATAAAAAAATCTGCAATTTTTTTGTGTTTGATTTGTTGTTTTTGACACTAGATTCGTATTCTCTAGTATTTTTTGAGTCTAAATCCAAGATTTCAAGTGATTTTGAGTTGTAGAGAAGATTCTACCATTAAAGGAGCTTGAAGGTCTGAAAACTTGAAAATGGGTCTTGAAGATTAGGAGTGATTCGAGCTAGAAAAAGTATTGGGATTTGTTCTCTAGCTTAAGATGAAGCTTCTCCTAAAATTTGAGACGATTTTGAGTTAATTTGGAGGTGTTTCAAAATTTCACCATTGTTGAGCTTGAAAAAGCTTGAAGAAAGTGAAGTGGGTTTGTTCTTTGAGGGTAAATTGGAGCTTGAAAGTGTTGGGGTTTGTTCTCTATAGAAAGGGGAGCTGAAATCTCGAATTTCGTGGAATTTGGAGCTAAAACAAAGAAGTTATGAAGATTTGAAGTTCACTTGTTCATGATGTTCTTCCTAGCTTAAAGATGGAGAAAATAGGTTTATTTTCGGCTTGAAATTGAGGGATAAAAATTATTGGGGTTTATTCGTGGTGTTGAAAGGTGCTCGTGTTTAAAATTTGGTGAAGATCGGAGTTAAATTGAGTGAGTTATAATTTTTTAAAATTCATCAATGTTCTTGGTGTTCTTCATGTGTTCTTGAAGAAGAAGAAGTCAAAGGTACATTTGATTCAATTTTCTCAAGTCAAAGTTGGTCAAAGGTATTTGTTGGGTCCCACAAGTGGAATTTTAAAAAAAAATGAAATTTGAAAAAAAAAAGTCCACGTGGATGCCACGTTAGCTGCCACATCAGTAGTTGACCAGTCAACAGCTGCCATGCAACAGCCAACTCAGCAATAGCACATCAGCCTTCTCTGCAGCCCAGCCCAATCGCGCCACGTGGCGCGTGTGGCCCAATTTCACAGACCAAGTGTTTCCAACACTTAAAAAAAATTTGGGGTCCCAAATTGGAAGCATTCTGTCTAAGTTTGCAAAAGTCAATATCAGTCCCCCAAACTTATTTCTAAGTGTCAGATTTGGTCCTTCAAAACTTTTTTGACTGTCAGATTGGGTCCCTCAGAACTTTTCTGATTGTCAGATTTGGTCCATTTCTTCTCCTACACTCATTTTTCTTCCATTTCTCTACTAATTAACAACTAATTAACATCTTTAATTACTTGTTAACTAGTTTTAATCATCAAATCATCTCTTTGATTCTTAAAATTAAGCAACATAAGTAACCTTTCTACTTTTGTTACTTAGTTTTCTTTGAGTCCATTTTTTTTCTTGTGCGTTTCTTTGTGTGCTTTTCTCATTTTATTTCGTAGTTAATTTCTTGATTCAAGTCCTTTTAGTTTTATTTGAGTCGTCCTTCTTTCAAGTGTCACAAAGATCCATTCCTCCACAAGGATAGATAACCTTGAATTGATTGAGCAAAATTAGTAACACTATCAATTTGGGAAAGAAGCCATAGAAGGTGAGTTGAGAGTTCACGTAGAGAGTGGCGTGAGGATTTTATTACTAACTTGTTTGCTAGTTTTGTAGGTACAAAAAAAGCTATAAGGAAGTATGTCCTCTATAGCTTCGGATCCTTATGATGATGAAATGGGAAACTATGTTTGTAGCAATGGAGGCTATGAGTATGATGATGATGGGGATTGTGGAGGCTATGATAATAGCCATGATCTTGAGCCATGTGGTGATGAGAACTACTACTTTGGAGATGGATATGAAATGAATGGGGCTTATGGCCCTTATCATGAACATGAAGGAGTAGAAGTATCTTATGATGAATTCGATAGTGAAGATGAAGGGTATGGGGGTTCTCATATTACCCACCATGGTGATGAAGATGATATGAGGTATGATGCTTTCTCCCATATGTCTTATGAATCCTTTTAGGAAGATTGTGATAGAAGGGGATGTTGTGAAGGTGAATTATCTTCCTTGTCTTGTGCTACTTCCTATCCTAGTCGAGGGGGGTATAGATGTGTGGATGAAACCAATTCAAAGACGTCGTGTGGACCATAGGGAAAGAACATTCTCTACTTCTTGTAATACAAGAACTTATGCTTCTTATCCTAATTTCAATATGTCTTATTCGCAATATGGAAATGGTGTTGGAGATAGGATGGAAGGATCTATTATAGTCCATGAAAGTAGAGTGAAATCAAATGAGCCCCTTCCCGTGAGGGATCTTGAATCTTTAAGAATTAAAGAATTAAGGGATGCCATACAAAGAGGAGTTGACAAGCTCATCCGATGGGTTGCCAATCTTAAGCCTGAGGAGTTACAAAAGATGTTGAAGAAAGCCACTCCTCATGAAGATGAACCTAAGGAGTTGCCTTGGGAGCAAGGCAAGCTACTCCTTGTGATTCTAGCACTAATGAGTTGAACATCGAAGTCAAAACATCCACACTTTGTGCACCAAAGTTGAAGCTTGAAGTGAAAGGATCATCTAACCCTTCACAAGGGATACTTGGCACTTGTCCGAACTCTAATGAAATTAAGAGACAAAAGATTGAGAGGAGTAAGGGTGTGATAAGTGACAACTCTAGAGTGGAAAAAGGAGAGGTTGTGTGTAGTGATGTGAGAGGGTTGTCACAATCTTATCCTAACTCATGTAACTTTTCTTGTTTCTCTAGTTGTCTTGATACTTGTGCAGGTATTCTTGGAAGCAAGCCTAGCAAAGCACCTCAAAATGTGAAGAATCAAGAGGTGTTAAAAAACTTTCCAAAGGAGCATTTGTGCTTAAATGTTGGAAACCAAGGTGAAGACAATTATTCATATAAGCTACGAGGTAACAAAGCTAAACCTTACACTTTATTGAAAGTAAAAGATCATTGTATGGATAGTAGCCAATTGAGTGTAAGTGATAGCTTGTATATGTGTGAGCTTAAAAAGCCTTTACCTTGTGACGATATTGATGACAACTTATTGCATGATGATGATGACATTGTTGTGAGTGCCCAAACACTAGTTGATCCTATAGATGACTTGATTGATTCTTCTAGTAAGATCAATTTGAGTCCATCTAGTGTTAGCACTTGTGACTTGAGTGAAAATATATTGTCATGTAATAGGGGTAGTCAAATGCTAGTTGGCTATAATGATGGTAATCATGTGTGTGATTCTTTTGAGCTTGATATGCTATCAACTAGTGTTCATTGTGGTGTTGACCAACTTGCTTGTGATGATGACCTACTAATTGAGGAGTTGTATGATGTGATAAATGAACGTCAATTTAGTGATGGTAATGATATAGTTGGTCATGTAATCATGTAGGATCTTTACTTAGAGGTGATGATTTCTTAGGTGTAGATTCTATTTCTTATTCTTGTCATGAGGATCTTGAGGTAGAGTATGAACTTAGGGATAATAATCCCTTATTCAATGATGACATGACTAATGTGAATGATGAAGATAGTGGTGCGTCTTATAATGTTGGAAGTGTAGCCACCCTTGAAGGCTATCAATTGTTTGAAAATCCACTATGGTATGATGACACACTTTCCAAAGACAAAACTCTTTTCTTGAAAGATGATAGTACGTCTATTGGAGAGGTTAGTAGTCAAAAGGAAAGAGGTGTATGTTCTCTAATGACCCCTTCATTCTTGTGTGACCCCATTCATGATCAAGGTCTTAATGCTTATGGATCAAAGGGTGATTCTATATGTGGGAACACCTTGAATGAAGTTCATTTAAGTAACACCTTTCTTTACTACCTCTTTGCATATGATGATGTCCATGTATGTATGGAATTTGTTTTATATAGAGATAGGGGTTTCTTGGGTTGGTCCATTTACTTTTGTGATCAAACTATGTGGGTTTTTCATATCTTTGACCCCGGTAAATCCTCATGGGTGTTTGAACCCTCTTTATTTCATGATATTTCTCATAGTCGGATCCTTTGTATATTCTACAATGCATTGATCTTATTTGACACAAAGGATAGTTTGTTGTATTTCAAATGTGTGCCTCCTTGGCAAGTTGGTATGGTTGATAACCCATGTGCTAACTCTCATGCTATGAGGATATGTTTGTTATTTGTCCTTCTCATATTTTTGCAAGGTTCGGATTCGAGGACGAATCCTTTTGAAGAAGGGGAGGATGATACAATCATGGTTAGCTTGGAGCACATTAGGAGGGGCTTTTATATATGGATGATATCTTGGAGCCCGAAGGAAGCCATGGAGCAACAAATGCAAAAGGCCATGGGGGATCAAGATGCCATTTGGGCAATGAAGAAGGGCCCTTGTGGGTTATTTCCAAAATAGTCACTTTTGGGCTATTTTTGTAATAGGCTATTTGTGTAAAGGCAATAACTATAAATAGATGCCTTAGTCATTTTCATACTTAGATTATTGATGATTGAATTATCTTGAAAGACTTGATATTTTAGTTACTCTAGGTTAGGGTAGTGATTGGGTTAAATTTCAATTGTTAGCTTAGATCGAGTGATTAGGGTGGATTCCCGAATTGCTTGTGTTATCTTTTTTGCTTGATCGATCATCGAGTTATCATCTTGTGGATTCAATTTGGTTTCTCAAGCATTTGATTGAGTTCTCTTCTCCCTTGGTTGATTGTGGATTCAATTAGCCCTTCTTTCTTTTATTCTCATCCTTTTTCTAATCTATCCCTCTATCTTTATGTAATGACCCTTTCGGTCATTTACACATTTTCGCCTTTCTTATACCATTAGAGCTTACTTGTAGTGGCCCAAGTCATTTATGGCTTGTCGGGACCGGTAGTTCGGTGCCCGGGCCATTTGTTTGGTCTTTATGGCCATTCCTCATTTTAGAGCTTCAACTTTGGAAATCATTGACTTTCGACAATATTCTTGGTAATATCAAAGAATTAAACCAAGGTTCTAGGTCAAAAGAATTCCTTACTCAAAAGTTCGAGTTCAAGAAATGCCTCGTGTAACACCTCGCCCGTTTGGAAGGTTTATAATAACCCGTGCCTTTGGGGTAAGACTAATAGTGTCTAATATACTAAGAAGGATGTGTTATGAGATATTGTAATGGCAAAATGGTCGTATGATAAGTTTTGAAGTCAAGCAAGTTGCGAAACAAAAGTCGGAAAAAGTTATTGTAAATTCCTTTAAGGAATTCTCTTCAAATTTGGGTTAAATGTCTTGGGGTGTTTCTCCCTATCTATAAAGATTTAGTGGGCCCCCAATATATCAAATCGAAGGTCTGAGTCTAGTTTCAAATGCACTAAACCGTTTGTCCATACGGCTTCAGAATAGAGAGATATTCATATTTTCGTAAGACCGTGCAAGCAGACACCTCAAGGTAGGGCCCGCATCCTAAGTCGGTTTTGCTTTATAAAGGTGTTCCAGCTTCGTCTTAATTCATAAAAATCACCCAAAAGCTTCAGAAAATCAGAGGGAGAGTCCATAAATAATCCATGGACTTTGATCCTTTCAATTCGGAAGTTTAACGGAAGTTGCTCCACGTCGCGAGCTCATCATTTTGGTATAGTTTTCCCCGTCGATTTCATGGCGTATTTTCGTGGGTGTTGATGCAGCGAGCTAGCAGGTGTTTTCTGAGTATTTGGCAGTAGCTATGGAGTTATTTTGGTGAGGTATGGATCCCGTATACTTATCTATTTGTTGGATCAAGATTTTAAGCTTCTAGTTATGAAAAGTTATTGTTGCCGATATCTTGTAGTAGTTTCTTGTTGATTTTGGATTTGTTTGTTGTTCTTGCAAGGAAGCAGGTTTTTAATCTTGGAATATTGAATATTTTTGTCAAGGAAATTTCTCCCCTACGATCCTCCTTCGTTATTATATGTTCTAGTATTATTTTATGGATTTCTGAGCCACGAAGTGGTATTTTGGATTTGTGGCTTTGGACAGCCCCTTTATCTTGTTATGTTTTGTTATTGTTGTGGTGTTCTGGTTGTTGTAAGGTGTTGGAGGGATTGGGAAATTGTGCCATTCTTTTTGGGATCGCATACGATAGTGATTGAATTGGACAACGTAAAGTACGCCTTGAAATAGTGCCTCGGGAGCTCATCGCTCCTTTGAGATGTGGTTAACATATTATTGTTGTATTTAGTTGCCATTTCTTATTGTTATTGGCCTCATTTTATGTTTTGGAGTTGGCTAGTCGCGAGTGTGACATTAACACCTTATCAAATGGCTATGGCTCGTTCTTGCAGCCTCGTCGATTCTAGCAATTGTTCCATTACCTTGGTTGGTCAGGCTTCATAGAGACGCCTTTGGGGATTCAATTGAAAGTATTTGTTTTATGTGATTCAAAGCTTCCTGGAGTTGTTCGAGTCTGGACGATGTCGTTCCCGCAGCTAGTCATGGGATGACAGGTAGGTTATGGTTTTCCCCTATCTAGACTCTGCGTATTAGGCTATAACTGCATTAATTAGCATCCTTGGATGGGATGTTATAGGTTGGTACCCCAGACCTTGTCCGCCTTTCGTCCGTCTATTTCATACGTTGTTTGTAGTATTCACGTAGTAATGTATATTACCTTTGTGGTCCTGTGTGGCCTTGTATTGACTCCAGAACATAGATGGTGGGCTATTTGGGAATGTCCGCGAGTCCCGGACATGGAGATTATCCTTTTAGGCTGGTTATGTCTGCTGAGTAGCTATTGGGCCTGCGCAAGGCTGATAGGAATTATTGTGAGCCGTTGGGCTACTTTTATATTTGTGTGCGAGCATATCATCCATGAAAAAGGTTTCCCCCTGCATGTTTTACTACAGTTTTGGCTGTGAGCCACTACTGATAGTTTTCCTAAATTTGCATGGCCCTGGGGGCCCATTTTTGGTACTGTTGTTGATAGAAAAGGGGATTTTTGGATGTTTTTGCACTGATTTTATTACTGGTACTAGTCTCTGCGGGGCAGAGCACTAGACTTGATTTTATTACTGATACTAGTCTCTGCGGGGCAGAGCACTAGACTTGATTTACTATAGTTTTAGACCCGGTTATGCCTGGGCACCCTTGGAGGGGTTTTTGAGGCATTTTCTACTACTTTAGTCCTGGACGGGGTCTGGGTATGCATACTTGAGACTGGATCTCTATCTTGATCCCAGACTTGCTTCCGGATGACATGTCTTGATACTGAGTTTTAGTATGGGGTCGGGGACCTCCATTGACCTTGCCGCTCCGGGCCTAGGGCTTCGGGCTGCGTGCGCTGGAGGGAAGGGTATACGGTGGAGTAGAGGTATACAGGCTGAGTCCTTTCATGGAACCTGCCTGCTGGTCCCGATGGGCACCGGAGGAGGTACATACAGAGGTCCTATTTCATATCATATCATATCATGCATTGGATTCCACCCTTGTTTGCTGTGTGTTCAGTGTACGCTCCGGTAGTATGGGATGCTTGAGGGTTTGCTTTCACTTGATTGTGTTCCTCGGTTGTATGGGCGGCCGTTGGGACTGTAGGTAGACTATATTTACTCCTGTTTTTACTTAGAGCTTGTCTTGGCACCCGATTCTTGAAGGATTAGTGATGGCTAGCTGTTGAGTCTTTGGTTGTGGGATTTTTTATTATTGAGAGCGCTTTGGAGTCTTATCTTATTGAGGCACTTTTGTGTGGACTTCTGAGCAGAGTGTGAGACTCTGGTTCTATTCTTGTGGGAAGATGAGTGGTATCTCTCGGTTATTGTGGCCTAGTTATTTCATCCTAGGGTTGTACTTGTGAAATGATTCCCTGGTTATGCTATCATGTGATTGGAATGGTGTTATGACTTCTTTATAATGGCTGATTCCATTTTGAGTATGTTAGACTGCTCTCCGTCTTTCCCTTCCACTTGAGGTTACCGGTATATCGCTATTTTCTCAATTCTCTCTCTACTTATATTGTTGTGCAAGGAGTCCAGGTGCGTTCTCCTTTCCTTCACCTGTGATTCTGTGTAATTGTATCTCTGTGCTAGCATGTGATACTTGAAGCTCTTCGTTATGGATGATCTGTGCTAGCTCCTTGTGCCTTGCTTATTGCCTCAGTGACTGCTTTCTTGCTATCTGTTACTTACTGCTTTTATATCTTATATGCACTCAGTCGGCCTATGATACCTATGGAGTACCCGTGGTTTTGGTGCTCATACTACACTTCTGTACTTTTTTGTGCAGATATTAGCTGAGCTTTCACCGTTGATCACGTTGGAGACTCGTGCAGCTTTTGGATCTTTGAGACTAGGGTGAGCGCCTGACGGTCGGGGCTTGTCTACATCTCATCTGTTGTACTGTTGCTCCTTGTACTTTCAGAGGCAATTTATGTTGTATTTTGTTACTACTAGCACTTGTATCCTATTAGAAGCTTCTGTACTATTGATACCAAGTCTTGGGGTTGGTGTAGTTTCCTTTATGTATTTATATTCGAGTTTTGCTTTCGCTTATTTCTGCTTGCTGGTGTATTTTGGTTAGGTAGTACCCCATTACTAACCCTTCTAGGCTACGGGAATTGGTTCGCCTACTGGGGATTGTAGGTGCCATCATGACTTGAGAAATCGGGTCGTGACAGCTTGGTATCAGAGCTCTAGGTTCACCGGTGTCATGGAACAGAAGCAAGTGTCTAAGTAGAGTCTCGTGGATCAGTATGATGACGTCCGTATCCTATCTGCAGGAGGATACAGGGCATTGTTAGGAAATATTTCATCTTCTTGGCTCCTCATCGTGCGTTCCTGGCTCTATTGACTTTTAAACTTCAGTTGTTCATTCATTCTCGAATTCCTCAGACGAATGCTATAGCGGTTGGTGCCGAGGCTTCTGTGCCTGTTGCTTCAGTGCTTCCACTAGCGCCAGGACTCCAGAGTGAGGGTTTACTGCACTAGATAGGGGGTGTGGGGTCAGCCCAACCTCCGACTGGATTTATAGCAACCTCATCGCTTCAGGACATCGTGGCTAGGACTCTGAGTCCTTCGGTGAGTGTTTCAGTACCTGGTTCTGTGAGTGGTGCTTCAGTTATAGTTGAGCTTCTAGTTCTTCAGCAGGGTTGTCTGTCGGTATTGGAGTACGAGGTGAGATTTTCCCATTGGATTTCATCTGGTATAGGCTATTTTTGGTGTGGTGAGCATGGGCACTTTACTAGAAATTACCCCATATTGTGTATCCCGGACAGCCTGATTATTATCATTGTGGAGAGATTGGTCACCTTTATAGAGCCTGTTCCCGGCGAGGGCCGGTTGGGCCTTCAATTTTAACTACTCAGTCTAGAGTTAGATTTCGTCAGCTTGATGCTCCTCTTGGTGGGCCAGAGGTAGAGGTTCCTGATATTATTGCTGCAGGTTAGGATTTTGCTACCTTCGACTTATGTTAGTCCCGCTCGTGTTGCGATTCTATCCCTTCTGTCGTGTAATTGCTTATATGCCTACCTGCTACTTGTTTAAGTTGTTTGGCTACTCGGATTGTAGTATCAATATGTTGTTTTATTGGTAGTTTATTCTTTAGAAGTGGATGGGGGTAAGTTAGCCTTGAGAGGTGTTTTCTCGGAGTTGTAGCTCGTGGGTAGTTCTTGTTAGTCTATTTCTAGTTGGGTTATCCCTGTTTCATTGTGATTTTGGACTTGTGGTTGAGTTGCCCTTGTTGAGCGGTCCTAGATGGTTGTTGCCTAGGCCGTTATTGATACAATCATGGTTAGCTTGGAGCACATTAGGAGGGGCTTTTATATATGGACAATAGCTTGGAGCCCAGAGAAAGCCATGGAGCAACAAATGTACAAGGCCATGGGGGATCAAGATGCCATTTGGGCAATCAAGAAGGGCCCTTCTGGGTTATTTCCAAAATAGTCACTTTTGGGCTATTTTTGTAATAGCTATTTGTGTAAAGGTAATAACTATAAATAGTTTCCTTAGCCATTTTCATACTTAGATTATTGATGATTGAATTGTCTTGAATAGACTTGATATTTAGTTACTTTTAGGTTAGGATATTGATTGGGTTCAATTCCAATTATTGGTTTAGAATGAGTGATTAGGGTGGATTCCCGAATTGCTTGTGTTATCTTCTTTACTTAATTGATCATCGAGTTATCATCTTGTGGATTCAATTTGGTTTCTCATGCATTTGATTGAGTTCCCTTCTCCCTTGGTTGATTGTGGATTCAATTAGCCATTCTTTCTTCTATCCTCATCTCAATTTCTTCTGATTTTCATCTTAATTTCTTCACTATCTTTATTTTGTGTTGTTGAATTCCGTATTTTCGATATCGATTTCAGTCACTCGATTGAGATCGTTATCATCTTGGTATCAGAGCTTAGGTTTTACGAGTTGTTCCATCAATTCTTAGGTTTTAGGTTCATAAATTTGAAAAAAAAAAAATCATCCAAAAAAAAAACAGATTTTTTTGTGTTTTATTTGTTGTTTTTTACACTAGATTCGTATTCTCTAGTGTTTTTTGAGTCTAAATCCAAGATTTCAAGTGATTTTGAGTTGTAGGGAAGATTCTACCATTAAAGGAGTTTGAAGGTTTGAAAACTTGAAAATGGGTCTTGAAGATTAGGAGAGATTCGAGCTAGAAAAAATATTGGGATTTGTTCTCTAGCTTAAGAGGAAGCTTCTCCTAAAATTTGAAATGATTTCGTGTTGATTTGAAGGTGTTTCAAAATTTCACCATTGTTGAGCTTAAAACAAAACTTGAAGAAGGTGACGTGGGTTTATTTTCGGCTTGGAATTGAGGGCTAAAAGTTATTGGGGTTTGTTAGATGATAACGATCTCAATCAAGTGACTAAAATCGATATTGAAAACACGGAATTCAACAACACAAAATAAAGATAGTGGAGAAATTAAGATGAGAATTAGAAGAAATTGAGCTGAGAATAGAAGAAAGAAAGGCTAATTGAATCAACAATCAACCAAGGAAGAAGAGAACTCAATCAAATGCATGAGAAACCAAATTGAATCCACAAGATGATAACTCGATGATCAATTAAGCAAAGAAGATAACACAAGCAATTCGGGAATCCACCCTAATCACTCATTCTAAACTAATAATTAGAATTGAACCCAATCAATATTCTAACCTAAAATATCAAGTCTATTCAAGACAATTCAATCATCCAAAAATCCCCTATGAAAATGGCTAAGGCAACTATTTATAGTTATTGCCTTTACACAAATAGCCTATTATAAAAATAGCCCAAAAGTGACTATTTTAGAAATAACCCATAAGGGCCCTTCTTGATTGCCCAAATGACATCTTGATCGCCCATGGCCTTGTACATTTGTTGCTCCATGGCTTTCTCCGGGCTCCAAGCTATCATCCATATATAAAAGCCCCTCCTAATAGGCTCCAAGCTAACCATGATTGTATCATTCGTAGTGTTGAAAGGAGCTTGTGTTTAAAATTTCATGAAGATTGGAGTTAAATTGAGAGAGTTATGAATTTTTGAAATTCATCAATGTTCATAGTGTTCTTCATGAAATTCATAAATTGTTGAGGAAGAACCTTCAAAAAGGTGGTGTCCAAAAAGAAAAGAAGGGGAAAGTGTAAAGGTGTTTGTGGGGCCAAAGCAATACAAAAAAATATCTAAAAATTAAGGAGAAAAAAAAAGAAGAGAATTTCCGGCCCAATAGGACGCTGCCAGCTGTCCGTGGTCCCACCAGGCCTCCAATCCGCGTCAGCAGCGAATTCCAGCTGTCCCGAGCTGACTCCAGCTTCAGCTTCCGTGTTGAGCCAACAGACAAACGGCTTCCGCACCCCAGCTGTTGGCTTCCGCATTAGCTGAAGCTCCAGCTCCTCAGCTAACAGCTTCCGCATCCAGCCATGGCTCCAGCGAGCTCCTCGTTGGCTCCAGGCCCTTCAGCGATGGCTCCAGGCTTATTTTGGCCAGCCAGCTTCAATTTTGAAGATTTTTCAAGCTTTTCTCCATGGATTTCAACCAAATTTCTTCCCAAATGACTTTCTTAGCTCAAATCTTGGTAAATTAGTTTCTTTTTCATTAAATC
Source organism: Jaltomata sinuosa (assembly GCA_003996215.1). Lineage (NCBI taxonomy): Eukaryota > Viridiplantae > Streptophyta > Magnoliopsida > Solanales > Solanaceae > Jaltomata > Jaltomata sinuosa. The sequence continues at coordinate 55,314 of QJPP01003442.1, forward strand.
TACCTTCTTTTAGGTTCATAACTTGATTTTAATTAGTAGATTACCCTACTAAATATTATCAAGTTTCTTGAGTTCATTTTTTTTTCTTGCTTGTGCGTTTCTTTGTGTGCTTTTCTCATTTCATTTCGTAGATAATTTCTTGATTCAAGTCCTTTTAGTTTTATTTGAGCCGTCTTTCTTTAAAGAGTCACAAAGATCCATTCCTCCACAAGGATAGATAACCTTGAATTGATTGAGCAAAACTAGTAACACTATCAATTTGGTAAAGAAGCCATAGAAGGTGAGTTGAGAGTTCACTTAAAGAGTGGCATGAGGATTTTATTACTAACTTGTTTGCTAGTTTTGTAAGTACAAAACGAGCTATAAGGAAGCATGTCCTCTATAGCTTCGGATCCTTATGATGATGAAATGAGAGACTATGCTTGTAGCAATGGAGGCTATGAGTATGATGATGATGGAGATTGTGGAGGCTATGATAATAGCCATGATTTTGAGCCATATGGTGATAAGAACTACTACTTTGGAGATGGATGTGAAATGAATGGGGCTAATGTCTCTTATGATGAACATGAAGAAGTAGAAGTATCTTATGATGACGATGGTGGGGTAGAAGAACCTTGTGATGATTCCTATGATGATGATGAAGAATATGAGGAATCTCACCCTACCTACTATGAGGATGAAAATAACTTGAGGTATAGTTCTTCCTCACACATACTTTATGAGTCTTGTGATGAGAACACCGATGGAGCTAGAGAATATTCGTATGCCTTTTCTTGTGGTACTTATCCTAGTCAAAGTGGTGTGAGTGGGTATGTTGGTACAAGTGAAAGTCATCTAATGAGCAAGAGAAAATGTGCATTCCCTACTTGTAGAACTACTATATTTCATGCTTCTTATCCTAATTTCAATGTGTCTTGTTCTTAATATGGAAATGGTGTTGGAGGTAGGATGGAAGGATCAAAGGGACATGCAAGTAGAGTGAAATCAAATGAGACCCTTCCAGTGAGGGATCTTGAATCTTTTAGAACTAAAGAATTAGGGGATGCCATACAAAGAGGAGTTGACAAGATCATTCGATGGGTTGCCAATCTTAAGCCCGAGGAGTTACAAAAGATGATGAAGAAAATGATTCCTCATGAAGATGAACCAAAGGAGTTTCTATTAGAAGCAAAGCAAGCTACTCCTTGTAAGGATGACATTAAAGGGTTAATCATGAAGTGAAGGCATCCACTCTTTGTGCACCAAAGTGGAAGCTTGAAGTGAAGGGGTCATCTAACCCTTCACAAGGGATACTTGGCACTTGTCCAAACTCTAATAAAATTGAGAGACAAAAGATTGAGAGGAGTAAGGGTGTGATAAGTGACAACTCTAGAGTGGAAAAAGGAGAGGTTGTGTGGAGTGATGTGAGAGGGTTGTCACAATCTTATCCTAATTCATGTAACTTTTCTTGTTTCTCTAGTTATCTTGATACTCGTGCAGGTATTCTTGGAAGCAAGCCTAGCAAAGCACCTCAAAATATGGAGAATCAAGAGGTGTTAAAAGGCTTCCCAAAGGAGCATTTGTGCTTCAATGTTGGAAACCAAGGTGAAGATAATCATTCATATGAGCTACGAGGTAACAAAGCTAAACCTTACACTTTATTGAAAGTAAAAGATCATTGTGTGGCTAGTAGCCAATTGAGTGTAAGTGATAGCTTGTATATGTGTGAGCTTAAAGAGCCTTTACCTTGTGATGATCTTGATGACACCTTGTTGCATGATGATGATGCCATTGTTGTGGGTGCCCAAACACTAGTTGATCCTATAGATGACTTGATTGATTCTTCTAGTAAGATCGATTTGAGTCCATCTAGTGTTAGCACTTGTGACTTGAGTGAAAATATATTGTCATGTAATAGGGGTAGTCAAATGCTAGTTGGCTATAATGATGGTAATCATGTGTGTGATTCTTTTGAGCTTGATATGCTATCAACTAGTGTTTATTGTGGTATTGACCAACTTGCTTCTAATGATGACCTACTAATAGAGGAGTTGTGTGATGTGATAAATGAACCTCAATTTAGTAATGGTAATGATATAGTTGGTCATGTAGTTAGTCATGTAGGATCTTTACTTAGAGGTAATGATTCCTTGAGTGTTGATTCCATTTCTTATTCTTCTCATGAGGATCTTGAGATAAAGTATGAACTTAGGGATAATCCTTTATTCAATGATGGCATGACTAATATGAAATAAAGATAGTGGTGTGTCTTATAATGTGGGAAGTGTATCCACTCTTGAAGGCTACTAATTATTTGAAAATCCACTATGGTATGATGACACACTTTCCAAAGACGAAACTTTCTTCTTGGAAGATGATAGTACTTCTATTGGAGGGGTTAGTGGTCAAAAGGAAAGGGGTGTATGTTCTCTAATGACCCCTTTATTCTTGTGTGACCCCATTCTTGATCAAAGACTTAATGCTTGTGGATCAAAGGGTGATTCTATATGTGGGCACACCTTGAATGAAGTTCATTTAAGTAACACCTTTCTCTACTACCTCTTTGCATATGATGATGTCCATGTTTGTATGGGATTTGTTTTATATAGAGGTAGGGGTTTCTTGGGTTGGTCCATTTGCCTTTGTGACCAAACTATGTGGGCCTTTTATATCTTTGACCCCGGTAAACCCTCATGGGTGTTTACACCAATGGTGACACCACTTTTGGTATGGTCTTATGGGGGAATAGGGAAGCAATTGTGTCTTAGGACCTTTGAAGTTTCTTTATTCCATGATATTTCTCATAGTCGAATCCTTTGTATGTTATACAATGCATTGATCTTATTTGACAGAAAGGATAGTTGGTTGTATTTCAAATATGTGCCTCCTTGGCAAGTTGGTATGGTTGGTAACCCATGTGCTAACCCTCATGCTATGAGGATATGTTTGTTGTTTGTCCTTCTTATATTCTTGCAAGGTTCGGATTCGAGGATGAATCCTTTTGAAGAAGGGGAGGATGATACAATCATGGTTAGCTTGGAGCACATTAGGAGGCTTTTATATATGGATAATAGCTTGGAGCCCAGAGAAAGCCATGGAGCAACAAATGTACAAGGCCATGGGGGATCAAGATGCCATTTGGGCAATCAAGAAGGGCCCTTGTGGGTTATTTCCAAAATAGTCACTTTTGGGCTATTTTTGTAATAGGCTATTTGTGTAAAGGTAATAACTATAAATAGTTTTCTTAGCCATTTTCATACTTAGATTATTGATGATTGAATAGACTTGATATTTAGTTACTTTTAGGTTAGGATATTGATTGGGTTCAATTCCAATTACTAGTTTAGAATGAGTGATTAGGGTGGATTCCCGAATTGCTTGTGTTATGTTCTTTACTTAATTGATCATCGAGTTATCATCTTGTGGATTCAATTTGGTTTCTCATGCATCTGATTGAGTTCCCTTCTCCCTTTGTTGATTGTGGATTCAATTAGCCATTCTTTCTTCTATCTTCATCTCAATTTCTTCTAATTCTCATCTTAATTTCTTCACCATATTTATTTTGTGTTGTTGAATTCCGTGTTTTTGATATCGATTTTACTCACTCGATTGAGATCGTTATCAATTATCTAGCGTGGCTAGAGATCCGTGTGATGGTTTGGTGTATTACCGGTAGTTGGGCCGGAGTTGAGATTTTGCCTCAGTTGGGAGATATTAGTTATGCATAGATTGGTTTGGTCTCCCGAGTGTCTAGAGTCGACCCTCTTTGTTGATTAGTTTAGGAGGTTGGCAGGTATGTGGGTTGTTCCCATAGTCTCCTCCACTTCCAGGTCCGTTGGGTGTTTGGTTGTATCCCTAGCTCCAGTTGGAACGAATCTTGGTCGTAGTTCTTTCGATGAGCTCTGGATGTTGGCATCGTGATTGGGTCTTGACTTTAAGCACTTCCAACTAAGTGTTGATCGTAACCTCGTGGTTGAGTTGTATTTGTAGGCATTTCGGGTGAGTTGGGCATCCGGCCCATCCTTCTCCTGCCTTATTGAATTTGACGTGTAGTTATGAGTAGTAAGGTAATGGCTTCAGGTTCTTATTTGAGAAAGGATTTGTAAGGTTTAGTATGTGCTAAGGAAGCATTTTTGTTTAGTTGAAAAACAAGGGAGATAACTCTTTGTATGTGTTTATGTGTCCTCGTAGTTGCCTGAGGTGGCGATGAAGGTTTGCTTTGGGATTGTGTGTTGGTGATTCGATCCAGCCATCTACACATTGTCGTGGGTTTTCCATCGATTGGTTTTTGTTTCAGTAGCAATTAGGGTGTTGGCAATTTGCATATTCAGGCCTAGTTGGCTTGGGTTCTTACGGGTTCATTGGCAACATCCTGGTTCGACCAAGGCTTTAGTTGGTAGTTTTGAAAGTCGGTGTTCAAAATCAAAACTTGGCAGGTTACATCGGATGGTTTGTGGCAGTTTCTATTTGGTTGCAGCATCCTAGTGCTGGGAGGCAGTGGGTGCGGGCAACTTAGCTTCTTTACTTTAGTTGTGGATGCGGCTATTGGCCTTGGACACCTAGTCCTTGGCTAACCTCTGCAGGAGGTGAGATATTCTAGATTTCAGCAGTGTTCTAGTTAGTATGAGGTTCTTCTACCATGGTTGGACAGACTCAGCGGCATAAGTTTGAGCTTCACCAGTGGTGTATGCTTTATGTGGTCAGCTTGTGCGGGTTAATACTAGCAAGGCTATTTTGAGCTCTGATGATACGTAGAGACTGATAATAGCCATTTGTTTGCCCAGGATTTGAAAGCTTGTTTAATTGATTCCTCCGGAGTAGTTGTTTATGTGGGGTTCTAGTTTTGGTTAGACTCGGCCAGTATGGACGAGAAGTTCATTATGATATATGCTTTGAAGTGGTTGGTTGTTTGCAGAACCAGTAGAGCGGTTGATTCGAGCCAAAGGAATGAGTTGAAAGTATATGCAAAAATTTCTATGGCTAGATGGTAACTTTGAACCCCATGCACCTTTTTTCTTTGCCTTCGGGTTGTTTTGACTTGATATTTGTGGCATGGTGGACTTCTTCCTGAGGTGAGATTCGTAAGGAAATTTCACATTCAATGTGTTCGAGTGTTTGGAGTAGCAGTAGTGTTTTCTAGAGTTGGGAGCTTGGATCATGGTTACAGACTTCGTGGTAGGCTTACCACACTTCTTGCAGGATTGTGGTTTTGGTTTGGCTCTTTTGGGCAGGTTGCCCTGGTTCATTCACTTTCAGCTGATTCAGACCTGGAACGGTTCAGTTAGCAAATTTGATGTTAGAAAAAATGTTCGTTGGTTGGTTGGTGGTCAGTCAAGGCAGGTAACTTTAATTTCAATGATATGCTACGGGTTGTTATCTTGGATGGCAAAGGCTAGTAGCCTATATATTGGCTTAAAACGCATTTGAATAAAGTGGGTGACTTCATTCGTGGTAAAGTATAAGCATAAACTATGGATCTCCGGTGTGTCAGTTGATGCTTCGAGGGTGGTTTGAGTGTTCAGCTTGTATGCAGATTCCTTTTTGTGGTGCTAAAGGATTCAGTTCAGAATAAAAAAAAAAGGGGGCTTTTGCGGAACAGCGGGTTCATGAGTTAGAGTTTTGGGTTGATGGATTTTCTGGTAAACTTGGTATGGTTTTAAGGATTTGAGTTTTGTGTGTTGATAACCTTGGTGCTCTGGTTTCGGTGTTGTGAAGGTGCTTTTTGGTTAAGATTCTCGAGGTTCAGTTTGGGTTGGCAGATCTTTGGAGGTTGAAATCTAGCTTGGCTAGTAAGAAATTAAGGCTTGGTTGCTTTCCTTGGTTCTGTTATATTGTGTGTCGTCCGGTCGCGGAGGTTACCCGGGTTGTCTGAGAGAGTAGTGCGGGCGTTGTATCCGCTATTCTTAAATCTTTGGTATTTTCTTCCTTCCTGACTTTCGGGGATGAAAGTCTTTTTAGTAGTGGATGATGTAAAGACCCTTCCGGTTATTTACACGTTTTTGCCTTTTTTGTACCATTAGAGCTTACTTGTAGTGGCCCAAGTCATTTATGGCTTTTCGGGACCGGTAGTTTGGTGCCCGGACCATTTGTTTGGTCTTTATGGCCGTTCCTCATTTTAGAGCTTCAACTTTGGAAATCATTGACTTTCGACAATATTCTTGGTAATATCAAAGAATTAAACCAAGGTTCTAGGTCAAAGGAATTCCTTACTCAAAAGTTCGAGTTAAAGAAATGCCTCGTGTAACACCTCGCCCGTTTGGAAGGTTTATAGTAACCCGTGCCTTTGGGGTAAGACTAATAATGTCTAATATACTAAGAAGGATGTGTTATGAGGTATTGTAATGGAAAAATAGTCGTATGATAAGTTTTGAAGTCAAGCAAGTTGCGAAACAAAAGTCGGAAAAAGTTATTGTAAATTCCTTTAAGGAATTCTCTTCAAATTTGGGTTAAATGTCTTGGGGTGTTTCTCCCTATCTATGGATCTCGTATACTTATCAATTTGTTGGATCAAGATTTTAAGCTTCTAGTTATAAAAAGTTATTGTTGCCGATATCTTGTAGTAGTTTCTTATTGATTTTGGATTTGTTTGTTGTTCTTGCAAGGAGGCAGGTTTTTAATCTTGGTATATTGAATATTTTTGTCAAGGAAATTTCTCCCCTACGATCCTCCTTCGTTATTATATGTTCTAGTATTATTTTATGGATTTCTGAGCCACGAAGTGGTATTTTGGATTTGTGGCTTTGGACAGCCCCTTTATCTTGTTATGTTTGGTTATTGTTGTGGTGTTGTGGTTGTTGTAAGGTGCTGGATTGGGAAATTGTGCCATTCTTTTTGGGATCGCATACGATAGTGATTGGATTGGACAACGTGAAGTACGCCTTGAAATAGTGCCTCGGGAGCTCGTCGCTCCTTTGAGATGTGGTTCACATATTATTGTTGGATTTAGCTGCCATTTGTTATTGTTATTGGCCTCATTTTATGTTTTGGAGTTGGCTGGTCGCGAGTGTGACATTAACACCTTATCAAATGGCTATGGCTCGTTCTTGCAGCCTCATCGATTCTAGCAATTATTCCATTACCTTGGTTGGTCAGGCTTCATAGAGACGCCTTTGGGGCTTCAGTTGAAAGTATTTGTTTTGTGTGATTCAGAGCTTCCTGGAGCTGTTCGAGTCTGGACGATGTCGTTCCCGCAGCTAGTCATCGGATGACAGGTAGGTTATGGTTTTTCCCTATCTAGACTCTGCGTATATAGGCTATAACTGCATTAATTAGCATCCTTAGATGGGTTGTTATAGGTTGGTACCCCAGACCTTGTCCGCCTTTCGTCCGTCTATTTCATACGTTGTTTGTAGTATTCGCGTAGTAATGTATATTACCTTTGTGGTCCTGTGTGGCCTTGTATTGACTCTGGAACATAGATGGTGGGCTATTTGGGAATGTCCGCGAGTCCCGGACATAGAGATTATCCTTTTAGGCTGGTTATGTCTGCTGAGTAGCTATTGGGCCTGTGCAGGGCTGATCGGAATTTTTGTGAGCCATTGGGCTACATTTATATTTGTGTGCGAGCATATCATCCATGAAAAATGTTTTCCCCTGCATGTTTTACTACAGTTTTGGATGTGAGCCACTACTGACAGTTTTCCTAAATTTGCATGGCCCTGGGGCCCCTTTTTGGTACTGTTGTTGATGGAAAAGGGGATTTTGGATGTTTTCGCACTGATTTTATTACTGGTACTAGTCTCTGCTGGGCAGAGCACCAGACTTGATTTTATTACTGATACTAGTCTCTGCGGGGCAGAGCACCAGACTTGATTTACTACAGTTTTAGACCCGGTTACGCCCGGGCACCCTTGGAGGGGTTTTAGAGGTATTTTCTACTACTTTAGTCCTGGACGGGGTCTGGGCATGCATACTTGAGACTGGGTCTCTATCTTGATCCCGGACTTGCTTCTGGATGACATGTCTTGATACTGAGTTTTAGTATGGGGTCGGGGACCTCCATGGACCTTGCTGCTCTGGGCCTGGGGCTTCAGGCTGCGTGCACCGGAGGGAAGGGTATACGGTGGAGTAGAGGTATACAGGCTGAGTCCTTCTATGGAACCTGCCTGCTGGTGCCGATGGGCACCGGAGGAGGTACATACAGAGGTTCTATTTCATATCATATCATATCATGCATTGGATTCCACCCTTGTTTGCTGTGTGTTCAGTGTATGCTCCGGTAGTATGGGATGCCGGAAGGTTTGCTTTCACTTGATTGTGTTCCTCGGTTGTATGGGCGGCTGTTGGGACTGTAGGTAGACTATATTTACTCCTGTTTTTACTTAGAGCTTGTCTTGGCACCCGGTTCTTGAAGGATTAGTGATGGCTAGCTGTTGAGGCTTTGGTTGGGGATTTTTTATTATTGAGAGGGATTTGGAGTCCTAATTTATTGAGGCACTTTTGTGTGGCCTTCTGAGCAGAGTGTGAGACTCTGGTTCTATTCTTGTGGGAAGCTGAGTGGTATCTCTCGATTATTGTGGCCTAGTTATTTCATCCTAGGGTTGTACTTGTGAGGTGATTCCCTGGTTATGCTATCATGTGATTGGATTGGTGTTATGACTTCCTTATACTGGTTGATTCCATTTTGAGTATGTTAGACTGCTCTCCGTCTTTTCCTTCCACTTGAGGTTACCGGTATACCGCTATTTTCTCAACTCTCTCTCTACTTACTTATATTGTTGTGCAAGGAGTCCAGGTGCGTTCTCCTTTCCTTCACCTGTGATTCTGTATAATTGTATCTCTGTGCTAGCATGTGTTACTTGAAGCTCTTGGTTATGGATGATCTGTGCTAGCTCCTTGTGCCTTGCTTATTGCCTCAGTGACTGCTTTCTTGCTATCTGTTACTTCTGTTATATTGTGTACCGTCCGGTCGCAGAGGTTACCCGTGTTGTCTGAGAGAGTAGTGCGGGCGTTGTATCCTCTATTCTTAAATCTTTGGTATTTTCTTCCTTCCTGACTTTCGGGGATGAAAGTCTTTTTAGTAGTGGATGATGTAAAGACCATTCCGGTTATTTACACGTTTTTGCCTTTCTTGTACCATTAGAGCTTACTTGTAGTGGCCCAAGTCATTTATGGCTTTTCGGGACCGGTAGTTTGGTGCCCGGGCCGTTTGTTTGGTCTTTATGGCCGTTCCTCATTTTAGAGCTTCAACTTTGGAAATCGTTGACTTTCGACAATATTCTTGGTAATATCAAAGAATTAAACCAAGGTTCTAGGTCAAAGGAATTCCTTACTCAAAAGTTAGAGTTAAAGAAATGCCTCGTGTAACACCTCGCCCGTTTGGAAGGTTTATAGTAACCCGTGCCTTTGAGGTAAGACTGATAGTGTCTAATATACTAAGAAGGATGTGTTATGAGGTATTGTAATGGAAAAATAGTCGTATGATAAGTTTTGAAGTCAAGCAAGTTGCGAAACAAAAGTCGGAAAAAGTTATTGTAAATTCCTTTAAGGAATTCTCTTCAAATTTGGGTTAAATGTCTTGGGGTGTTTCTCCCTATCTATAAAGAGTTAGTTGGCCCCCAATATACCAAATCAAAGGTCTACGAGTCTAGTTTCCATCGCACTAAACCGTTTGCCCATACGACTTTAGAATAGAGAGATATTCACATTTTTGTAAGACTGCACAAGCAGACACGTCAAGGTGGGGCCCGCATCCTAAGTCGGTTTTGCTTTATAAAAGGTGTTCTAGCTTCGTTTTAATTCATAAAAATCACCCAAAAGCTTCAGAAAATCAGAGGGAGAGTCCATAAATAATCCATGGACTTTGATCCTTTCAATTCGGAAGTTTAACGGAAGTAGCTCTACGTCGCGAGCTCGTCATTTTGGTATAGTTTTCCCCGTCGATTTCATGGCGTATCTTTGTGGGTGTTGATGCAGCGAGCTAGCAGGTGTTTTCTGAGTATTTGGCAGTAGCAATGGAGTTATTTTGGTGAGGTATGGATCCCGTATACTTATCAATTTGTTGGATCAAGATTTTAAGCTTCTAGTTATGAAAAGTTATTGTTGCCGATATCTTGTAGTAGTTTCTTATTGATTTTGGATTTGTTTGTTGTTCTTGCAAGGAGGCAGGTTGTTAATCTTGGAATATTGAATATTTTTGTCAAGGAAATTTCTCCCCTACGATCCTGCTTCGTTATTATATGTTCTAGTATTATTTTATGGATTTCTGAGCCACGAAGTGGTATTTTGGATTTGTGGCTTTGGACAGACCCTTTATCTTGTTATGTTTGGTTATTGTTGTGGTGTTGTGGTTGTTGTAAGGTGCTGGATTGGGAAATTGTGCCATTCTTTTTGGGATCGCATACGATAGTGATTGGATTGGACAACGTGAAGTACGCCTTGAAATAGTGCCTCGGGAGCTCGTCGCTCCTTTGAGATGTGGTTAACATATTGTTGTTGGATTTAGCTGCCATTTGTTATTGTTATTGGCCTCATTTTATGTTTTGGAGTTGGCTGGTCGCGAGTGTGACATTAACACCTTATCAAATGGCTATGGCTCGTTCTTGCAGCCTCATCGATTCTAGCAATTATTCCATTACCTTGGTTGGTCAGGCTTCATAGAGACGCCTTTGGGGCTTCAATTGAAAGTATTTGTTTTATGTGATTCAAAGCTTCCTGGAGCTGTTCGAGTCTGGACGATGCCGTTCCCGCAGCTAGTCATGGGATGACAGGTAGGTTATGGTTTTCCCCTATCTAGACTCTGTGTATATAGGCTATAACTGCATTAATTAGCATCCTTAGATGGGTTGTTATAGGTTGGTACCCCAGACCTTGTCTGTCTTTCGTCCGTCTATTTCATACGTTGTTTGTAGTATTCACGTAGTAATGTATATTACCTTTGTGGTCCTGTGTGGCCTTGTATTGACTCTGGAACATAGATGGTGGGCTATTTGGGAATGTCCGCGAGTCCCGAACATAGAGATTATCCTTTTAGGCTGGTTATGTCTGCTGAGTAGCTATTGGGCCTGCGCAGGGCTGATAGGAATTGTTGTGAGCCGTTGGGCTACTTTTATATTTGTGTACGAGCATATCATCCATGAAAAAGGTTTCCCCCTGCATGTTTTACTACAGTTTTGCCTGTGAGCCACTACTGACAGTTTTCCTAAATTTGCATGGCCCTGGGGGCCCGTTTTTGGTACTGTTTTTGATAGAAAAGGGGATTTTTGGATGTTTTTGCACTGATTTTATTACTGGTACTAGTCTCTGTGGGGCAGAGCACCAGATTTGATTTTATTACTGATACTAGTCTCTGCGGGGCAGAGAACTAGACTTGATTTACTACAGTTTTAGACCCGGTTACGCCCGGGCACCCTTGGAGGGGTTTTAGAGGTATTTTCTACTACTTTAGTCCTGGACGGGGTCTGGGCATGCATACTTGAGACTGGGTCTCTATCTTGATCCCGGACTTGCTTCTGGATGACATGTCTTGATACTGAGTTTTAGTATGGGGTCGGGGACCTCCATGGACCTTGCTGCTCTGGGCCTGGGGCTTCAGGCTGCGTGCACCGGAGGGAAGGGTATACGGTGGAGTAGAGGTATACAGGCTGAGTCCTTCTATGGAACCTGCCTGCTGGTGCCGATGGGCACCGGAGGAGGTACATACAGAGGTTCTATTTCATATCATATCATATCATGCATTGGATTCCACCCTTGTTTGCTGTGTGTTCAGTGTATGCTCCGGTAGTATGGGATGCTGGAAGGTTTGCTTTCACTTGATTGTGTTCCTTGGTTGTATGGGCGGCCGTTGGGACTGTAGGTAGACTATATTTACTCCTATTTTTACTTAGAGCTTGTCTTGGCACCCGGTTCTTGAAGGATTAGTGATGGCTAGCTGTTGAGGCTTTGGTTGTGGGATATTTTATTATTGAGAGGGCTTTGGAGTCTTATCTTATTGAGGCACTTTTGTGTGGCCTTCTGAGTAGAGTGTGAGACTCTGGTTCTATTCTTGTAGGAAGATGAGTGGTATCTCTCGGTTATTATGGCCTAGTTATTTCATCCTAGGGTTGTACTTGTGAGGTGATTCCCTGGTTATGCTATCATGTGATTGGAATGGTGTTATGACTTCTTTATAATGGTTGATTCCATTTTGAGTATGTTAGACTGCTCTCCGTCTTTTCCTTCCACTTGAGGTTACCGGTATACCGCTATTTTCTCAACTCTCTCTCTACTTACTTATATTGTTGTGCAAGGAGTCCAGGTGCGTTCTCCTTTCCTTCACCTGTGATTCTGTATAATTGTATCTCTGTGCTAGCATGTGTTACTTGAAGCTCTTGGTTATGGATGATCTGTGCTAGCTCCTTGTGCCTTGCTTATTGCCTCAGTGACTGCTTTCTTGCTATCTGTTACTTCTGTTATATTGTGTACCGTCCGGTCGCAGAGGTTACCCGTGTTGTCTGAGAGAGTAGTGCGGGCGTTGTATCCTCTATTCTTAAATCTTTGGTATTTTCTTCCTTCCTGACTTTCGGGGATGAAAGTCTTTTTAGTAGTGGATGATGTAAAGACCATTCCGGTTATTTACACGTTTTTGCCTTTCTTGTACCATTAGAGCTTACTTGTAGTGGCCCAAGTCATTTATGGCTTTTCGGGACCGGTAGTTTGGTGCCCGAGCCGTTTGTTTGGTCTTTATGGCCGTTCCTCATTTTAGAGCTTCAACTTTGGAAATCGTTGACTTTCGACAATATTCTTGGTAATATCAAAGAATTAAACCAAGGTTCTAGGTCAAAGGAATTCCTTACTCAAAAGTTAGAGTTAAAGAAATGCCTCGTGTAACACCTCGCCCGTTTGGAAGGTTTATAGTAACCCGTGCCTTTGAGGTAAGACTGATAGTGTCTAATATACTAAGAAGGATGTGTTATGAGGTATTGTAATGGAAAAATAGTCGTATGATAAGTTTTGAAGTCAAGCAAGTTGCGAAACAAAAGTCGGAAAAAGTTATTGTAAATTCCTTTAAGGAATTCTCTTCAAATTTGGGTTAAATGTCTTGGGGTGTTTCTCCCTATCTATAAAGAGTTAGTGGGCCCCCAATATACCAAATCGAAGGTCTACGAGTCTAGTTTCCAACTCACTAAACCGTTCATCCATACGACTTCAGAATAGAGAGATATTCACATTTTTGTAAGACTGCACAAGCAGACACGTCAAGGTGGGGCCTACGTCCTAAGTCGGTTCAGCTTATAAAAGCTGATTTCTCCTTCGTTTTAACCCATATTTTTCACCCAAAAGCTTCAGAAAATCAGAAGGAAAGTCCATAAATAATCCATGGACTTTGATCCTTTCAATTCGGAAGTTTAACGGAAGTTGCTCTACGTCGCGAGCTCGTCATTTTGGTGTAGTTTGTCCCGTCGATTTTATGGCGTATCTTCGTGGGTGTTGATGCAGCGAGATAGCAGGTGTTTTCTGAGTATTTGGCAGTAGCTATGGAGTTATTTTGGTGAGGTATGGATCCCGTAAACTTATCTATTTGTTGGATCAAGATTTTAAGCTTCTAGTTATGAAAAGTTGTTGTTGCTGATATCTTGTAGTAGTTTCTTGTTGATTTTGGATCTGTTTGTTGTTCTTGCAAGGAGGCAGGTTGTTAATCTTGGAATATTGAATATTTTTGTCAAGGAAATCTCTCCCCTACGATCCTCCTTCGTTATTATATGTTCTAGTATTATTTTATGAATTTCTGAGCCACGAAGTGGTATTTTGGATTTGTGGCTTTGGACAGCCTTTATCTTGTTATGTTTGGTTATTGTTGTGGTGTTCTGGTTGTCGTAAGGTGCTGGAGGGATTGGGAAATTGAGCGATTCTTTTTGGGATCGCATATGATAGTGATTGGATTGGACAACGTGAAGTACGCCTTGAAATAGTGCCTCGGGAGCTCGTCGCTTCTTTGAGATGTGGTTAACATATTATTGTTGGATTTAGCTGCCATTTCTTATTGTTATTGGCCTCATTTTATGTTTTGGAGTTGGCTGGTCGCAAGTGTGACATTAACACCTTATCAAATGGCTATGGCTCGTTCTTGCAGCCTCGTCGATTCTAGCAATTGTTCCATTACCTTGGTTGGTCAGGCTTCATAGAGACGCCTTTGGGGCTTCAATTGAAAGTATTTGTTTTATGTGATTCAAAGCTTCCTGGAGCTGTTCGAGTCTGGACGATGCCGTTCCCGCAGCTAGTCATGGGATGACAGGTAGGTTATGGTTTTCCCCTATCTAGACTCTGTGTATATAGGCTATAACTGCATTAATTAGCATCCTTGGATGGGTTGTTATAGGTTGGTACCCCAGACCTTGTCCGTCTTTCATCCGTCTATTTCATACGTTGTTTGTAGTATTCACGTAGTAATGTATATTACCTTTGTGGTCCTGTGTGGCCTTGTATTGACTCTGGAACATAGATGGTGGTCTATTTGGGAATGTCCGCGAGTCCCGGACATAGAGATTATCCTTTTAGGCTGGTTATGTCTACTGAGTAGCTATTGGGCCTGCGCAGGGCTGATAGGAATTGTTGTGAGCCATTGGGCTACTTTTATATTTGTGTACGAGCATATCATCCATGAAAAAGGTTTCCCCCTGCATGTTTTACTACAGTTTTGCCTGTGAGCCACTACTGACAGTTTTCCTAAATTTGCATGGCCCTGGGGGCCCGTTTTTGGTACTGTTGTTGATAGAAAAGGGGATTTTTGGATGTTTTCGCACTAATTTTATTACTGGTACTAGTCTCTGCGGGGCAGAGCACCAGACTTGATTTTATTACTGATACTAGTCTCTGCGAGGCGGAGCACTAGACTTGATTTACTACAGTTTTAGACCCGGTTACGCCCGGGCACCCTTGGAGGGGTTTTTGAGGCATTTTCTACTACTTTAGTCCTGGATGGGGTCTGGGCATGCATATTCGAGACTGGGTCTCTATCTTGATCCCGGACTTGCTTCCGGATGACATGTCTTGATACTGAGTTTTAGTATGGGGTCGGGGACCTCCATGGACCTTGCCGCTCCGGGCCTGGGGCTTCAGGCTGCGTGCGCCGGAGGGAAGGGTATACGGTGGAGTAGAGGTATACAGGTTGAGTCCTTCCATAGAACCTGCCTGCTGGTGCCGATGGGCACCGGAGAAGGTACATACAGAGGTTCTATTTCATATCATATCATATCATGCATTGGATTCCACCCTTGTTTGCTGTGTGTTCAGTGTACGCTCCGGTATTATGGGATGCCGGAGGGTTTGCTTTCACTTGATTATGTTCCTTGGTTGTATGGGCGGCCGTTGGGACTGTAGGTAGACTATATTTACTCCTGTTTTTACTTAGAGCTTGTCTTGGCACCCGGTTCTTGAAGGATTAGTGATGGTTAGCTTTTGAGGCTTTGGTTGTGGGATTTTTTATTATTGAGAGGGCTTTGGAGTCTTATCTTATTGAGGCACTTTTGTGTGGCCTTCTGAGTAGAGGGTGAGACTCTGGTTCTATTCTTGTGGGAAGATGAGTGGTATCTCTCGGTTATTATGGCCTAGTTATTTCATCCTAGGGTTGTACTTGTGAGGTGATTCCCTGGTTATGCTATCATGTGATTGGAATGGTGTTATGACTTCTTTATAATGGTTGATTCCATTTTGAGTATGTTAGACTGCTCTCCGTCTTTTCCTTCCACTTGAGGTTACCGGTATACCGCTATTTTCTCAACTCTCTCTCTACTTACTTATATTGTTGTGCAAGGACTCCAGGTGCGTTCTCCTTTCCTTCACCTGTGATTCTGTGTAATTGTATCTCTGTGCTAGCATGTGTTACTTAAAGCTCTGGGTTATGGAGGATCTGTGCTAGCTCCTTGTGCCTTGCTTATTGCCTCAGTGACTGCCTTCTTGCTATCTGCTACTTAATGCTTTTATATCTTATATGCGCTCAGTCGGCCTATGATACCTACTGAGTACCCGTGGTTTTGGTGCTCATACTACACTTCTGCACTTTTTGTGCAGATATTAGCTGAGCTTTCGCCGTTGATCACGTTGGAGACTCGTGCAACTTTTGGATCTTTGAGACTAGGGTGAGCGCCTGACGGTCGGGGCTTGTCTACATCTCATCTGTTGTACTGTTGCTCCTTGTACTTTCGGAGGCAATTTATGTTGTATTTTGTTACTACTAGCAATTGTATCCTATTAGAAGCTTCTGTACTATTGATACCAAGTCTTGGGGTTGGTGTAGTTCCTTTATGTATTTATATTCGAGTTTTGCTTTTGCTTATTTCTGCTTGCTGGTGCATTTTGGTTAGGTAGTAGCCCATTACTAACCCTTCTGGGCTACGGGAATTGGTTCGCCTACTGGGGATTGTGGGTGCCATCATGACTTGAGAAATCGGGTCGTGACACTTTAATTTGTGTTGTTTCATTTTGTGTTTCCGATATCAATTTTGATCATTTTCGATTGAGATCGTTATCATAGAATAATAATTAAAGAATATTATCTAAAATTATAAATAAATTTTATATATATATTATACACAAAATTAATGACATGTAATATTATATGAAATTTACGATAAAATAGTAATAACAAGAAATAACTTATATATTTATAAATTGAATATGAATTTAAAAAGTGTCAAGACAATGATAAAATACGTGATTTATTTAGTATATAAAAGTAATATGCGAGGAAGATTAAGCTTTAAAAATAATAATAACTAGTAAAATAACAGCCCGAGAGAGATATAGGGAGGTCAAAATTGGGTGTCAACAGCACCCCTTCCTTGCTCGGGAATGAAGGATGAATTGTCGGGCAAGGAACGTTGACTAGTAGCCAATTTTGTCCTATCAGAAATATGATTCTTTGAAATTAGAAGAAATATGAGGGGGCTGTAAAAAATGATATGGCCGAGACTTCCGTTTCAAGTCGCTTACATATCTTGGGTCTTACAAGAATCAGGTCGTGTGTAGTTCTAGATTTAGGGACGAACGAGGTTCCTATAGAAAATTGACAAATATGAGTTTTGACTAAGGATAGCATGAGTTGACAAGATTCTAAGTATGAGCAAGATGGAATGTGAATATGATTTTGGTTAACTTATGAGATATACGAATTATGCTTTGAAAACGAAAGAGTAAGAATTGCTCTTGGCCGTTTCTTATCTTGCCTTTGTCTGCAACTTCTAACATAACTAGATAAAATGGTTAGCTCATTAATATAGAGAAGTATTGACTAACGTGGCACAAAATAGTAGATAATAATAATGATGAAAGAAGGTGAGAAAGCTTATTTATTCAACGTTGTTGCATAACTTTTGAGAAACTTCAAAAATTCTGTCCCAGTTTAAACCTTTAAAGAGAAATCATTAGTTGTTAAACCTGTGAAACTTAATATGCTAGATAATCATGTTAGTATGTAATAATTTATGGCTTTTTGTAAGGCGAAAAAGACTAAATGTCCTATTGTAAAGGCGAACGAGCCTTAGTGTCTTATTGTAAGGCACACTAGCCTAAATGTCTCATTGTAAAGCGAACAAGCCTAAGTGTCCATGTCACGACCTAATTTCTCAGGTCATGATGACACCTACAACCCCCCAGTAGGTGAACCAATTCTCGTAGCCTGGAATGATTAGTAATGGGCTACTACCTAACCAAAATGCACAATAAGTAGAAATAAACAGAAGCAGAATGTAAAAGTAGACAAAGCAAAAGTAAAACTCGAATATATACATAAAGAAAAATACACCAACCCCAAGACTTGGTATCGATAGTACAGAAGCTTCTAATAGAGTACAAAGAGTAATAGTGCCAAAAGATGAGATACGGTCAAGCCCCGACCATCAGGCACTCACCCTAGTCTTGAATATCCATAATCTACACGAGTCTCCAACGCGATCAATGGCAAAAGCTCAACTAATATCTGCACAAAAAGTGCAAAAGTGTAGTATAAGCACCAAAACAATGGGTACTCAGTAGGTATCATCGGCTGACTGAGCGTATATAAGATATAAAATAGTAAGTAACAGATAGCAAGAAATTAGTCACTGAAGCAATAAAGGAGGCATAAGGGGCTAGCACAGAGAGTAGACAACCAAAAGTTACAAGTAAAACATGCTAGCACATAAAATATAATCACACAGAATCACAGGTGAAGGAAAGGAGAACGCACCTGGAGTCCTTGCACAACAATATAAGTAAGTAGAGAGAGAGAGTCGAGAAATGGCGGTATACCGGTAATCTCAAGTAAAAGGAAAAGACAAAAAGCAGTCTAACATACTCAAAATAAAATCAACAAGTATAAGGGGATCATAACACCAATCCAATCACATGATAGCATAAACAGGAATTCCCCTCACAAGTACAGCCCTAGGATGGAATAACTAACCCACAATCACCGAGAGATACCACTCAACTCCTGACAAGGAAAGAACCAGAATTTCATACTCTGCTCAGGAGGCCACACAAAAGTATCCCAATAAGATAGGACTCCTTAGCCCTCTCGATAATCAGAAATCGCACAACCAAAGACTCAATAGATTTAACCATCACTAATCCTTGATAATCGAGTGCCAAGACAAGCTCTAAATAAAGACAGGAGTGAATATAATCTACCTACAGTCTTAACGGCTGTCCATACAACCGAGGAATGCAATCAAGTGAAAAGAAACATTTCGGCCGCCCATACAATCGGAGCGTACAGTGAACACACAGCAAACAAGGGTGGAATCAATGCATGATATGATATGAAGTGACAGTAATCGGTATGTTCCCCCTCAGGCACCCCACAGGTCCGTATAGAGGCGGGACCTATGGAAGGCTATTTCCCGTGTACCTCTCCTCCGCCGTACAACCCCCCTCCTGGCACGTTGCGTCAGCCCATAGCCTGTGGCCTAGGAACGATAGAGGTCCATGGAGGTCTACCTCTCAACCACATACAAAAACTCAATCTCAAACATGTCCTCCAGAATCAAGTCAGGGTTCAAGCAAGTGGCTAAGTCTCAAATGTAGCTCAAAACTCAAAATCTCATAGTACATGCCCAGCATTGACCCGAGTCTAAAATAGTAGTAGTAATCTCAAAAGACCCTATCACAGGGTGCCAGAGGTATACTCGAGTCTAAATCAGTAATAAAAGTCTCAATAACCCCCTCCAAGAGTGATAACGAACAAAGAGGGAAGAACAAGAAGGAAAGAAAACAAAAGAAGGATATGTGAGTTAATATTCAAACTCTTGAATTTATAGGCAACAAGGGACTTGATACCCTCACCTCCCAATTGAATTCAATAATTCAAACACAAACCCTAGTTTGAGAAAAATCAAAGGAACTCAAGAAACCACAAATGAGAAACCTTCGATTAACCAAACCAAGAAGTTCACCAACAATTCCAAGATCCACACTACTAAAATTACCAACTAATGCTAGGCTTCACCTAGAAACTAAAAGCTAAATACCTAGAAACTACAAGCTTCAAAGCTCAATATTCAATATTCATCAAAAACTAGTCTTCAAAATAAAGAAAAGCTACTACTTATACTAAGGAAATAAGAAGACATTGACTTTTTACAATATTACCCTTAATGAAGC
>QJPP01003445.1:0-72200 GCA_003996215.1 Jaltomata sinuosa
AACAACAACAAATTGGGGCATCAGCGAGTGCTAGGTCAGGTGGCTCAGAAAGTTCTAGGCTCGAGAGTTTATCTGCCTAAGTCCTCCTTTATTTATAGGCTCTGACCCACATGAGGATCCTCAGGAGTTTATTGATCAGACTTAGCGAGTACTTCGAGTCATGCATGCAACAGTAGTGGAGGCAGTGGAGTTTGCATCTTTCAGGTTACGAGATGTGGCCATTTTATGGTTCGAGGCTTGGGATCGGTCTAGGGGATCAAATGCACCCCCAGCTGAATGGGAGGAATTTTCAGAGGCCTCCCTAGCTCACTATCTTCCACAGGAGGTTCGAGAGGCCAGACTTGATCAATTTCTAGCCCTTAGGCAGGGCAATATGAATGTTCGACAGTATAGCCTCAGATTTAATTCATTAGCCAGGTATGCCCCCGATATTGTGAGTACGATGCGAGCTAGAGTTCATCGATATGTGCATGGTCTTAAGGATGAATTGATTAAGGGATTAACAATAGCAGCCACACAAGAGGATATGAATATTTCTAAGATACAGGCTATTGCTCAGACTGCAGAGGATCTTGAAGTACAAATTGGAGATAACCAAAGCCGAGAAAGGGATCAGCATAAGAGGGCTAGATCTACTGGGTCCTATGTAGAGCCACGATGTAATGTTAGGCCACATTTTAATAGGCGATCACCCTACCCTACTAGTGGTGCCCCATATCAGTTGCAAAGGCAGAGGTATGATCGTTTTTCTCAGACTGGACCAGGCCACAGTTCAGGTGCATCCAGTTCCTATCGCCAGGGGAATTCAGGTCAGATGAGGCCACCTTTGCCACCTTGTGTTCAGTGCGGTAGGAAGCATCTTGGGATATGTCGCCTGGGTTCGAATACTTGTTATTCGTGTGGGCATCCTGGTCACTTTATGCGAGACTGTCCGAGTAGAGGTAGGAGTGAGATATCCCATCCTACAGGGTCGATGACAGCTTCTTCATCTACTATTCGTCCCCCAAGGACAGGACAACAGGCTACACCAGGTCGTGGTAGAGGTAGGGGAGGAGGAGGAGCATCCAGTTCAGGCAGTGGTCAGAATCGCACTTATGCTCTAGCCGATCGCCAGGACTTGGAATCGTCACCTGATGTTGTTACAGGTACATTGACTATTTTTACTCATGCTGTTTATGCACTTATAGATCCTGGCTCTACTCTTTCATATGTTACCCCGCTCGTTGCGAGTAAGTTGGGGGTAGGCCCTGAGTTATTGCCTAGACCATTTGTTGTATCCACGCCAGTTGGTGAATCTATTATAGCTAGACGAGTTTATCGAGATTGTGCAGTGTGGATTTATGACCATCTCACTTCAGCTGATCTAATCGAATTAGATATGATTGACTTCGATGTCATTATGGGCATGGACTGGTTAGCTTCATGTTATGCTAATATCGATTGTAGAAATAAGGTTGTCAAATTCCATTTTTCGAAAGAAACAATCCTGGAATGGAAAGGTAATGCTGCCACGCCAAGGGGTAGGTTTATTTCCTACCTTAAAGCCCAGAAAATGATTTCTAAAGGCTATATTTATCATTTAGTCCGAGTACAAAGCACAGAGGATGGACCAGTGACTCCTCAATCAGTTCCCGTGGTGGGTCAATTTCTAGATGTATTCCCGGATGAGCTTCCAGGAATCCCTCCAGAAAGGGAAATTGAGTTTGCCATTGATCTACTCCCAGATACTCAGCCAATATCAATTCCCCCTTACAGGATGGCTCCTGCAGAATTAAGAGAGTTAAAGGAACAATTAAAGGATTTACTCGAAAAAGGTTTCATTAGGCCTAGTACATCGCCATGGGGCGCACCAGTTTTGTTTGTTCGTAAGAAGGATGGGTCCTTGAGAAGGTGTATCGATTACCGACAACTGAACAAAGTTACAATCAAGAATAAGTATCCGCTTCCAAGGATTGATGACCTTTTTGATCAGTTGCAAGGCGCCAAATGTTTTTCAAAGATTGACTTGCGGTCGGGGTATCACCAGTTACGTGTTAAAGGGGTAGATGTTCCAAAAACAGCTTTTAGGACAAGGTATGGCCACTTTGAATTTTTAGTAATGTCTTTTGGGCTTACTAATGCCCCAATAGCTTTTATGGACCTAATGAATCGGGTATTCAAGCCATTCCTAGATGTATTCGTTATCGTATTTATTGACGATATCCTGATTTACTCGCAGTCCAAAGCCGAACATGCTGATCATTTACGTGCAGTATTGCAAACACTTCAGAATCATAAATTATATGCAAAGTTCTCCAAATGTGAGTTTTGGTTGACTTCAGTGGCTTTTCTTGGCCATATAGTTACAGACGAAGGTATTAGAGTTGACGGCCAAAAGATTGAAGCAGTAAAGAATTGGCCGAGGCCCTTGAATGCTACAGAGATCCGTAGTTTTTTGGGCTTAGCAGGTTATTACCGAAGGTTTGTAGAAGGGTTTTCTTCTATATCTGCACCATTGACAAAGTTGACTCATAAAGCTGCCAAGTTCCAGTGGTCTGATGCATGTGAGCAGAGTTTTTAGGAGTTGAAGGACAGGCTTACTTCAGCACCTGTCTTAACTCTGCCAGAGGGCACAGAAGGTTATGTTGTTTATTGTGATGCTTCAAGGATTGGGTTGGGTTGCGTTTTAATGCGACATGGTAAAGTTATTGCCTATGCCTCGAGACAACTAAGAAAGCACGAACAAAATTACCCTACTCACGATCTTGAATTGGCAGCAGTTATATTTGCCTTGAAAATTTGGCACCATTACTTGTTTGGAGTCCATGTAGACGTGTTTTCGGACCACAAAAGTCTAGAGTATTTATTCAAACAGAAGGATTTAAACCTAAGGCAAAGAAGGTGGCTAGAGTTACTAAAGGATTATGACATAGATATTTTGTACCATCCAGGGAAGGCCAATGTAGTGGCCGATGCACTTAGCCGCAAATCCATGGGAAGCTTGAGCCACGTGGAAAATAGGAAGATTGAGATGACAAGAGAACTACATCAGTTAGCTAATTTGCAGGTTCGACTACTAGACCAAGGTAATGGGGGAGTTGTTATTCAAAGCACAGCGGAATCCTCACTTGTGACAGAGGTAAAGGAAAGACAATATGATGATCCAGAATTAGTAAGATTGAGGGAGGAAATTCCACAACAGAAGCAACCACTAATAGAGCTTAAGGAGGATGGGTTACTGAGATATCAAGGTCGTCTATGTGTACCTAACGTCGGGGAGCTTCGGGAGAAAATTTTGGCAGAAGTTCACTATTCCCGCTATTCAATCCATCCAGGAGCGACGAAGATGTATCATGATCTTCGACAGATTTATTGGTGGAATAATATGAAGAGAAATATTGCAGAGTTTGTAGCCCAATGCCCGAATTGACAACAAGTAAAAATTGAACACCAGAGACCCGGAGGTCTAACTCAAAGTATAGTGATACCTACCTTGAAATGGGAGGTGATCAACATGGACTTTATTATAGGCTTACCCCGTACTTATCGAAAGTATGATTCCATATGGGTGATTGTAGATAGACTTACAAAATCAGCTCACTTTTTGCCAGTCAGGATAACTTATACTGCTGAAGATTATGCCAAGTTGTATATTAGTGAAATAGTTTGACTTCATGGTGTCCCAATTTCCATCATTCAGATAGGGGTGCTCAGTTTACAGCAAATTTCTGGAGGTCTTTCCAGAGAGGCTTAGGTACTCAAATAAGTCTCAGTACAGCTTTTCATCCACAGACAGATGGACAAGCTGAACGCACTATTCAAACACTCGAAGATATGCTACGAGCTTGTGTACTAGATTTTAAAGGGAGTTGGGATGACCATTTGCCACTAATTGAGTTTGCTTATAATAATAGCTTCCATGCAAGCATTCAAATGGCTCCTTATGAGGCTTTATACGGGCGAAAGTGTAGATCACCAATTGGATGGTTTGAAATTGGAGAAGCAGGATTATTAGGGCCAGACCTAGTTAATCAGGCAATGGAGAAGGTGAAGCTAATCCGAGAAAGATTACTAACAGCCCAGAGTAGGCAGAAATCATATGCAGATGTGCGACGTCGGGATTTGGAATTTAATATTAGTGATTGGGTTTTCCTAAAGGTTTCGCCTATGAAAGGCGTTATGCGATTTGGTAAAAAGGAAAGCTTAGTCCAAGATATATTGGACCATACAGGATCATTCGGAGGGTAGGAAAAGTGGCATATGAGCTAGATTTACCCACAGAATTGGAGACAGTCCATCCTGTATTTCATGTATCGATGCTACGAAGGTGCATAGGAGATCCTTCACGTATTATGCCTATTAAAGATGTTCAACTTTCTGAAGACTTATCCTATAAGGAAGTACCAATTTCTATCCTAGATCGTCAAGTTAGGAAGCTCAGAACCAAAGAAGTAGCCTCAGTAAAGGTGTTGTGGAGAAATAATAATATTGAAGAAATGACGTGGGAAGCCGAGGAAGAAATGAGGAAAAAACATCCCCAGTTATTTATGACTTGAAGATAGTACATAGGTAAGTCATATTCTTATATTCTTCATACTCTTCCTACTATGCAAATATGATCAGGTTTGAACATGTGAAAATGATTACATTTAATTGTATATAGTTGTATCGCCCTGTGAGGCATCGTGCTGGACTTTTGCTGAGTTTCAGGTTTTTGGATAGTCCCAATTATAAAGGAAACTCTGCCGAAATTTCAAAAAAAAAAACCTAAGGGACTAGAGCTCTATATGCATTACCCTCATTCGAGGACGAATGATTCTAAGGGGGGAAGGATATAACACCCCGTACCTTTCAAAACCTATGTGACTAAGTAAATATCGACGAAGGTATTTGAGCTCGAGATTGTGAAGGGGTACTTTGGCCTAGAATTTGAAATGGTCAAATGTATATAAGTGTTAAGTTAAATTATAAGGAGGAGGGTTTTGAAAATGAGATAAAACAAGTGAGGTACTTGCTCGACTTATCTAAGCTCTTAGGTGACAAGTAGGTGCATCACCTACCTACGCTAACGAACTAAGTTCCGAGGGCCGATTACGGGCAGCAACACCATGGATTATTAGACCTAATGGTAGCCCAAATGAAGCTTAAAGTTGGCCCATCAAAGCACAACCAAATCTGGCCCAAACAACTACAAAAGGTAGCCACCAATATTGACCACATTTTGACCCAAGAGAAGCCCAAAATCAGCCCCAAAACTTAACCCTTTTGAGGCCCAAGCAAAGGGTAATTTTGGCCCAAGTTTCTTGACCCATTTTGGCCCAAATATACTCAAAAAAAGTCGGCCAAAAAGGTCCCTTTATATAGGCCATTTGCTGATCAATGTTGAACACAAAAAGCTGGAAAATTCTCTCTTATCTCATTTCTTTTTGGCAGCCCTTCTCTCCCTTTAGGGTTCTAAGAAGACCAAGATTAATTGAAGCTTAAGGTGAGTTAAACAACTTGTTATATTGGTATTAATATACTACATATAGCTAGGATATCCTATGGTAAGAAAGACATGAACTATGGCAGCCCTTTCTTATGATTTAACACATGGAAATTGTGTAACAATTAAGAGATTTCTTCTTCTCTTGTTGGTGTATGTGTAGGGGGTACTTAAGCTTTTAAAGCATCAATAAAAAGAGGATAAAAACACACCTTCAAGTGTGGTAAGTACTCTGCCCATAATAATATTTTTGGATTGAAGTTCGGATGAACAATTGTTGTTGAATTGTTGTTAAGAACTCACGGGACGGCGATCGGAAGCCGTGAGTTCAATGTGTTGCTATTGTATTTCGGCATGGTGGGTTGTGTAGGGGATGTTTGATGTGTTTTGTATTATTGGAGGCAGTAGGTTGGTGTGTGTGTGATGTGTATTGGATAAGGGGAGGAAGGTGTGACGATACACCTTTAATTAATGCAAAATACGTAAATCTGCCCGGGAAATGTTTAGCTACTGTTTTGGGAGTGTTGCAGCAGGTTTAAGAGCTAATATTAGCTTCATTATACCCTTGTGTTGTAGATTAACTTAATAAAGGAAAGTCCAAGTTGTGGTAAGCGCAATCTTCGGAAAGAACGAGGTATGTTAAGGCTTCTTTATTCCTTATCGGCATGAATCTAGAAATAGAACTCTAAATCTCCGAAAGAAGGAATTTGAGTATTTTGTTGTAAGAGAGCTGATTTGGTAACTCAACAAGTCTTAAGGAACTAATTTATACATTATGGTGATTCAAGTCGCCTTCTTATAAAAATCTGATTCTTTTTGCACGAAATGTAAGTTATCCTTTTGTCAAGTTTCTTCTTTGTATTGTGATCTCTAATCAAGCTTTAGAAAGTATACAATGAAAGTTAGAAAGTCAAATCCCCATTTATATGTGTTTGGTATGTTGATTCCAACACCTAGTAAGCCAAGGCTAAAGAAGTTATCTAAATGAACCTTCATAAATAACAAGAATAGCTTTGAAGGTCAATCTAGTAATACACTTATTATGCGTGGTTTGCGTGTTAGTGTGCACCGAGGTGCTACTGCCATATTGAGGCTATTATATACATAGTGTGCACCGAGGTGCTATTGCCATATTGAGGCCATTATACACATAGTGTGCACCGAGGTGCTACTGCCATATTGAGGCCATTATATACATAGTGTGCGCTGAGGCGCTACTGCCATATTGAGGCTATTAAATATAGGGTGCGCCGAGGCGCTATTGTGGTTCAGTGTGGGTTATAAAGAGTGAGTTGCAGCGTGAGTTAATGCATGTGTTGTGTTCTAAAAAGAATAAAGGAGAAAGAGCTTAATGAGTCTTACCAATTACAGTTTACAAGTTTCATATTTTATCTTGTTCAGATTTACTACTTGCGACTTGCTTTTATGCTTCTACCTTACATGCCAGTACATTATTGTCGTACTGACGCCCCATTGCCTGGGGGCGCTGCATTCATGCCTGCAGGTCCAGACAGAAACCCAGATAGACCTCTTCAGTAGGAGTTGCGGAGTTCAGCCATTTTGGTAAGCTCCATTCTTCCTGGAGCTGACGAGTCAGAGGTCTAGCTTATATTTTGACCAGGTTATGTATATGTACAGCTTATGGGTAGTCCAGGGCCCTGTCCTGGATATGAGATATTTTACTTACTCCTAGAGGCTTGTAGACGTGTATATGTACATCAGTGTTGGGTATGGCCTTGTCGGCCTTGTTATTAGTTATCTACTATGATAATAGCCTTGTCGGCCTTGAGTTGCTTAACTACTATTGAGCTTTCAGTGTTTCCAATTGTAATTCTTAGAGACCTTGTCGGTCTCAGACCCCCAGCAGGTTCAACAGAGATACACTCTATTTTGGCACCCTCGGCCTTTTGGGCTCCGGGTGTCGGTCATGCCTCCCATGGTTTGGGGCGTGACACAGAAGCACCACTAGGATCTCTTCAATTCAGCATTGGTGAGGCCTCTCACTTTTCCAAGGGCTCCAGTCTATTTCCTTATTATTAGTTGTTTCTAGTATATTATTCAGGTTGTCGGGGGCCTAGTCCCCAAACCTACTCTCAGTATATTAGAGGCTTTATAGGTGAGTCAGTTTGGTAACAGTTTTCAGCTTGTTCTACAAACATCTATATTATGCAAACTTCTTATATTTATCTATAATGTATCGAGTTTTGTTTTCTAAAGTATTGCATGCTAATTTATTTCAAAGGTTCCGCAACCTGATTTTGTAAGTTTAGTAGCAAGCTAAGCAAAAGGTCTGCTCAGGACAGTAGTGATTCCGAGTGCCAGCCATGCCCAAGATGTAGGCTCAAGACATGACAAAATTGTTATCAGAGCACTAGGTTCAAGAGTCCCAGGATATCTATGAAGCCGTGTCTAGTAGAGTTCTTATTGGTGTGAAGTGTGCTACACTTATAATAGGAAAGCTGCAAGGTGTTAGAAAGTACCACCCTTCTTTCATACTCTAGTTCATGTGATTGAGTTTAACTCTATAAAATTTTCTTCTAACTTGTGCATTCACATATTTAAGATTATGCCTCAAAATTGTACTGCTACTCAGCGGAATACTACCACTGTTGAGGTTCTTGCTAGAATCAACACAAGTAATTTGGCCCCACTGACCAGGATGTAGACTAGGAATAGAGCTCACTCGATAGATCATGATGACAGTGTCGTAGCCCAAATTATACTAGCTAACACAGTGAGAATTAAAGAGACACCTGCTCCTCAGCCTCCTAGCACTTCTACTTATGAGGCAGAGTTTAGGGGAGCTATTTCAATGCTTACTCAGTTAGTTTTTGCTCAGTAAGGCTGTTAGGACACAACACCTACAAGCTCTAGTTTGCATAATTCATTAGGTGCTTCAAGGATTGGGGAATTCCTAGGATGAACCAGCCAGTGTTCACAGGGTCTAAGGCTGATGAGGACCCTTGAAACTTTATCGATGAGGTATGGAAGATCTTGAGGGTAATGCATGCTATGGAAATTAAGGGAGTAGAACTTTATTATTATCATCTCAAAGATATTATGAATGTTGTAGTATGATTAGTGGGAGCAAGGTCATGGTGAGAATGCAGCTTCAACAGTCTGTGATAACATAAAGGTAGCATTTTTGAATCATTTCTTCTCTCAGGAGTTGAGAGAGTATAAGGCAAAACAATTTGTGAATTTGAATTAAGGTTTGATAAGTGTGAGAGAGTACAAGGCAAAATAGTTTGTGAATTTGAATTAAGGTTTGATGAGCGTGAGAGAGTATGACCTCAAGTTCACTTAGTTATCTAGCTATGCTCCAAGGATGGTGCAAGATATGAGGGCAAGAATGAGACAATTTGTGTCTGGTGTTGGTAGGCATGTGAAGAAAGATTGTAAGACCACACTATTGATTAGTAATATGGACATCTCTGGGATTATGATTAATTCTCAGAAACTCATAGAGGAGAAATAGAAAGACAGAGAGGAACACAAAATTAAGAGGGCAAAGTGAGCAAGCCATGAGTCCAGTCAGCAGAGGAAAGGAAACGATAATAAGTACTTCTTTCAAAGGAGGTCATCTGAACCTACATCATCAACAACTAGTGCACCGACACATAGAAACATAAGTGATCAAAAGTTTCAGGGTAGTTAGAATTTCAGAGCTCATGGTTCTTAAACGTATGGTAGTATGGCTCAGGGAGCTACTTTGTACCCATATTATGGTAAGTGTGGTAGATCCTATCTGGAGGAGTGTCATGATGTCATAGGTAGATATAACAACTATAGCTAGTTTGACCACTATTTGAGAGATTGTTCATTTATGAGGCAAGGTAATGGGGGAAACAGAGCCTAGTCTAATACAACAACTCCAGCAGGCAGAGTTACCTAGAAGGGCACTACATCAAAAATATAAGGTGGTCAGAACTGTATGTATGCTATGTCTAGCTGACAGGGTCAGGAAAATTCTCCATATATTGTCACTGCTATATTAAAAGTTTTCTCTATAGATTCTTATACTCTACTTGTTACAGGTTCCACTTTGTCTTTTGTGACTCCTTATATTGTGATAAAGTTTAGAATATATCCTAAATAACTTTTAGAGTCTTTCAGCATCCCTACTCTGGTTGGTGATTCTGTAGTGGCTAAGATAGTCAATAGAAATTGCACCATTTCAGTCCATCATAAAGACACCACATGTGACTTAGTCAAGTTAGATATTATGGATTTTGATATCATTCTAGGCATGGACTGGATATATTCCTGTTATGCCTCAGTCAATTGTAGAACCCGAGTAGTAAAGTTCCAGTTTCCAGATGAGCCAGTCTTAGTTTGGGAATGTAGCCCAGTTTTGCCTAAGGGTCATTTTATTTCATACCCTAAGGCCAGAACGTTAGTTTTAAAGGGGTGCATCTTTCACTTAGTCAGAGTTAGAGACTCTAGTGCTGAGACACCACCCCTTCATCAGTTCTAGTCGTGAATGAGTTTTAAGAGTTCTTTCCTGATGATCATCCAGGAGTCTGTCCCAATAGCGAAATAGAATTAGGAATAGATGTACTTCTCAATACTTAGCCTATCTTTATTCTTCAATATAGTATTTCTCTTGTTGAGTTAAAAGAGCAGTTAAAAGATCTCCTTAATAAAGAATTTATCCTACCAAGTGTCTCACCTTGGGTTGCTTTGGTTCCCTTAGCATATGCATTGACTATCGCCACTTGAAAAAATTCACCATATAGAATAAATATCCCCTTCCTAGAATTGATGACTTGTTCGACCAACATCAGCACGCCACTTGTTTCTGTAAGATAGACCTCAGATCCGACTATTATCAGTTGAAAGTCAGAGAAAGTGATATTTCAAAGACAAATTTAAGGGCCCATTATGGTTACTTTGAGTTCCTTGTCATGTCTTTTAGTTTGACTAATGCTCCTGCAGTATTCATGGACCTCATGAATAGAGTTCTTAAGCAGTACCTTAATATGTTCATTGTTGTGTTCATCGATGATATCCTAATCTACTCCAGAAGTGAAGAGGATTATGATAATAACCTCAGAATTATCCTTTAGGCTCTTAAGTACCATGAGTATTCACCAAGATTGAAGTCCATAGCATTCTTGTGCCACATAGTCTCCAGTTAGGGTATTAAGGTTGAATCTCAAAAGATTGAGGCAGTAAAGAGTTGGCCCAGACCCACAACCCTGATTGATATTAGGAGTTTTTTGTTTTGGATGGCTATTATAGAAGGTTTGTAGAAGGGTTTTCGTCTATTGCTGCTCCTTTGACTAAGTTGACCCAGAAGAAGGTTAAATTTCAATGGTATGAAGCTACGAGAAAAGCTTTTGGGAATAAAAAACTCGATTAACCACTGTTATAGTGTTGACCCAACCAGAAGGTACAAAGGGCTTCATCCAAAGTGTGCATTGGTTGTATTTTGATGCATAATGAAAATATTATGGCTTATTCTTCTAGACAACTTAAGAATCATGAGAAAAACTTCCCGACTCATGATCTTGGGTTGACCGCAGTGGTTTTTGCATTAATTTTGGCATCATTATCTCTATGGAATGCATGTTGATATGTTCACCAATCATAAATGTCTTCAATATATTTTCAGCCAGAGGAAGCGAAATCTTAGGCAAAAGACATGGCTTGAATTTCTTAAGGATTACGAAATGAGTATTCTCTATCACCCATGTAAAGCTAATGTGGTTGTTGATGCTCTTAGTAGGCTATATATGGGGAGTACTGTCTATGTAGAAGAAGGAAAGAAAAAGTTGGCTAAGGATGTGCATAGACTTACATGTTTTGGAGTTTGTCAATTAGACTCTAAGGAGTGGCATGATTCTCTAGGATAAAGCTGAATCATCTCTAGTGGTGGAACATAGAGAGAAGCTAAATAGTGAACCCATCTTGCTCCAGCTAAAAAAAGAATTTCACAAGCAAAAAAATGATGGTTTTTTATCAAGGGGGAGATGGTGTTTTGAGGTAACAAAGTAGGGTTATTTGTTCCTAATGTGGATGGTCTCCGAAATAGAATTATGGCAGAAGCACACAGTTCTCGATATTCGATTCGCATAGGTTCCACAAAGATATACCATGACCTGATAAAAGTCTATTAGTTGAATGGTATGAAAAGAAACATCACAGATTGTGTTGTTAAGTGTCCAAATTTTCAGTAATTTAAGGTTAAGAACCTAAGGCTAGGTGGAGTGGCTCGGAATATAAATATCCCTGAGTGGAAGTATGAAATAATCAATATGGATTTCACCACAAGTCTACTACAATCTTGATGACAGCCTGGCCCGATATGGGTAATTGTAGACCAAAATGAACAAGTCAGCCTATTTTTTGCTAGTAAAGACTACAAATTCAGCCAAGGACTATGATCGATTGTACATTCGTGAGATAGTCAAACTCTATGGAGTTCTGTTATCCATCATCTCAGATAGGGTGCTAAGTTCACCTCCCAGGTTTGACATTCATTTCAGAAAGGTTTGGGTTCGAAGGTGAACCTTAGTACTAATTTCCTTTTGCAAACAGATAGTCAGGCAGAGCATACCATTTAGAATCTTCAGGATATGCTAAGATCTTGTGTCATTGACTTTAAAGGTAACTGGGATGACCATTTGCCTTTCATAGAGTTCATGTACAATTATCATTATCACTCCAATATTCAGATGGCTCCTTATAAGGCTCTCTACGGGCGAAGGTGTAAATCTCTAATTGGTTGGTTTAAAGTTGGTGAAGTGGAGTAATAGGTCCAAACATAGTTTGATAGGCTATGGAGAAGGTTAAGACTCTTTAGAAGAAGTTGAGGACCTCACACAGCTTCCAGAAGTCCTATTCTCACAGAAGACAGAGACTTAGAATTCTTAGAATTTGAAGTGGATGATTTGGTATATTTGAAGGTTTCACCAATAAGTGTGTCATGAGAATCAGGAAGAAAGGAAATCTTAGTCCTCACTATATTGGTTTGTATTGGATTTGAAAAAGAGTTGGTAAAGTAGCTTATGCGTTGGAGCTACCAACAGAGTTAGAAGCAGTTCATCTTGTGTTTTATATTTCTATGTCTAAGAAGTGTACGGGTGACCTCTCACTCATTGTGCCTACGGAAAGTTTTAGGGTGAAGGATTTCTTGTCTGATGAAGAGGTTCCAGTTAAAATTCTTGATCTTCAGGTTCCCAATTTGAGAACCAAAAAGGTAGAGTCACTAAAGGTTTTGTAGAGAAACCAGGTCATTGGGAAGCTGAAGAGGATATAAAAGTTAAATACCCATATTTTTTCACTCCTCAAGAAGTAGATGCTGAAGATACAATTTATTCTCTTTTTCAGATTCAACACTTGTGCTTTGTGTTTGAGTGTTTTTAGTTTTTACGTTCATGTTTGTTCCTTGTGCATTCCCATGAATTATTGTAATCTTAAGACTAGTTCAACTTAGACCCTATTAGCAAGTTCAATTTCGAAGAGAGTAGTTGAGTTGTCTTTTTTATTGTCTTTCCACTCAAGTTTGACCTTCGCTCGAGGACAAGCGATCCCAATTATATCATTATATGGCTCATGTGATGGTTGTTGGTTAGAGAAACTCCCCAAGAACTGAAATGTTATTTTGAGTATCTACTTTTGATGCATACTTTTGGTTGTAAAGTGTTGTTGTTAGAGTACACATGCATGATTTACTATTTAGTTGACCTCATTTTAGTCTCTATTCAGATTTACTCTTTTATCTGAATATTTAAATTTTAGCTAGTTGTTTCTTTCATCTATTTGTGTACCATACATTCTATGTAGTGACGTCATTCGATGCTACATATTTGTAGGATGCAGACTCAGGTGTTCATGATCAGCAGCAGACGCACCACTAGGATCTCTTACATTCAAAATTGATGAGACCTCCCACCTTTCAAAGGGCTCCAGTGTATTTCCTTGTTTTTAGTACTTTCTAGTAGATTATTTAGGTAGTTGATAAGTCAGTAATCTACCAACTTATTGAGCCTATATCCATGAATTATTGCTATGTTTTGAATAGATATAGAGGTTCTTATGGCCTTTATTAATGTCTATGCAGGTACTTTTGATAGATAATGATAAACAAGGAAATGGACCCAAAAAGAGCTCAAAAGGAGTGAAGTGTGAAGTTTTTGAAAAAGCTTAATATTCTGACTGAAGGTGCGGCGGTTGTACGACATGCACAAGCCGAGGTGCGAACTGCACCTCTTTCGCATAAAGCTGCAAATGTCATGAAGAGTTTATTAAGGGGTGCGGTCATTGTGCGATGCACACATCCTAAGGTGCGAACTGCAACTCCTTCGCATGTAGCTTCCAAAGTTAGCTAAAGTCACTGGTTAAACTAAAAGAAGTGTGCAACGTGAACATCACAACGTGCGAACCACACGTCGCGCCGCACACCTCCCAAAGGGCATTTTTGTCCTAAATTATAGTGACGTTTTCAGAAACTATAAAAGGCCTATTCAGGCACAATTATAAATAACTTTTATCATTCCAAATATTCTGAAGAGCTTATTGCTTGGAGACTAAGTTTTTCACCTCCATTGAGAAGAGGGTTTCAATCTAATTCTCTTGGTTAACACTTGTGTGCTTAAATTGAATCTAGAACTTTACATTTAGCACTAATGGAGGAGATTTTGAATTACCCAGTTGGTATCTCTTTCTCTCTTGCAATGAGTGGATAATTTCTCTTGTCTACGTGTGTATTGATGATGGGTGGTTAACAAATAGGTGTGGGTGTTATTTTTTCTTGCTTATAATTTATTAATTGGCATGGGTCTAGTAATTTCACCAAGTTTTAATCCTAAAATTGGTGGTTGCAAACATTAATTTTCATTACTTGACTATGTGATTGCTTGAGAAAGAATTTCATGGTTTCGGATGTGAAATTACTAGTGGGAACTTTGGATTCAACTCAGATTTGAGGCTAGAGATAGCTCTTATCTATGGAATTACACATTTAAGGGTCTAAGCTAGAGATAGTGTGACCTCCCCAAGATTAAATTGGCTGCTTATTGATCAAATCAATGTTTCTCTAACAAAGATCATTAGATATAAGATTGTTGATCGAGAGATAAGCAATTCTTACCCATGACCAATCCTACTTATGTCATTAAGTAAGAATAAGTATGAATTGATAATCACCCTATCCCATAACTAAAGCCCCATCGGATATGCAGCCCTAGTCATCTAATCAACTTGGTACCCCCGCTTTAGTTTTATTGCTTTTTAATTGAATTGTGATTGTAGTGACAACATCCTAATTATTCTCATCCTTTTACTTGTTATTTTGAGCATTTACTCTCACTTTGTACTCAACTCGATACAATCTCAATTTAGCTACTCCAAGTCCCTTGGGTATGATCCCGACACTCATTGGGATTATAAATTTTGTTTTGCTGCACGATCTCCATGACCTCCTACTTTGAATAGAACGATTTGAGAGTTCATAAAAAATGGCACCGTTGCCGGGGACTTGAGTTCATAGCTATTTTTGATTGTTGTTTTGAAGTCACTTTGAGAGTACTTCTTTCTTTTACTTTCATTTGTTGTGTATGGTTGATTGAACAGGCTAGCCTATGAATGAGGCCGATGACAATGAGAGCGTTGATGGCTTCATGAAGGCCGATAAGGCTAAGCCTATGATGCAAGGGGGTGTAGGTGCAATCTGCCTACCCCCCATGGTGGGAAATCCCGTCTTTCATGTAACTAGCACCATGCTCCACTTAATCCAAATGAAGGTCCTATTTGGTGGAGCAGCACATGAAGACGCCAACCGGCATATTCGGAATTTGGTAGAGATTTGCCAATCAGAAATCATCCAAAATAGTGCATATTCCCTTTCTCCTTGATGGGGGAAGCCACAGCGTGGTTGGAAGAATTGTCAAACGGATCCATAACATCTTGGGCCAAGTTGGTTGGAGAGTTCACTTCAAGATTCTTCCCTCCATCTCATATGATCCATCTAAGAGACGAAATCATCAACTTTAGGTAACTCTCGGATGAACCCTTGCATAAGGCATGGTTGAGGTTAAAAAAGAAGCTTCTCTGATGCGCAAACCATGGGTTGTCAGATAATTTTCTGCTTCAAAGTTTTTATCGATCATTGAATTCCATGAACAAGGAAATGGCTAATAACGTCGGAGGTGGCACCTTCATGGATATAAGATTTCCTATTGCCTCGACTTTCTTAGAATGGATGACGAAAACCTACCCAACTTGGTATACACGAGAGAAAGATGTGCCATCCTTGGTAGAAACCTCATCTATCTTGGCTAATAAAATTAGGAATATAGGGGAAAATCAAGATGAATCAATGGCCAAGATGATAACTCAAATCGTTCTCTTGGCAAAGAATGTAATTGGTGCTAAGGGGGTGAGTATTGTGAATGTGCTAGAAATAAGAGCTAGTGATGATGAGCTTATGACTGTGGTTGATGGCAAGTTATGTTTTGTGTTAGTGGGTTCTCATCCCGGTTATTATCGCCCGAGGAAAGAGAACCAAGGTTGGATAAGATATGCTCGGGATATGTATGGTGAGCGACACAACTACCGAAGTCCTTCTATAACCCCAAATAAAGCTGAATCCCTTTACCAGCCAACCACAAGCAACCCCAGGCATTACAAGTTAGAGGACATGTTGTCCTTGGTGCTAAAAAAAGGTGGACACAACACACGCGTGGGTGCATGAGCTTAAAAGAAAAGTCTCAACACTTTATAGGACCATGACCTCTCATTCAAATCCACCAAAAAACTTGATGTCCAAATGGATCATCTTTCCATGCAAATGAGCTCGGAGATGAAGACGTCACTTCTTAGTAGCGCCACTACCAATTATAAAAGTGACAGGCACATCATTGCCATTGTTACTAGGAGTGGTTGAACAACCGGTGAGATAAGAGGACCCGTTGTAGAACCGATTGTGAAACAAAAGGAGCCTACTCCTGAAGTAGGATAGAAGCTAAGAGACAAATATGAAGAGGTGGTGCATGAGAATGTTTTTGAAACTCTGGAGGTAAGGGAAGAACTTGATGCATCGAGTGCCCCTAAGAATGTTAAAAGTGATGATGATAAGGAAGAGGTCGAGCCCTCTCCCTAAGTGGCCATCGATGAAGAGGTCGATCCTCCTCTTTTGCTTGCAAGGAATAGCAACCACAACTCCCAAAGGACCTCATTTATACCCTCATCAGCTAAATAAGAAGAAGGAAGAACAAAAATTCCGCAAGTTTGTTGACATGTTCAGCAAACTTTCAATAAACATTCCTTTGGTCGAAGCTCTAATGCAGATGCTAGGGTACTCTAAATTTATGAAGAAGTTACTTAAAAAGAAAAAGGTGGTTGACGTAGGCACGATTGAGATTTCACACAGCTGTAGTGCCATTATGACTAGCAATGTGGCTACGAAGAGAGAAGACCTGGGTGCATTCACTATACCATGTACGATTGGAATATTTGTATTCCGAAGGGCCTTGTGAGACTTGGGGGCAAGCAATAACTTGATGCCCATTGTTATTTTTAAGAAGCTAGGATTGGGCACTCCCAATACTACTTATATGTGGCTACTCATGGCCGAGAGGTCTATTAAGCGCCCTATAGGAATCTTATTTAATGTATTGGTAAAGGTGGACAAACTAATTCTTCCTGCGGACTTTGTCATCTTGAACGTGAGGTAGATGTGGAGGTGCCCATTATTCTGGGATGACCATTATTGAGTATTGGGAGGGACCTTGTTGATATAGAACTTCGGTGAACATAAATTCCAAGTGAGGGAATAGATTGTGACGTTCAATATTTGCCTACCCATGAGACCTCCGGATGATTTGAGGGTAATATCGGTGATAGAATCGGAGGGGAAGTGGGATGATGATCTTGGAGGGTGTGAAGTGGGCAAAACGCCCACATTTGATTCATTGCCAAGTGAGCAATTTAATGACATCTCTAAGATATTGATGGAGCAATTTCACCTCTGGTATGGGGCCACGCCAAACGGATTGACATGCCTTCCGACAACGGTTGAGAATTGAGGTACTATCATTGGGCCACGACATAAAATCAAGTGCTTCTTGGAACGCAATCCAAGTCTTTTCTTTAAATTTCTTCAACCATTGTTGTTTTTAGTGATTTGCAGGGAATTCATGAAGTGGAAATTTGAACAAAGGAAAAACAGGGCAAAAATAGGTTGTGTGGCAAACTGTGCAAACCGCATAAGCAATTGTGTGTGTCGCACAGTGCACCGCACAAGAAATTGTGCATGTCTCACAGTGCTCCGCATGCCAACATAAACTGCCTGATGAAATTTGAAAATTTGGAGGCAATGTGCGCTAGGATTGCGGACCACACGAGTCCAAGTGCGCATCGCACCTCTGTGGCATGGTGAAACAGATACCTGGGCAAACCCAGGAGAGAAAAAGGGCCATGTGCACTACGCCATGCAGTTTGCACATTGTCTGGTGCAAATTGCATGTCACAGTGCACCAGCGGTAAGTTTGAACTTAATTGACCTAATCCGTTGAGCGACCCGACCCGGAGATGACCCAACCAACTATTCTTCTTCTTTTTCTTTTCAAACCACCTCTATTCTCCTATTTCCACCATCTTTTCTCTCCAACTCCCAAAATTCTCTCCCAAAACTTTATCCAAATCCATCAAACTTCCCCAAAATCTTCTTCTTCTCTCACCCAAACATCTCTACCACTCTATCAC
The DNA here is from genome assembly GCA_003996215.1 of Jaltomata sinuosa. Classification (NCBI taxonomy): domain Eukaryota; kingdom Viridiplantae; phylum Streptophyta; class Magnoliopsida; order Solanales; family Solanaceae; genus Jaltomata; species Jaltomata sinuosa. The sequence goes on from QJPP01003445.1 coordinate 18,176, forward strand.
CACTACCGACATCATCTCTCAGGGTAGGTTTCGTGGGTCACCATTGTTAAAGAGCAAAAAGACTTAATTTTCACTCCTCGCTTCATAATATTAACTTGTTGTAAGTTCTTCAATGTTTAATACTTGTTTTTATGAAGATTGGGAACTCATATTGTGAAGCACGCTTAGTAGAATGGCCATGTTGATTTTGGGTGAGATTCAAAAATTTTGGGTCCTCATTTCTAAGTTGTATTGATGATATTGCTATGTGTCGAATTGGTAGAACTTTAATTTTGTTAATACATGTTGATTGGTAGTGATTTTTAGCCTTTAATTATGTGTTGAGGTGAAGTCTGAGTAACCCACTTGTTATGAACGAATAATTTGTCCCGATGATAGATTGGATGACGTCATTCTTAAGGGCAAATCATCGTTTGTTATGAGGTTTTTGTTGAAATTCTTTTATAAAGGCTGAATTTCACTGATTGTATACCCATGATTTTTGTTCTTCATTATATTTGGGTTATATGATCTTGTGCGGGGAAGGAGTTAATTGTTGCTAAAATTATTTATATCCATTGTTGTATGAAAGTGCTTGATGTTCCCAGTGATAGAAAGGGTAACGTCCATTTTAAGGGAAGTCGTTGAGTTCCTCTCTTTCTTGCTGTTGTGATAATGGAAATCCGGGGAAGTGTGAGTACCCAAAAGTTGTGGTCATGGTATCCTTTCCCTTCTTGGTCTATCATTGATTAGTTTTTTGAATAGTTCCAAGTGCCTAAGCACATCTTGCTCTATGGATCACATGCAGAATTCACAAGAACATGAGGAACCAAAAACTCATATTGGGCCTCTGTGCGTTTCACATGCGATACATAGATATTGATATGCTGTGCGCACAAGGCATCGCATCTTGTTGAAAATGGAGAACCAATCACTATTCTGAGGGGCAGATCTTGGTGCGACGCGCACTTTGGTTGGTGCATCCTGCAACAGCTTCGCACCCTAACTGGAAACAAACTGTAGGAATTTGTTAGCTCGTGTGATAGCACATGCGACATGCAATTGCCCATGTGTGGTCCGTATGTGGTTCGCACGAGCCCCATCCCCCTCATTTGTTTTCCACTTCACTGAATTCCTAACTTCTTTTAGTTGTGTATATATTCAGAGTGCATATTGCTAATGCCCATCCACAGGATTATGTCTTCTAACAGGCACCACCAAAAGAGTTGTTCCATGAAGCACACTCTAAATGCATGTGTTCCTATTCAAGAGGCTGAGCACATTGAGTTAGGAGTCCATTTTGGGCTCCGAGGAATGGAAGCCTACTATCTCAAATTCTAGAATCGCCCATTTTTTGAGGAAAAGGGGTTCAATGTGGAAGAGTTCCAAGATGAATTCCCGAATATGTCAAAGAAATTTTGCATAAGAGCTTGGGAACACTTTTCCAATACACCAGACCTCTACTTTCCTGAGTAAGTGCGGGAATTCTATGCCTCATACCGAGCCTGCCTCGATAATCTAAATTACAAAGGCCCACTAAGCAAGTTGCCATGCCTCAAGTCAGTATTGGTACAAGGTAAAGAGGTGAACTTTACCACTGAAGCCATTCATTCTGCCATATGGGACGATGAACCAATCCCCGAATCAAGGTACTTTTAATGTATGGCCAGAAAGAATAATGAATATGAATGGGTTTGTAGTGTGATTATTGAAGGAAACCCATTGTGGGCCACCTCGAAAGGACAAATCCATCGCTTTGATCTCAAATTTGAAGCATGTATGTGGCTTGAATTTGTGAGCACAATACTCATCCCGACTAGCCACACCACTAAAGTAACCATAGAGATAGCTATTCTCCTTGCATACATCATGAGAGGCCTCCGTTTGAATGAAGGTGAGATCATCGCCAAACACCTCAAGATAAAAGCGTGACATGACTCCACAACCATGGCTTTCCCCGTGGTTATAACTCTTTTATGTGTCCAAATCGAGTGTCCCTTATTTCGAGCATTTGACAAGGCCAGCCAAGCTAACGGGATGGTTTGCGTGGACACAAATATGGATAAAGAGGCATATGTCAAAAGAAGGCATCTCGATAAACCTTTACATGCTACCACACCCATGTCTTGAGCCAATAATATTGTGCATAATGAAGAAGGGAGTTCACTTAGTCTCAGGGAACTCCGAGCACGATTCATGGGGCATCTCAAGCCACCACCTCCTCCTCAGGTAACTTGCTATAATTGAGTCTACTTACTAACAAGAATTAGGAGATACTACAAAAGTTGGCCAAAGACATTCCGACCATACTTTAATCTGCCATCAACTCGGCCTTGAAATCGGTAGTATCAAGCGTGAGAAATATATGTGCTTGAGTGGACACCATAGAAGTGGTATTTGAGGAAATCAAGTAAGTGGCCTTGCATCTGAATTAAATTGAGATCTTAATCTACCAGCCCCAAGCTCCTCACCATCCCAAAGGGCTGCTATCCCCCCTGATGATGGGTGCACGCGGTGGACTCAATCTGACAATGAATGCGCATCCAGAATCGAAGCAGTGCTTGATCAACCATAAGTCCAGCAATACTTGGATCCTCCCGACTCACCTGTTCCAGGTTGGAGGACTACACCTAGGCCTATCTGGAGCTAGGGGGCAATCCTATCATGAGTTGATGACTACAGAGGACAGATGGTATGTGGATGACGCATTCAGTCCCCTTAAGCTGTTATGGGATCCTACGATACCACCATTGGTAGGTTTTCAGATAGATCCTTCACATGCATATACCACCACAGGAACCACCAGCTCCACCGGTACCTCAACATCCTAGACCACCACATTGGTTCTACTAAAGGAGGAGCCGTCATCATCATTAGCCTATTAAGGGAGTTTTTAGCACTCATTCTCATTTGTTTAACTTTTTGTGCATCGGGGCTATTCTTAAGTTATGTTTGGGGGATCCTATAACTATTAATATTAATGTTGTGATGCTTGATATGTTGACAATCCCATCGCCTGGCCATTTTTATTATGTTTTATTTTTATTTTGATCTTATTTGTGCCCTCGCCGGGCTTAATTGAGATTGTGTTACCGGGTTGGTCTTACATGATCCATCGTCTTGCTACCCGTGCTTTGTAAATACACTAAAGGGATACACCGAGGCTTATTTTGAATGAATCATGAGCGCAAAATTCAGATATCACCTTGTTAATAGTAGTTTAGAAATAAACTCTGAGGGTATTCTTAATACAATGGTTCTTTTCCAAGGAGCAAGAGTTTTGATTATATTCTTTTTCTTCTCTTTTGTTTTTATGTGTCGAACCGGGTTGGTGTTTACCTATGATAGATTGAGAGGCGACTTTTTTAAGGGAAAATGCCAAGTTTTAGTTTATAATTGAGTCCACAGTTGCTTGTCTGGAAATGGGCCCACTGAAAAATTTCTCATGGAAAATTGTTTTGAAAATAAAAGAAAGAGGGGAAAGGAACTTTTGAGGAAAAACATTCTCTTGTCATGACTTGCACACTTTTGCTTTGGATTGATCAACTCACAAACGAGTGTGTAATGAACTCGGAATATCTTGTCAAAAATCATTTTCCCCAATTGATTGTAAGACTAATGAAAGAGGTCCTATGGCATGATGCCTTTTGGGGTGAGGCTTTACCTTGATTCTTGTGCATAAGTGTCATCTAGAACTTGCCCCGAATGTGATTCAAGGTTAAATTCTTGGTGTGACCAAGCTTGGAAGATGACCTTAGGCCCTTTTTTATAGCCACTTCACCCAAATAACTTCCCACGACATCAAATCCTAGTAAACCCCTTTTGAGCTTATGACCGTTCTTTGGTACCTTGTAACACCTTTACCTTTTGGGAACCTATATTTTGGCACCCATCCTCCCTTGCTTAAAAATTAAATGTAGGCTAAAAGCCTAAGTTTGGGGGGGGAAACGAAAGATAACATAGGCAAATGCCTATGTTTGGGGGGTGTATGTGGTCAAATGAGGAGAAGAAAAGAAGTGCACTTCAAGAGCAAGGTAGCACCTTAATTTCAAATTGAAAATTGCTCCAAAAGATCAATCCAATGAGCAAATTGAAAAGCAAAAATAGGTGCTACCAAGTGAAGTGGGTATAAGGAGTTTGAATGATCATGAGTAAAAAGGAAGATTCTTGGGTTGTGAGAGGGAGAAATAAGGTGAAGTTGAAATAGAAAAATGTGAGCGGTGTTCGAAATGAGAAAAAATATCATTAGGGAGGTGTAGTCACTTGAACCAAATGATATACTCACCTCAGCCCTAGCCAACATCTCAACTTGCAAGTCCTTGGTGATTTCGATCTTGGCAACCCTACATTAGTGGTGATATACATAAAGGGCAAGCCTATGGTTCGACACGTATGCACTTGAACTTCCTTGAGAGAGTGAGAGTCTTCTTGGTTCACCTATAATCTCATGTTTTGTGAATTGAATGATTGTGAGTGGGATTCTCTCTTGTGGTGAGTGGCATCATGCACTCAAATTGAAACATAGAGTCTCTATTTCAATTGAGGAGAATGAATGAGACAAGTTGTGTGGCGAATCTCAAGGCAAACCATGATGGTCCATGCAAATAACTTGAGAAGCTTAAATGTCTTGTTTTGAATGGCAAAAATTCCCTTGATTTTGAATGAGAAATGATGTCCTTTTGAAAAAGATTTTAAATTGATCAATTGCCTTGAATATGTGGTGGTCCAAATTGAGATGAGCATAGTAGTTGAGTCGTTTGTTTGAGTCTTTCATTTATTCTTTTTCTTAATTTTTAGTATAGAGTAGTCTTTTGTTCCTTGATTGAGCCTAGAGCATAATTCATTCCTTGTCTTGTGAGTATCTTACTTAAGGACAAGTAATAGTTCAAGTTTGGGCGTTTAATAAGTCGGTAATCTACCAACTTATTAAGCTTGTATCCATGAATTATTGCTATGTTTTGAATAGATTTAGAGGTTCTTATGGCCGTCATTGATGTCTATGCAGGTACTTTTTATAGATGATGATAAACAAGGAAATAGACCAAAAAAGAGCTCAAAAAGAGTGAAGTGTGAAGTGTTCGAGAAAGCTGAAGATTCTGACTGAAGGTGCGGTGGCCTTGCGACAGCCACAAGCTGAGGTGTGAACCGCACATCCTCCGCATAGAGCTGAAAAGGTCCTGAAGAGTCTATTAAGGCGTACGGTGACTGTGCGATGCATACATCCTAAGGTGCGAATTGCACCTCCTTCGCATGGAGCTCCCAAAGATAGCTGAAGTTCTTTGAAGTCAATAACACAAGCCCTCATCATATCCTTCAAAGTCTGAATAGTACGCTCGGCCTGGCCATCCGTTTGAAGGTGAAAAGTTATGCTAAGCTTTACCTTAGTACCAAGGCCTTTCTGAAACGATCTCCAAAACTAAGATGTAAAATGAGGACCTCTATCAAAAATGATAGACAAGGGAACACCATGCAATCGGACTATCTCCCGAATATAGAGTCTGGCATAATCATCTGTTGTATCCGTAGTCATAACAGCCAAGAAATGGGATGACTTGGTCATCCGGTCGAAAATCACAAAAATGGAGTCATGTTGCCTTCTAGTACGAGGCAAACCCGCATAAAGTCCATATTGATTGCTTCCCATTTCAAAGTGGTAAGTGATAACGCCCAAACTACACCTCAAATTAACGAAGCGTAAGCGGTCGTAGTCAAGTAAAGAACCCAACAAGGTTGGGGTCAAATCCCACAGAGAATATGGTGAATATTAAGTCTTTAGTGAAATATGTGACTAATGGTCAATAGTTTCCGGTAAATAAATTGGGGGGGGGGGGTTTGTAATCAACGTGAACAAAAGCAACAATATTATAGACAAGTAATCAGTAGGAGAGAATGAACTAGGGACGTGTTCACCATGGCATTGTAACAATGTCGATTCTAGGCTTAACCGGGTTCTTTATATATGCGTGTCACGATGTGATTGCGTCAATTGTATCGTCTAAACGTCTCTCGACCAAATAAACATATTTCCTTTTCTATTCTCTCGACCTCGAAAAGATGTGCTTTTTAGCTTTCAATCCTAAACATCAAGTAGATTAATCCAGTTACGGCATTAATCATTAAGACGAGAGTTGGTAGTCTCGAATCCTTGTCGTTAATCAAGTTTCCCGGTTTTAATCTCTTTACTCAAGAAAATTAAACCTAGGCATGTTCTAATGTTTGCAACCACTAGAAAACGTGACATAAAGTATGATTAACAACGTGACTACATGTAAATTAAACCCGTCGCTACCCGGAATCTATATTGTTACTTTAGCCATGGCTCCCACAACCCTAGTTGCGGGAGTTTTAGTTACTCATGCTCGAAGAAGAAAAGAAGAAATTCATAATAAAGGAAAGAAGATTCTTACAATATGATGAAAATAATCTTCAATAATCCAAGAACAAGAAAATAACAAGATCCCCAAGAACGAATCAAGAACACGAATTCAAGAATACGAAAACGTGTTGTTGCTCTCAAAAACGACTAAAAACTATGCTAAAACTATTGGGTGAACGATATGTAAAATAAACTTATCATAGGGTATTTATAGGAGTCAAAGAAACCAAATCCAAAACGGGTTAGGAGTCCTAAACGCGGACAGCCGCTGACGCGCGTCTGCCTTAACTTGACGGCCAGGCTGACGGACCGTCAAGCCAGTGACGGACCGTCGCCTGGACCGTCACTGCTAACCAGTGATGCCGCCTGAAGTTGCTGCCTTGGTGCGACGGTCATTGTGACGGACCGTCACTGCCTTGACGGACCGTCGCCTGGACCGTCAACCTTAGGCAGTGGCACTGCCTCTATGCGACGGTCTTGGTAACGGACCGTCACATGTGTGACGGACCGTCACTCAGGCCGTCACTCTTAGGCATAATCCTCTTTTTCTCGTATTTCCTTCCGTTTTCGCGTTTGTCTCCATTTCCTGAAAATACAACATAAAAACATCAAAAACGACAATGGTTGCTTGAAAACGTACGATTGTTCTTAGTTTAAAGGAGTCGAAAGTGACGTAAATTAGCGGCACATCAACACCCTCAACTTAAAACGTTCGCTTGTCCTCAAGCAACATAACATAAAACAATAAAACGACTCAACTAAGAACACAAACTCATGTCTCTAGCAACTCATGGTCATTAAAAACTTATTCAATTAAATCAAGCTCCCTCGTAGCACACGAATGTATGAAACACTAACTTGCAAGGATCCAAATATGTCATTCTGATATGATAGAACATTCTACATACACACGCGCAGCTATCCTAATAATCAATAGACAATACAGACATCTTGGTGCCCTCACCACAAAGAAATCCCACACACAAGATTTGAGACTAGGTAAGCGCTCACACTCACAAACGATTTCAAACAATGCACATGAGATACCATAGGCTTGCCCTTACTATTCTATTTCAGTTCTTCAGAAAGCCGCTCAGGATCACTACAGGACTTGTTTAGGCTTGTAATGAGGCTTCAGGTGCAGGTAGGATACATTTAGGGGTTAGTGACTAAGCCCTCCTTGGAACCACTGACGTCTTATTACCACATAACTTTGCTTTGTCCATCCTTATTCACCTTTTTATTTCCTTCTTTCCATCTACAGGTGCGGCCGCTTTATTTTGACAATTCTTTTTATTACTTTTTTTTTTGATCTTTTTCATCTCTATTTTTTTTTCTTAGGCACACACCCGAATTTTCATTCTATTCACAACCAATTTTCTCCATCCTCTTTTTCTTATCATTCACCTCTATAGTAGCAACCCTCAACTTAGGCCGATTGCCTGAAGTGAGGTGCACAATGTCCTAGGGAGGACCAGGGCCAAAACAGGGTTTACCTCTATAGTAGCCACCCTCAACTTAGGCTGATTGCCTGAGTTGAGGTGCACGATGTCCAAGGAAGGACCAGGGCCAAAATAGGGATTCAAAGTTAAACAGGAACGGTGACAGGTTATTGAAAGAACAAGGTCAATTATGGCTCAAACAGGGATCAAAGGATTATTTTGGACGGTCTTATCGGTTAAGTGGACTGCACACACCCAAAAAGGGTCTGTGATCCTTTCCTAAGCAACCAAACTTCAAACTTAACAAAATAGACCGGGCAAGTTCTAGATGCATGCACAGAGTAAGAATTTATACAAAATATGCTCACACACTCTTGGCACCAAGAAACTATATCGCTACCAACTATCAAACAACCGCTCGGCTTAAGCATACTCATTCTACTCATAATCACACAATGACAAAAAAGGATCCCGACAGTCAATCGTTTCAACATAAGCTCAAAACCAGAAAATTTTTAAAGGGGCGCTACTTTGATAAGAAATCGCATGCTTTGCTATCGACACTAAAAAAAATTTAAAATAAACAACCTAAACATGCCGGTTCTACTAGATAGCACACCGGAGGGAAAAGAACTCGGCAACAAAAACCCTCGGTGGTGACTCACAGGTTTCCCCACACCCTCAACTTAGACTCATGCATTGTCCCCAATGCATACATATGAAAATAAAAAAAACTGTGAGAACAAAGGAATACCTGTGAAGTCGATATGACTCAGATTCTGGAATGATGTTGGAGACCGCCAGGGTCTCCAAAGCAGGAAAACTCGATGGAGTGTGGCGTTCTAGCTTCCTTTTTGGGCTCCATCGCTAGTTGCGACAACTTCTTCGCTCTTTCTTTGTAGATTCTCTTGCGGTGTTTTCATTTCCTAGTTCTATTTTCACCACCTTCCTCTACATGTTTCTCCTCAGGATACACATCAGCAGGGACTTCCTCAATAGCATTGATGACCGCGACCACCCTCATGTCACTTGGTTGCTTCATCACTCTGGACACATCAAACTTTACCATTTCATTGTTCAATCGGAAGGACAATTCGTTTTTCTCCATGTCAACCAATGCTCTTGCTGTGGCTAGCAATGGTCGTCCCAAGATTATGGGAACTTCGAAATCCACCTCGCAATCCAAGATCACAAAGTCAGCTGGGAAGATAAGCTTACCGATCTTTACTAGCACATCGGACAATATCCCTACAGGTGGCTTTACTGAACGGTCAGCCATCATCACTCTTATGGATGTTGGTTTAGGAGCTCCCAAATGCAGTTGTTTGTAGACGGCTAGCGGCATCAAGTTGATGCTAGCACCCAGATCGCACAATGCTTTCCCGAAGTTGAGCTTCCCAACAGTGCAGGGAACAGTAAACGCACCTGGATCTTCCTTCTTTTCGACCAACGACCTTGAAGAAATAGCGTTGCAGTGGTGGAGGTTGTCTTCCGGTTCATAACTTACCGACCTCTTCTTTGTAATCAAGTCCTTCATAAACTTGGCATAACCGGGCATTTGTTCCAGCGCTTCCACCAATGGTATGTTTATTGAAATCTGCTTCAGCATGGTCATGAAATTCAGGAACTTACCATCGTCAGCTTTCTTCTTCAAACGCTGTGGGAACGGAGGTGGTGGTCGAGGCATCATAGTTGGGAGCTTTTCAGCTTCCTTGCGTTTCTCCGCGGGCTTTGGAGTTTCCTCCTCTACCGCCTCTTCATCATCCGCAACATCACCTTGTGTCTGAATTACCGGATGTGATTCCGGTAACGTTCTACCGCTTCTGGTCATGATAGCCATACAACTTGCGTCATTCCTCGGATGAGTGGTGTCACTCGGCAAGGTACCCGTCTTCCTTGGGTTTAGAGATGCCGAGATGTGACCCACTTGCTGCTCTAGTTGCTTGATCGCGGTTGAGTGTGACTCCACTACCTGACTCAATGTTGATAACTCATTCCGCATTGCCTTTACCCCAGAGTCAGTCGATTCCACCTTCAGCAGCATTTTCGCCATCATGTTCTCAAGTTTGGACGTTTCAGCCTCGCTGCCAGTTTTATCCCGATTCCCAGGTGGTATATACAACCCACCTATATCGGTGTTGTTCCTCCAGTTTCCTTGGTCGCGATCTTTGTAGCCACTTTTCTCATAGTGGTTGTCTCGCTGATAACTCCGACCTTGGTTTCCCTGGCCATTGGCCTGGAAACCCCCCAAGTAATTTGCCTCCTCAGTCTCTGTACCTTGGGAACCCACAGCTTGTACTTTCTCCATACCTCCTGAGAACAAGTGCTTGGTCAGTAGGTCCAACTGTGTTTTCAGATGCGCCATGTCTTGGTCGCGCTCCTCCTCTTTCCTACGCTGCTCTGCTGACATACCAACGGTATAGGTGCTAGCTGCAACCTCTGAATCTCGTGTATGCCAGGCCCTGTTGGTTCTGGTGAGCCTGTCCAAAGTAGTTGTGGGCTCAACAAAGGTGAGACCCATGAATGCACCACCTGCTGCGTTGTCTAACATCAGCTTGGTAGCCGAATTCAGTGCCCGGTAGAACGTTTGCATCAAGAAGTTATCGGTCAACTGATGGTTCGGGCATTGGGTTATATTCTTTTTGAATCGCAACCAAGTCTCGTGCAGTGCTTCGTGCGGTTGCTGCCTGAAGTTGCTAATCTTGTCCCTCAACTGTATCATCCGAGAGGGAGGAAAGAACCTTTCTAGGGAAGCTCCTCTCAACTCTCCCCACGTTGCGATAGAGTCGGGGGTCAGCTCAGTCAACCACAATGCTGCCTCATCAGACAGAGACAATGGAAACAACCTGAGCCTGATCCCTGTCTGACTCACGCCTGGAAGCTCAAATGATTTGCAGATCCCCACGAAATTCATTAAGTGCTGGTTTGGATCATCACTAGTGGCACCACGGAATACACCTCTCAAATTCAGCAACTGAATCATCGTGCTAGTGATATTGAACTTTGCTCCGGGCGGTAGCGGTGGAACAACAATGGCGCCCGTAGCGCCAGCTCCATCTAGATCGAGATCCTCATCATTCCGTGCGACATGATCCAGCAGACCACCAGCATTCAGATTTTGTTGGGCCTGCAGTTCTGCAGCGATCCTTGCTGCCTCGTTTTGTGCAGCCATATTCTGCCTTAATGTTCTCGCAAGCTCGGGTCGTAAGGTACTGTTGATTCACCCGAGCTTCGGGTACTTGGCATGCACAAATCTGTAACCTATAAAAAACAAAAACAACAAATAAACGTAAAGCAGGAAATTATGACTAAGAGTCAAATAAACACACTAGACTTAATCAAAAACCGTATTCCCCGGCAACGGCGCCACTTTTTGATAACGCCCAAACTACACCTCAAATTAACGAAGCGTAAGCGGTCGTAGTCAAGTAAAGAACCCAACAAGGTTGGGGTCGAATCCCACAGAGAATATGGTGAAGATTAAGTCTTTAGTGAAATATGTGACTAATGGTCAATATTTTCCGCTAAATAAAAAGGGGGGGGGTTTTGTAATCAACGTGAACAAAAGCAACAATATTGTAGAGAAGTAATCAGTAGGAGAGAATGAACTAGGGACGTGTTCACCATGGCGTTGTAATAATGTCGATTCTAGGCTTAACCGGGTTCTTTCTATATGCGTGTCACGATGTGATTGCGTCAATTGTATCGTCTAAACATCTCTCAACCAAATAAACAAATTTCCTTTTCTATTCTCTCGACCTCAAAAATATGTGATTTTTAGCTTTCAATCCTAAACATCAAGTAGATTAATCCAGTTACGGCATTAATCATTAAGACGAGAGTTGGTAGTCTCGAATCCTTGTCGTTAATCAAGTTTCCCGGTTTTAATCTCTTTACTCAAGCAAATTAAACCTAGGCATGTTCTAATATTTGCAACCACTAGAAAACGTGACATAAAGTATGATTAACAACGTGACTACATGTAAATTGAACCCGTCGCTACCCGGAATCTATATCGCTACTTTAGCCATGGCCCCCACAACCCTAGTTGCGGGAGTTTTAGTTACTCATGCTCGAAGAAGAAAAGAAGAAATTCATAATAAAGGAAAGAAGATTCTTACAATATGATGAAAATAATCTTCAATAATCCAAGAACAAGAAAATAACAAGATCCCCAAGAACGAATCAAGAACACGAATTCAAGAATACGAAAACGTGTTGTTGCTCTCAAAAACGACTAAAAACTATGCTAAAACTATTGGGTGAACGATATGTAAAATAAACTTATCATAGGGTATTTATAGGAGTCAAAGAAACCAAATCCAAAACGGGTTAGGAGTCCTAAACGCGGACAGCCGCTGACGCGCGTCTGCCTTAACTTGACGGCCAGGCTAACGGACCGTCAAGCCAGTGACGGACCGTCGCCTGGACCATCACTGCTAACCAGTGATGCCGCCTGAAGTTGCTGCCTTGGTGCGACGGTCACTGTGACGGACCGTCACTGCCTTGACGGACCGTCGCCTGGGCCGTCAACCTTAGGCAGTGGCACTGCCTCTATGCGACGGTCTTGGTAACGGACCGTCACATGTGTGACGGACCGTCACTCAGGCCGTCACTCTTAGGCAGAATCATCTTTTTCTCGTATTTCCTTCCGTTTCCATGTTTGTCTCCATTTCCTACAAATCCAACATAAAAACATCAAAAACGACAACGGTTGCTTGAAAACGTATGATTGTTCTTAGTTAAAAGGAGTCGAAAGTGACGTAAATTAGCGGCACATCGGTAAGGTCAATATCCTGAAGCACACCACCTGGTCTTTGATGTTCCGCCTTTATCTATTGACAATTGGGACACTTAGCCACAAACACGACTATGTCTTTCTTCATACTATTCCACCAAAAAGCTTCCCGTAGATCACGGTACATCTTGATGACACCCGAATGAATGGAGTATCTAGAACTTTCAGCCTCAGCTAAAATCTGTTGTCTCAAACCATCAACATCTGGCACACATAAGCGACCCTAATAACGAAGCATACCATCTCCCCTTTGGGAGAAAACTTCAACCCTTTTCTGACTCACTGCACCCTTAAGGTGAAGTAGAACATGATCTTGGTCTTACTTGACTTTCACCTCAGCCACCAAGGATGATTCGGCACCATTAGTCACAATCACACCACCTTCGATCGAGTCCATAAGGCAAACTCCCAACCGAGCAAGCCTATGAAATTCATTAACCAATTCCTTCTTTCCATCTTTGATAGAAGGTACACTTCCCATGGACAACCTACTCAAAGCATCCGCCACAACATTGGCCTTACCTGGATAGTAAAGCACACTCATATCATAATCCTTAAGGAGCTCAAGCCATCTCCTTTGCCGCAAAATCAATTCCTTTTGAGTGAACACATATTGAAGACTTTTATGATCGGTGAAAACATCCACATGCACACTATACAAGTAGTGCCTCCAAATCATCAAAGCAAAAACCACGGCCGCTAGCTCAAGATCATGAATAGGGTAGTTCTTCTAATGCACCTTAAGCTATCTCGAGGCATAAGCAATCACCTTTCCCCGCTACATCAAAACACAACCCAAACCAATTCTAGAGGCATCACAATACACAACAAAATGATCAAGGCCCTCGGGTAGAGCCAATGCTGGAATTGTAGTCAATCGAATCTTCAATTCCCGAAAACTTTTTTCATAAGAGTCGGACCAGTGAAACTTAACCTTTTTCTGAGTTAATCGGGTCAATGGGGAAGCAAGGGAGGAAAACCACGACACAAATCTCCTATAGTAACCAGCCGAACCCAAGAAGCTTCTAATATCGGACGAAAAAGTAGGTCTAGTCCAGTTCTTTACTGCTTCTATATTTTGAGAATCAACCCGAATACCATCTTTAGTCATAATATGACCCAGAAAAGCAACAGACTGCATCCAAAACTCGCACTTGCTAAACTTAGCAAACAACTGTCTATCCTTCAGAGTTTGCAACACAACCCTCGAGTAATCCGCATGCTCCTCCTCACTCCGATAGTAGATGAGGATACCATTAATGAAAACAATCACAAACATATCCAAATACTGTTTGAACACACGGTTCATCAAATCCATAAAAGCTGCAGGAGCATTCATTAGACCAAAAGACATAACAATAAACTCATAATGACCATACCGAGTCCTGAAGGCTATCTTTGGGATATCACATTCCCGAACCCGAAGCTGATGATAACGGGATCTAAGGTCAATTTTAGAGAAGAAACTATCACCCTGAAGCTAATCGAACAAGTCGTCAATCCTAGGAATGGGATACTTATTCTTGATTTTGACCTTGTTCAATTGGCAGTAATCAATACACATTCTAAGAGAACTATCTTTCTTCCGAACAAATAAAACTGGGGCACCCCAAGGTGAAATACTAGGCCTGATGAAACCCTTATCAAGAAAGTCTTTCAATTGGTCTTTCAACTCTTTGAGTTTCTCGGGGGATATTCTATAGGGAGGAATGGAGATAGGATTCGTATCCGGAAGAACATCTATCCCAAAGTCAATTTCTCGCTCGGGAGGAACTCTGGGCAAATCATCGGGTAACGCTTCTAGGAATTCATTCACAATAGGAACAGACTGAATAGTTAGGGGCTCGGACTCCGTGTCCATAACAAAACTATATGATAGACATAACCCTTAGAAATCATCTTCATAGCCTTAAGATAAGATACGAAATGACCCTTTGAAGAAGAGGGACTACCTTGCCATTCTAGGACAGGTTCATTAGGAAACTTGAAACTAACCACACGAGTGCAACAATCAACTGAGGCATAACATGCATACAACCAATCCATACTAACAATGACATCAAAATCAGTTATCTCCAACTCTACTAAATCCGCTGAAGTGACTCTATGAAGGACTGAGATAGGGCAATTTCGATAGACTCTTTTGGCTAGGACTGACTCACCAACAGGAGTAGAAACATGAAAGGGTTCTAAAAGCAATTCAGGACGAACCTCAAATTTACAAGCCATATAAGGAGTTACAAAAGATAAGGATGCACCAGGATCCAACAAGGCATACACATCAAGAGAGAAGACTTTCAACATACCGGTAACCACATCTGGTGAACTCTCATGATCCTGGCGGGTGGACATGGCATAAAGACGGTTCTGGCGCTGACCACCAGAACTAGAAGCTGCGCTCTGTGAGGCTGGTCTACAACCTGAAACTGCTTAGGTAGACTGAGTCCTACCACCTCCTTGCCTCTTCTTAGTCAAAGGGCAATCTCTAACACGGTGTCCGGTCTGACCACACCCAAAACAACCCTCTATACAAGCCAAACACTCACCAGGGTGAGTCTTCCCACACATAACACAAGCTGGGTAGGAAGGTCCCTTAGTAACACTACCCTAAGACTGGGAATAGGAGCCAAATCCCCTACCACCCTGATCATGCTGAGGCTTTTGAGCTGGGTAGGAGCACTAGTAGAAGAGTGAACAGGACCTAATGACTTCTTCTATAAAGAAGAGCGATGTCAACCTCTGGACCTATGATGACCAAAACCTGATCCCTCAGATCTAACCCTCTTGTTCTCCCTAGCCATCTTCTTAAGCTTATCACCCTCAATCTGATGGGCATGAGTCATGAGACGATAAATGTATATGTCACTCAACAACAAAGTAGACCTACACTCCTTCTTCACTATATTAGAAACACCATAGATGAACTCTCTCATTTGATCATGCGGGTCCACTACCATCGAATGAGCATATCTAGACAACTGAGTGAACTTCAAACTATACTCTTGCACTGACATAAAACCCTACCTCAAGTTCAAAAATTCCTCCACTTTTTCTTGCCTCAACTCACGGGGAAAGAACCTATCAAGAAAGTCTCTCTCAAAACACTCCCAAGTCATGGGGACCGCATCCCTCACCCTATCCTCCTTCCACTGTGTGAACCAAATATGAGCCATATCCTTGAGTTGATAGGAGGCAAGCTTAACTCAATCAACACCCTCTACTTGAATCACCTCAAAGATCTTCTTCACTTCATCAATAAAGTTTAGTGGGTCCTCTCCCACTTTCGAACCTCAAAACTCTGGTGGGTTCATACGGATAAAGTCACGAATGCGGGCTGCTACCCCACCTTGAGGATGAGCGGGGGAAAGAGCCTGATGATTTGCCAAAGTCTGAGCTAGTAGGTGAATAGCATTCCTAAACTCATAATTTGTGACATATGGAACTGGAACCTGAGGAGCGACATTTCAAGAAGCTCGGGGAGGCATAACACATCGAGGAGGCATAATCTGAAACGCATAAGATAAGGATTAGAGGAATATTAGACTTAAGCTCTATCGCATGATGTTATCATGAAAAAAGTGAAGTTTCTTTTCTAAGACACATCATAGCTCCCCTTTCATATGTGTGGCGTGCTTCACACACATGAAAGAGACTCTACTCGATGCGGCTTTCATACATCCTAGGAATCTTGAACCTGAGGCTCTGATACCATGTTTGTCACACCCCAAGGTTACTCCCTAGACGTAACACGGGACTTGGATCCATAAGGATCCCAAGATAACCCTTGGTCATAGAATTCTCAAGCATAACAAGATAAGACATAGCAGAAGCATCGTAAAAGAATCCAAATAGGAAACAAAATCATTTAAAAGAGAGTCGAATAAGAAGTACAACTCAACAGTCATCCCATAGCATCTATGTCTGAAAGCCTCTAACGCTATCATAGAGAGTTGATGGGACAACACCCCAACTAACCCGACAATCTATACATAAAGGAAGCATAAAACTGAAATATGGTCTAGTCCTCAAACTATGAGGGCTCACCAAAGCTAACTTAGAGAGTGGCCTGGAACTCTAGCCATGAAGCTGTGAACGAATACCTGAATCTGCATCATCAAAGGATGCAACGTAATATGATTTAGTACTATGGAATGTACTAAGTATGTGAGCAATGCATGAACATGATGAAAACATGCTAAGTATACTTAAATAACTGAAATTGTGCTTTTAAAGATAAACTGAATGCAATGACTCTAATACTTTCTTTAAGCTGAAACATAATCCTAACTCATAAGTATGAAATCTAAATAAAAGTCAAATGCAAGTTTAAAAGAATAAATTGTTTTCTTGTGGGAGGTTCTCTAACCAACATAGACCGTGTGAGCGATATGGAATGCGATATATCCGCTCCATCGAAAGAAACCAATATACCTTGCAAGAGTATAAAAGCATTACTTGTCGTGATCACTAAACTGATGCCCAATCGAGGGGACTTAAAACCTATGGAGGCACATAGTTCAGGGACGTTTTTGGGTACTCTTACCTTGTCCAACTCGGTGCTAATACTATTCCCAAAACATACATATAGCTCATATAATACTTGGACATATCTGATGTCAAATCTGTTTGAAAAGCATAAGGGTATATCTTATACCATGCAATTCACTTAGCTTAGGTGGGCATATCTGATATCCAAGCACTCATTAAACATAGGGACACATCTGATGTCCAAACTTTCTTTAAACATAGGGACATATCTGATGTCCAAAATTGTTGAAAAAGCTTAAGGACATATTTGATGTCATGCAATTCAAAAGTCATGAATCTTAAAGCTTTTCAAGACCATAATTCAAAATATACTTTTCTTGCTAAATTCATACTTAAAGAATTAGTCACGTAGTTCCATAAGTACATAAAGGCCATGATATCCAATCATGCCAACTTTCTCTTGAAAACATATAAATTCATAGTTTCATGCTAGAAATCAACATTCATGCTTGGGATTTTAAAACCAATGAGAGAATCATAATCAAATCATGAGTAATCAAGTGAAATCCATGAATTTAAACATAAAAACTGATTTCATAAACTTTCCCCAAATTTAGATCAACACCGTAATTTCAAAACTTCATAATTCAAATTAAGACTTGGGGATTTTGGGCACAAGGGTGAAAGGAACCCATTGTTAAAAATCCACATACCTTGGTGGAAGATTACCCACTTGATTGAAAAAGATTTAGGATACTTTACTTGGAGCTTGGAGACTTGAGCTTGAGAGCAACTTTCCTTTTTGAGTGAAGAATGATGAACTTAAGAAGGACTTACGGTAATATGGGGGAAAACCCTTCTAAAAGTAGTCAAAACGACTTCACTTTATACATAATAGAGTGGGAAATGACCAAAATACCCCTGAGAATTAAATTAAAAAAAAGGCTGGAAAATAATCAACCTTCAGTGACCACGGTTTGGTCGATGGTTCATACTTCGGGAAGATGGACCATCCTGGGAGCCATCATTTCTGGGCGCTTAAAAAGGGTTGCTGGATGTTAGGGATAACGGGTGGAACGACGGACCCGTCTTCCAGAAGGACGGGATGTCCTTCAACCCGTCGATCCTGGGTACTGGAAGAGGGACTTTTGAACTTTGAAGGACGAGCATCAGGCTAGTTGGGAACGACAGTCCGTCATCCAGAAGGATGGACTGTTCCTCAACCCATCATTTCTAGGACCAACTTAGGGATCCTCTGAGACTTGGATGACGTGCGCACAGGACGAACCGTGGTTCCAAACCATGAACCGTCGTCTGAGCCATCATCCCTGGAAACATGGAAATTTTCTGAGATTTTAACTTAGATAGTTGGATATGTGCACGGGGTGTTACATTATATGACTTGGGGACTAGCATTAATCTGATGTCCTTATCATTATTCAGAAAGATGGGGTCAAGCAATGATGATCCACTATAATTGTCTTGTAACTAGCTTACAAGTCCTTGGTTCCACCCGAGGGTATTATGAGAATATGTTGGTGCAAATTGGTTCATCGATGTTCTCAGTGGATTTTGTAATATTTTATTTTGAGACTGATTTAAAAATCCCATTTATTTGGAGCATCAATTTTTGGCTAATGGGAAAAACACTAATTGATGTTGTATCTGGAAAACATACTATGAGATAACATGATAAATTCAAAGTTTTCAATGCGGTAAGCCATCAAAGTAGCTAGACAAAAGTGAGAAAGTATCAACAATCACAGTGAGAGAGGCTGATGATGAGTTGCCATAGTGAAAGTTCTACTGGAGAGAGCCCTTGTGAGCAAGAGATTATTTTGAAACGTCAAAGTGATGGATCATATTCAGCATCTAAAGAATTTCATTGGAGTATGCAAAAAATATTGGAATCCACTAATTCCTAATGAAACCTTCAAGCTAAAAATGTTCATATATTCTCTTACAGTAGAAACCACGCAAAAGTACCAAAATATACGGGCAAACTCTATTTAGATATGGCGTGTGCTAAGAAATGTGTTCTATACAAGTGGTTCCCACCAAGAGATAAAATAAGAGGAAACAACAACATCATTTACTTCAAACAATTGGAAAGTGATCTCTTATCAGAGGCGTTAGGTGATTCAAACATTTATTGACACAGCTAGATAATACTTTAGCTTCAGCCACTAAGTTGCTAAATGATATGGATAGACATGGTGAAAATTTGTACTCCAATATTATATCATTAATGGAGGGATTTCGAAGATATAAGAAAAGATTCAAGGAATGTCATTTTTTTGAAGAATAATGAAGTCCAAATCAGTCAAAGAAACCAGATTTATTATGTGATAAACTCCATCATGCCGTGATGTTAAATTAAGCACTGCTCGGGAGGCAACCTACAATTTGTAATAGATTTTGTTAAATAGAATAATACGATAAAAATTAGAAAAATACAAAAATATGTGATTTCATGACATTAAATTTGGAATTTGTTAGGAGGCAACCTACCCTAACAATATTGCAAAAATTGAGCGCAGGAATAAAAGAACAATTTTTTTGGACTGGGCACGTTTTTTACACCTCGGTCAATAAGCTCTAAGCTTCCTTGGCACACTCACCATGAGATCACCTAGGCCACACATCTGGGATCACTGTGTGAGGTGCCAGTAGCTAATTGTCATGCCCCTGAGCCTATCCGCTGGATGTAACATGGGACGTGAGGTCACAAGTGATCCCAATATAACACTTGTCATTAGCATGGCTTAAAATATAACATAGATATTTATAGCAGAAGCATAACTGAAGTAATGAGCAACTTAAATCATCATCTAAAAACCACAAATACTGACTCACTAACTATGTCTAAAAAGCCTCTAAATTGATAAGATGAGTTGCTGGAACAAAATCCCCAGGTAACTCTAAGTACTGGAGGAAATCATGAAAATAAAGGAAACTCATAACTAATCCCTCAGATGATGAGGAATTACTAAAGTGACTGGAGATCCTGCTTGTATCTATCCATGAGTCTATGAACGAGGGTCTGGATCTACATCATGATAGGATATAGCACAAGGAAGTATGTGATCATTACTATAGGATGTACTAAGTTTGTGAGATATGCATATGTTATGATGAAATGTATTTGAAAGCATGTTTTATAAATTGAATCATGTGTATTAGTAGAAACACTAGTACAAGAACTCAAGTAAAAGTATAAGCTGAAAACATTATATATATAACCATACGTAATAAAGTAGTGAGTCTGACTTGAAAAGTGGAGTTTCATGTAAACTTACAAACCTTGAAGTCATTTTAGTGGGGAGTTTCTCGTAAACATAGACCATGTGAGCTACATGGAACCCAACTTCTGAACCCTAGTTTAAAGAGTTGCCTGATACTTTGCCAGGGTATAAGACTATGTTTAGAGTGGAACCACTATCATAAGCCCATTGGGCTAGAGGAGATGCTCTTAACTAATGAGTACCCTCTTAACCTACGCTGGCAATGTAGTTCTAGATTTGGGTTGTCTATAACCCTCGTCTGGTCGGTGCTAAATACTACTCCAAAAAACTATATCATAGAGCTCATACATATCATGAAAACATATATCTTAAAAGTATAGCATGACACTAGTTCAAATACATTCTTACTGAAGTTCATAAGTTGAGGAACTTGGGATTCTACTTATACTAAATCATAAGGTCATGCTATCTGAACATGCCAAATTTTCATGAAAACAAGTAGTATTGTCAAATCAAGTTAACTTCTATCTCAAATCATTAGGTTAGAAAAAACTTGTGTAAATTCATGCATAATCATTAAAATAGGAGTAAAAACAATATAAAATCATAAAGGAATAAAATTTACAAAAAAAATCATAATTAAGGATGAACCCTAGATTCCTAAGATCGGGAAAATCAAAATAAAACTTGAGGCTTAGGGCATAAAGGTGGAAGATATGCCTTATAAAATACCCACATACATTAATTTCTCCCAAAACTTCAAGTAAGAACCCTAACTTGATGAAGAACGATCAAGAAATCTTTTCTTGAAGTTCTTGAATTTGTTTTCTTGAAAACCCTATGGTCAAGGGTTAAGATTTCAATTAATATTATCAATTAGATAATAGAAAATTGTTAGAATTAATTATAAATCCTTGAGAGGACTAACCTTGGTGAAAGAGGAGGATAGGAGGAGATAAAACACGTTCTAGGTCTGAAAGAATGAATGAAAACAAATGAGTTAAAACTGACTGAAAAAGGTCACCGTCGGCCAACTACGCTTGTACATGTTCCTGCATGTGAGAATCCACGACACGAAGTTTGTTGATGAATGCTCAAATCGTTCTCCCCAAAGTTGGAGGTCACAAATATCATGGAGCAAAATAAAATTTATAATTCCCAATGAGTGTCAGGGTCGTACCAAAGGGACTTGGAGCTAGCTAAATGAAGATTGTGCGAAACGAGTTCATAATGAGAGTAAATGCTTAAAATGAGAAAAGTCAAAGGTTGGGGGAATTGGGATGTTGTCACTACAATCATAATTCAGATCAAAGCTATAAATGAAAGCGGGTGTACAAAATTGAAGAGGTGACTAGGGATGTGTATTTGATGGGGCTTTAATCATGGGATAGGGTGATTATCAATTCACACTTATTCTCGCTTATTGACATGAGTAACATTGGTCAAGGGTATGGATTGTTATCTCTCGATAAACAACCATATATCTAATTATCTTGGTTAGAGCATCATCAGTTTGATCAACAACGACCAATCTAAGCTTGGGGAGGTCACACTATCTCTAGCTTAGACCCTTAAGTGGGTGATTCCTTCGATAAGAGCTATTTCTAGCCTCAAATTTGGATGGAGTCCCAAGTTTTTCACTAGTAATTTCACATCCAAAACCATGAAATCCTCGTTCAAGAAATCACATAGTCAAGTAATGAATATTAATGTTTGCAGCCACAAATTTTAGGAATAAAACTTTGTAAAACTACTAGACCCATGTCAAATAAGCAATTATAAAGATGAATTAACAACACCCACACCCATTTGTCTAGCCCCCATCATCAACACACCCCTAGACAAGATAAATTATCCACTCATAGCAAAGGAGAGAGATATACCAAATGGGTAAGTCAAAATCCTCTTCATTAGAGCTGAATCTCATGTTCTAAGCTCAATTTTAGTACACAAATGGTTAACCAAGAGAATGGATTCGAACCCTCTTCTCTTTGGATAGGAAAACTTGTTCTCAAGGCAAAAATCTTTCTAAAATATTCATGAATGAGGAATGTTATTTACAATTGTGCCTAAATTGGCGTTTTATAGTTCCCTAAAATGTCACAAAAATTTAGGACAAAATTACCTTTTGGGTGGTGTGCAGCGCAATGTGCAATTTTCACCTCGTGATGTGTGCATCACACAACCTCTTAAGTTGGACCAGTGACTTCAGCTAATTTTGGGAGCTTTATGCAAAAAGGGTGCAGTTCGAACCTTGGGATTTGCGCATCGCGCAGCGACCACACCCCTTAGTTGATTCTTTAGTGGCTTTTGCAGCTTCATATGGAGGAGGTGCGGTTCATACCTCGGCTTGTGCATGTTGCACGGCCACCACATCTCAAGTTAGAATCTCCAGCTTTTTCAAACACTTCACACTTCACTCCTTTTTAGCTCTTTTTGGGTCCATTTCCTTGTTTCTCATCATTTATCAAAGTACCTACATAGACATCAATAAAGGCCATAAGAACCTCTAAATCGATTCAAAACATAGCAATAATTCATGGATATAGGCTCAATAAGTTGGTAGATTACTGACTTATCAAACCCCTAAACTTGAACTATTGCTTGTCCTAAAGCAAGATACTCACAAGGCAAGGAATGAATTATGCTCTAGACTCAATTAAGGCACAAAAGACAAATCTATACTAAAAAAAGAGAATAAACAAAAAGACTCAACTACGATGCTCATTTTAATTTGAACCACTACAAACTCAAGGCATATGTCCATTTCAAAACTTTTCCAAAAGGACTTCATTCGTATTTAAAATCAAGGGAATTTTGTCATTCAAAACAAGACATATAAGCTTCTCAAGTCATTGGCATGGACCATCAAGGTTAGGCTCGAGATTCGCCACACAACTTCTCTCAGTAATTCCCCTAAATTGAAATAGAGACCTCATGTTTCAATTTGAGTGCATCATGCCACTCACCACAAGAGAGAATCCCACTCACAATTATTCAATTAACAAACAATTGGGATTATAGGAGAACCAAAAAGACTCTCACTCTCTCAAGGAAGTTCAAGTGCATACGCGTCGAACCATAAGCTTTCCCTTCATGTATATCACTACTAATGTAGGGTAGCCATGTTTGGAATCACCGAGGATTTACGAGTTACGATGTTGGCTAGGGCTAAGGTGAGGATTTTCATTTGGTTCAACTGACTACACCTCCCTACTGCTCTTTATCCTTATTTCGAACACCGCTCAATCAAGCCAAAGCGAGAGTGTGCAAGTCATGACAAGAGAATTCTTTTCCTCAAAAATTCATTATACCCATCTAGCTATAACATGATCACCAACTGGAGTAGAGACTGAGAAAGGTTCTTGGAGGATATCGGACCGATACCAAAATTTACTGTTATGTAAGGAGTTACAAAGGAAAGTATAGCCCCTGGGTATAGCAATGAATAAACATCTAAATGGAAGACTTGTAACATACTTGTGACCACATCGGGAGTATCCTCCTGGTCCTGTCGAGTTTGAAGGGCATACAAATTGTTTTCGTACTGACCACCTCCTATACCAGATGAGGCACCCTGCTGAATGGGGTGACCTGCTGGAGCTACTGTAGAGCTGGCCTGATTATATGGGCGAACATCCTTTCCCTTATGAGAAGCTGCTGGACAATCCCTCATCCTGTGTCCTGGCTTGCCACACCTAAAACAATTTCCTCTACCTTCCATAAACTCACCTTGGTGGTTCCTACCACACTTTTTACAAACTAGATGAGTGCGCCCAATAGTAAGTGTACCTAGGGACTTAGAGCCTGGCGCTCTATCCCATTGATCCCGTCTGAACTTAGGTACTGGGGCACTAGCAGAAGATGGGGCTTGAGCTAGAGATTTTTGATGGAACTGAGAGCATTTACCACCCTCTGACCTCTGCTAGAGTACTTGAAATCACCCATTCTAGCTCTCTTATTGTCTCTTCCCCTCTAGTTGATTTTCTCCTCCTTGATCTATTGAGCATAAGTGACCAACTTGGAGATGTACATATCCTTAATCAGTATAGCATTCTTGCATTCCTTGACCACATAATCAGACACCCCAGATATGAACTTACTCATATGGGTCCTAGAGTTAGCTATCATTGGTGGAGCATACTTAGACAACTGAATAAACTTGAATGCGTACTCCTTCGCACTCATATCATTTTTCTTCAAGTTGATGAACTCTTGGACCTTGTATCCCTTGAGCTCAAGTGGGAAGAACCTGTCCAGAAGTTCGGTCTTGAATTGATTCCAATCCACTGGACCTGCATTAGCATAACGAGACTCCTTCTACTGTTGATACCAAGTATAAGCCACTCCCTTCAGCTAATAAGCGGCTAAATCTGAACTCTCGACTAGAGTGACACCCATAATATCTTATACCTTCTGAATGTCGTCGAGAAAATCATGTGGATCCTATTCTAATTTAGACTGAAATTCTGAAGGGTTCATCAGAGTGAAGTCCCAGCTTCTAGCTGCAGCAGTGTTAGTCTGCGGTGAAGCTGGGGATCTTAGCGGTCATGGCCTGAGCAAGCACCTGAAAAGCAGTACAAAATTTGGCATTAGAGACTTTCTCATTCAGAGGGTCTGCTGGAGCTCCTAGTGCTAGCTGATTCCTAGCGTTGGCTCTTCTAGGAGGCCTTTCTCTAAAACGTGTAGAGCAAGAGTTAGCAGAAGATTTAATAAAGTCCATACTCTATAGCATGAGGTGGAAAAGAAATAAGTGAAGTTTTTCCTAATGATATCTAATAGTTCATCCCCCATAAGTGTGGCGCACTTCACACCCATGAAAAAGACTCTAATTGATACATCTTTTAGACACCCTAGGATCCTTGAACCTTATGCTCTGATACAAATTTTGTCACACCTACAGGCTAACCCTAAGATGCAACACGGTGCTTAGTGTCAAAAGTGACCCAAAGCTAACTCATGGTCTGGCATAGCTACACAATCTATGATAAAAGCATACATTGTGAGGAAACTAAAAACAAATTAATATTTGAAGTGGGAAAAAGACCAAAACATGCCTGAATATAAAATATATCAAGAGTATAATGATACCTGAAAAACAACACTAACAACTCAATAGCTGAATTTAGTCTATGTAAGAAAGCCTCTAACTGATATGAGTTTCTAGGACATGCCCCCAACTAAATCTAATAGTCTAAAAGTAAAATATAAAACTTAAATAAATAAGCATATCTATCGTCCTCGAACTATGAGGACTCGTCACTAAAGCTGCTGAGTAAGGACTGGAAATTGAGCAAAACGTGGTCTAGATGCTGAGCGGCTGAACATACATCATACAATGATGTAGCACAAAAGTATGCGTCAGAACTTTGAATGTACTGAGCATGTAGGATGTACGCTAAATTGAACAATATAAGACTGAACATGGAAATACATATTGAAACATAAACTAATAGATAAGTTGAATGCAATGACAAAGTACAAACATGAATATATAATATGTTGAGCTGAATAACTAAAAAAGATAGTGAGTACATGGTTAATGCAATATGAGTCTGACTGTGGGAGCTACTATTAATGACATACCCCAAGCTGAGCTAACTGTGGGTCCAACCTGTAACCCTAGATTGAAGAGTGTTCATACCATGCCAAGGGTACGAACAAAGAAGACATGGATCGACTAAACTGATGTCCACAAGGGACAAGGGTGACTAGCCTAATCTGAAAGTTGACCCCCCTTCTATACCTACGGTGGTGTGGTAGTTCTGGCACTTAGGGACTGCTATGAAAAGTCTCAGCCTGATCTGACAGCTAAGCCTTCATCCCCTCATCCGCTCGGTACTAAGTCTATTCCCAACTGAATGTAAGCAACGAAATGCAGGCTGAAATATTGGATGGCTCAAATATTGATAAATATCTGAGAATGCTACATACATATACTGAAACCGATAGCATTCTATTCTGAAGCATGAATGTCTAAATTATCTGCGTAGCAAGTTTAATTTATTACTACTGAAATTAACACAAGCTAGGGTTTCTATGTACTATACATATGAATATACTAGTTCTCCAATAAAACATGAATTAAATATCATATAAGCAGTAACATCTGAATTGCAGTGAACCCTTAATATTTAGGAAGCCTAGGTCTGAATAATTCATGGAGAAAGAAAGAACAGACTGAATCTAGGGACTCAATGGGTGAAAGGAACCCATTGATGGAATCCCGCATACCTGCAGAAGAATCTATGGAAAAATCCCTTGGATTTTTGGGCTGAGCTTGAAGGAACCTTCTGCTTGTTCTGAAGCAAAACTATCGCCTCTTTTCTTCTTTACTTTCTAAGTCTGATTAGTTTTTTGAGAATGGGAAATACTAGTGAAAAATCCCTTTAATTACCCCCCAAAACAACTAAAGTTTGGAATTAAAAGGGTAGGGAAAAGACTGGGATGCCCCTGAATTAATTAAAGGAAAACTGCTGAAATTTGCGACTCAGGTTCCACAGAAAGGAACCATGGCTCGTGGAAACTTCCATGGCTCGTGGAAACTTCCATGGCTCGTGGAACCCTGTCGTGGTTCCTGGGCCTTTTTGTTAAGCTGTAGGTCTGAGTTCCATGACTTGGGTTCATGACTGGTATAACCATGCACAGTTTGTAGAACCCTCTCGTGGTTCTCAGAATAGGAAATCTGGGCTACTAGATATGGTCTCCACAAGTGTGGTCCATGACTCGTGGAAACTTCCACGGATCGAGGATCCTTCAAGGTCAACTGTAGCAAGTTTTTCACGGGCAGCTTCTATGGCCCGTGGAAACTTCTATGGTCCATGATTCCTATTCTTGGTCTTGAACTCAGTGGGACGAGTCCAGTCAACGACTCGTGGACTGTTCCACGGCGCATGGATCTTACTCGTGGGATAACTGAGATTTGAAAATTTTATTTATTTCTGGTTTTCTAAGCTGAGTCTAGGCTTAGAAGTTCTGGGGTATTACACAGGTGGTCCTCACCTTCTTTCAAGAAAGTTGGAAAATTCCCCCACCTGATCTTGGACACGCATGTGGGTCGCACTTATTTTGCATACTATCAGTCAAAACTAAAATAGCCATAACTTTTCACTCCGACCTTTGTTTGATGAGAGGTTAGTGGCATTGAAAATAAGACTCAAAGATCTTTAATTGGGTTGGTACTAGATCTCCTAACTCTTTATATTATCGGAGGAATGATTGTGTAAAGTTGACCCTAGTAAGAACTTATACGAAAACTCAATTGGTAGAGAAGCATTCAAATTAACTTTGTGCAAGAGGTATCTTATGACCTTAATTTGTATCAAATACACTTCCTACACTTAATAAATGATCTTAAACCTAAGTACAATAAAATTTCATCTACTTTTAGTCTAACTATGCCCTTAAAATGGTTCAAATCTTAGCCCGAAAGCACGGGGTGTTACACCAATCAAAAAAGGTACAATGGAAAATCCAAGCATAAATAGAGGGAAAGGTTAGGCTCCGAAGGGCTAAATTAGTGTAATACCCCATACATCTATGATAACATATTACAAGTCACGTGGTGATGAATTGGTATGACACTTAGAGATTGAGGATACATGGATAATATATATTTATATATATATATATATATATATATATATATATATATATATATTTAAAGTGCAAAAACATTTTTTTTGGCCAAAGGAAGTCGTAAAACAAAAGTTCAAGTTAAAAGAGATCCCTTGTGAGGAGTCACTTCAACTAATCCAGCATATGGCATGACTTTGAATGAGCATATCTCACAACATATGAAGAGTTATAGGGGATACTACCTACCAATTTAAGATATTTGAGTCTAGTTTTCTTCGAAACATATGTATCACCATTCGAGTTCTACATTATAAGTTTTATGAGTTTGAAGAAGTCAACATCGGAAGGATAGCCACATACGACCAAGTCACGTGCTTAAGATTAAGTTGCATCGAAAAGATTAATCAAGCTTAGAAAAAGGAAGATTTAAATCGAGCTTAAAGTATAGATTTTCATGTGTACATGATAAACGTTCAAATCGTTCTCTCCACTTAAGGAGCTCATGGCGATCGCGTAGTCAAAACAAAATTTATAACCCAATGGATGTCGGGGTCTAACCCAAGGGACCTAATTTATCTCATTAGAGATTGTGCGAAGTGATTTCAAAATTAGACTAGTAGTTCAGTATAACCAAAGCAATAAAATGGGGGAATCGGAAAGTTGTCACTACTAACTCAATTCAAGTAAAACCTATAAAATCGAGATGGGTGTACCAAATAGAACTAGATGACTAGGGGTGCATTTCCAATGGGGCATTTGCTATATGATAGGGTGATCACTAATTCACTCATATTCTCACCTAGTGACATGGGTAGCGTTGGTCATAAGTGTGGAATGCTATCTCTCGATCAACATCCACATATTCAATTATTTTGGTTAGAACATCATTCAGTGTGCTAAATAACCAACCAACATGTGATTGGGGAGGTCATCCTATTTCTATCTCGGACCCTGAAATGGGATTTCCGCTATTGGAACTATGTCTAGCCTCCAATCTAAGTGGATTCCAAAGTACCCACTAGCAATTTCACGTCCACAATTATAAAATTCTCTCTCAAGCAACTAAGTATCCAAGTAAGGTAAATTCATGTTTGCAACCACAAATTATTAGGTTAAAACATGATGAAATTACTAGACCCATATCAGAAAAGCAATTATAAGAGTGATTTAGCAACAACCACACCCATTAGCTACACACCCATCATCAATACACCCCTAGACAAGAGAAATTAGCAACTCGTAAAAGGGGGAGAAGATATACCAGCTGGGTAAATCAAATTCCGATTCATTATAGTTGATTCTCAAGTTCTAGAGTCAAATTAGCACACAATTTGTTAACCAAAGGATTGGATTGAAAACCCTCTCTCAATGGAGATGGAGAAAAGTATTTACAAATCAAAAATATCTCCTAGTTCTCTCTGAAAATTTCTACTCTGAATTGTATATAAAAGTAGGCCTAAAATTGCCTTTTATATGCTCCCGAATCATTACATAAATTTAGGACAAAATTTCCCTCTGGGTGGTGTGCGATGCGATGTACGGTTCTCACGTCACAGTGTACGCGTCGCATCCTGCTTCAGTTTAGACCAGTGACTTTAGCCGCATAGGAAGGCTTTGTGCGAAGGTTGTGCATTTTGCACCACAGGTTGTGCGCATAGCATGTCGATCGTAGTCCTTAGCAGAATCTTCAGTCTTCTCTGCAGCATCATGCAGAGGAGGTGCGAACACCACCTCATCTTGTGCGTGTCGCACAGCCACTGCACCTCATAACAGATTCTCTAGCTTTTTCCAACTCTTCACATTTAGTTCCTTTTTAGCTCCTTTTTGGGTCCATATCCTTCTTTTTTATCTTCTAACCAAAGTACATACATAGACATCAATAAAGGCCATAAGAACCTCTAAATCAATTCAAAACATAGCAATAATTCATGGATATAGGATCAATATGTTGGTAGATTACTGAGTTATCAAACCCCTAAACTTGAACTATTGCTTGGCCTCAAGCAAGATACTTACAAAGCAAGGAACTAATTATGCTCAGGCTCAATTAAGGCACAAAAACTACTCTACACTAAAAATTTAATAAAAAGAAACAAACAAAAGACACAAACAAAAGACTCAACTATTATGCTTTTCTCACTTTGGACCACCACAACTTCAAGGCCATTGGCTACTTCAAAACCTTTTCCTAAAGGACATCATCTTATTTAATAATTAAGGGAATTCTTGTCATTCAAAACAAGACATTTAAGCTTCTCAAGTCATTAGCGTGGACCTTCAAGGTTTGCCTCGAGATTCGCCACACAACTTGTCTCATTCATTCCCCTCAATTGAAATAGAGACTCATGTTTTAATTCAAGTACATGATGCCACTTACCACAAGAGAGAATCCCACTCACAATCATTCTATTCACACAATATGGGATTATGGGAGAACCAAGAAGACTCTCACTCTAAAGGAAGTTCAAGTGAATGTGCATCAAACCATAGGCTTTCCCTTCATGTAAATCACCACTAATGTAAGGTAGTCAAGCTCTTAATCACCAAGGATTTGCGGGTTATAATGTTGGCTAGGGATAAGGTGAGGATATCATTTGGTTCAAGTCACAACACCTCCCTAATGCCCTTTGTTTTGTCATTTCAAATACCACTAACATCTATCAATTTTCAGATTCACCTTATTTCTCCGTCACACAACCCAAGATTTCTCCTTTTTACTTCATGATCATTCACACCTTATATCACCTTCACTTGGTAGCACCTATTTTTGCTTTTTAATTTGCTCATTGGATTAATCTTTTGGAGAAATTTTCAATTTTTGAATCAAGGTGCTACCTTGCGCTTCAACTGCATTCCTATTATTCCCCTCATTTTGATCATATGCACCCCCAAAACTTATGCATTTGCCTATGTTTTCTTTTGTTCCCCCCCCAAACTTAGGGTTTTAGCCTACATTTCATTTTCAAGCAATTAAGGAGGACGGGTGCCAAGCTAGAGATTTCAATGAGGTCAAGGTGTTACAAAGTTGTCAAAGAATGGTCACAAACTCAAAGGGGTTCACTAGGGTTTGATGTCATTGGGAGGTCATTTGAGTGAAGTGGCTATCAAAATGGGCCTAAGGTCATTTTCTAAGCTTGGTTACGCCTAAAATTTTGCCTTGAATCACATTTGGGGCAAGTTCTAGACGACACTTATGCACAAGAATCAAGGTAAAGCCTCACCGCACAAGGCATCATGCCACAAGACTTCATCCATTAATCCAACAATCAGTTGGGGCAAATGACTTTTAACAAGCTATTCCGAGTTTATTACACGCTCGTTTGTGAGTCAATCAAGTCAAATCAAGAGTGTGCAAGTCATGACTAGAGAACGCTTTTCCTCAATAATTCATTTCCCTTCTTCCTTTCCTTTTCTCAAAAATAATTTACCAAGATTTTTTTTTGGTGGGCCCATTTCGAGACAAGCATTTACGAACTCAATTCTAAACTAAACTTGGCATTTTCCCTTAAGAAAGTCACCTCTCAATCTATCATAGGGAAACGCCAACACGGTTTGACACACAAAAACAAAAGAATAAGAAAAAGAAAAAGAATCAAAACTTTTACTCCTTGGGAAAAAACCGTAGTATGAAGAAAATCCTCGGAGTTTATTTCTACACTACTATGAACAAGGCGATCCAAAAATTTTCACGCTCATGAATCATCCAAGAACAAGCCTTGGCGAAGGCATTTAGCATATTTGCAAGGCATAGGTAGTGGAATAATGGAGCATATAGGACCAATCCAACACATAATCAATCAATATCAAGCCCGTAAAGGGCACAATTAAGCTTAAAGTAAAACAAAAATATAATCAAAAAATGAAAAATAATAGCAAAACAATCAGTTATCCAAAATGTGCCCCACAAGGGCCAAATCAAACTAAAACTAGTCAACTAGGCCCGACAAGGGCAATGAATTGTATCAATCCCACTCACGGGCATCAAAAGAAAGTAAGTAAAGAAAGCCACCCCCTTCCATGAAAGAAACATTGTCCTTAATGCTCATAGTGCAATGGGAAAGGGTGGAACTCTCTGGAGGATCTAGTCCTCATCATCACCACTATCTGACGCAGCTTCTTCTTCCATATTCTTTTGAAACATAGGGCTCTCATCGTCTTCTGCTTCCTCCTCCTCATGACCTAGTAACTCCTCGGATGCATACAAAGCAAATAAGTTATCCAATGGCCCGGGAAACCTCCTACGTAGAGGCAATGTGGAAAGGTCCTCTTGTAGTATTGGTACTCCCTTTTTCCTTGGCCATGTCTGACCGAATGGACTTGAGATCCCTCTCACATGCATCCACTTATTTCCATAAGTTGTGAGTACTCTCCATGACTTCTTGCATGGCTACTTTGACTGCCCTCCCAGTAATTCCTGGGAGGTCATCTCACAGACTCTTCAACTGCCTCTCATGATTATATTCTTTATCAACCATGTCTTGGAGGCTAAGTGGTTCTCTTGGTGCAGTAGTTGGAGGAGTGTGTCCTTGTGAGGTAGTAGGCGAAGGAGGAGAAGTATGCATGTTGACCTCTGAGTCATCATCCTCGGCTTCCACCGATGCTTCAATCCTAGGCCTTTTGAATTGAGGATCATCACAGACAGTATTTTTGTCAAGATCAAACACACTAATGGCAGAGGTAGGAATATCACAATCGAAGAAAGGGACACCAGTATGTGCACATAATTAGCTGATCAAAACTGGTAAAGGGAAGGTATCACAAGTCCTTTGGGACTTTCTTTTTATCACCAAGGCAATGACCTCTTACACATTGACATGGTGTCCTGTCATGATTGCAGCGATCAGCATGGAACCATCGTGTGTGATCTCTTGGTCATTCTGAGATGGTATAAGACAGGTGCACACAAAGTCATACCACAAGCGAGCCTCAAAGTTTAATGTCGGGCGAGGTATTTCACCTCACATGGTGGCCCAGGAAGGGGTATCAGGATCAATGATGGGAGCAACCCATTCCAGAGGTTTGCAACTGAGAAGTAACTTCTCTATAAGGATGGGAGCTGAATGAATAGAATTGTTCCAGTATGTGGCATTAATTGCAGCTGGAGTGATCTGGACTTCTTTTCCCCTAACCATAACTGAGTCTAATGAAGAAAATTTCTCACAACACCCTTTGTGACCCTTAGCATCTTGAGTGGCTTGATATGAAGTGAAAAATTCCCGCACCAACTCCTTGTAATAGTTCCCGGGTACCTCCTGAAATGGTTTCCACTAGCGCTTAGAAAATTAAGTGGGGATGTTGGAAAGATTATCCTCCACTGCATTCATATTGAAGCTCTGCTCCTCATTGAAGGACCTTTCCCTATCACGATCATAGATCACTTTCATGCCCTCCACTCCAAACCGAACTCTCTCATCCTCTGAGGCTTGATCACGGGCCGATGAGACTTTCTTTTTCCCTTTTGAAGTTGGCTTGGAGGAGGAGGGAGCATTTGGCCTATGTGAGTTCCTCTCGGTGTTACCCCTATTAGAAGACATAGTCTACATCCAAAGATTGTGAGCCAAAAATAAAAACAAAATTTAGAAAGAAGTTAGCAACTAAAAATGGTGGAATACGATGGATTAGAGAAACAAAGTAGGTATCTGTTATCTTATGTGAACCACATGCGAAATGCACTTGGAAGAGTGCGTGCTGCATATGCTATAGCACCAGGCAACAGAACCCTCAGGGATTTTTCTACCTTGAGGTGCGATGTTGATGCAATCCGCACCATCAGAAGTGCGTGTCACACCAAGCTTTGCCTCTCAAATCAGTGATCTGCATTTCTTTTTCACTTTGGTGTGATGCCTTGTGCATCCCACGTATCAAGATCTATGTATCGTATGCAAAACTCACAAAAGAACAATTAGAACTTTTGATTCCTTGTGTTCTTGTAAGTTATGCATATGATCCATAGAGCAAGATGTGCTTCGGCTCTTAGCACCACACATAACCAATTTATAACAACCACGGGGGTAAGGGGATTCATGACTATAACTTCTGGGTACTCAGACTTCCCCGGATTTCCATTAACATAAACCCAATAATAAAGGACTAAACGACTTCCCTTAATATGGACGTTACCCCATCTATCATCGGGCACATCAAGCCTTCCTTGCAACAATGGGCACCACCAACCATAACAATAATTAACCTCCTCCTCGCATAAGATTATACACCCTACTCGATTTTCAATACGGATTGCGGGGAAACAATAAGCAACATTTAACCTCAGTTGTCAACTATCAATCAAAACCCTATGACTATTGATGATTTTCCCTTAAGAATGACATCACCCAATCTATTATCGGACCAAATCAAGCACTAGTCACAAGTGGGTTACTCAGACTTCACCCCAACGTAGATTTTAAGGCTAAACATTGCTATCAATCAATATGCATAGTTAAGATTAACAATCTACCAAGTTGACATCAAAAGAATTCATCATTACAATTCCAAATTTGGGACCCAAAGTTTTTGGATCTCGCCCAATATCAACATGGCTAATCTACTAAGCATGCTTCACATTATGAGTTCCCAACAATAATAAAAATAACTATTTAACATTGGGGAACTTACCACAAGTGAAGATTATGAAAGAAGGAACATAAATCAAAGCTATTGAGTTCCAACAATGGTGACCCACAAGACCTCCCAGAGAATATGGTGGCGATGTGGAGAAGTGGTGGAGAAGATTTTGTGGGAGTTTGAGGGGTTTGGAGAGAATTTTGGTGGAGTATTTGGAGAATTGTGGAGAAATATGGTGGAACAAAAAAGGGAGAGGCAATTTTAAATGAATAAGAAGAAGAAAGGTCGGGCAGGTCATCTCTAGGTCGGGTAGGTCAATGGGTTAGGTCAATTAAAAATTCAGATTTACCTCTTGTGCACTGCGACATACGATTCGCACCAAGCGAGTTTCGTACTGCATGGCATATCGCACATGCCTCTTTTTTTCTCCCTGGAGTTTGCCCAGGCATTTGTTTCCGTATGTGACTAAGGTGAGACACACACTTTGGCTTGTACGGTCCACACAACCCAGTGCACGTCATCTCAATAGTTTAATAATTCCTCCAGGCTTCTTATTCTGATATGCGGTTGGCTGTGCAACACGCACAGTTACTTGTGCGTTCTGTACAGCCCACTGCAAAGCACCTTTGTGCCTTCATTCGCTTCTTGAGTTTTCCATTCCATGCACTCCCTACTAAACATAAAAAACAACAAACAATAACCAAAAACAATGAAAGAAAACTAGGTTTGCCTCCCAAGCAGCGCTTGATTTAACATCATGGCATGATGATGTTACCGCAACCCTCATTCATTTTTGGGGTTGTTGACGGTGTCACTAGGCATCGTTCCCTTCATCCGTGGGTTCATTTGTCTTGATAGGTGGGTCATTTGGGCCTCAAGGTGCTTGATAGAAGCACTATGGGAGCTGACCGTTTGGTGAAGTGTAGAGACCTCACTCTTTAGCTCACTCACTCCTGAATTTGTAGTGTCCACCTTCTTAAGCACCAAGGACAACGTGTCCTCTAACTTGGATTGTCCGGGATTGCTTGTGCCCGGCTGGTATAGAGAGTCTGATTTGTTTGGGGGAATGTAAGGATTCATGCTCCGGTGATTGAAATGATCACCATCCTTATCTCTTTCGCGCCAATTACCCTCCCTCGCTTTGTCTCTAATCCAACCTTGATTCTCTTCCCGTGGGTGATAATACCCTTGGAGAGAACCCTCTGATACATTGATAGCTTACCATCAACCTCAGTCATAAGCTCAACATTATTCACCTCAATCTCTGGTGTACTCACTGCATTCACTTTCTTAACACCAGCTCCCATCACATGCTTGGCCATCAAATCAATTTATGTCATCATTTTAGCCAAAGCTTCATCTCGCTCCTCATCTTTTCTCCTTTATTATTTTGTCAAGATTGTTGAAGGCATTCCAAAAGTTGGCACATCTACTTCTCTTATATGCCAAGCTTGATTTGTTTTAGTCATTCGCTTCAACAAGGTTGAGGCTATGTGAAACTCCAAGTCCATGAAGGTACCACCTCCAAGATTATCAGCCACCGATTTGTTCGTAGAGTTCAATGACTGATAGAAGCTTTGTAATAACATATTGTTTTACAACTCATGGTTTGGGCATAAGAGAAGCTTCTTCTTGAGGCGCAGCCAAACCTCTTGTGGGGGCTCATCGGGGAGTTGCTTAAAGTTGGCAATCTCATCTCTTAACTTCATCATTCGAGTTGGAGGAAAGAATCTCGAGGTAAATGCCTCAACCAACTCGGCCTAAGATATGATGGATTCATTCGGAAATTCCTCCAACCACGCCGTTGCTTTCCCCGTCAAAGAGAAAGGCAATAGGTGCAATCGGATGGACTCTTGGGAGATATTGTGGATCATGAATGGTTGGCAAATCTCCAAGAAGTTCTGAATATGCTGGTTGGCTTCCTCATGGGCAGCTCCACCAAATAATCCCTTCATCTGAATTAGATGGAGCATGGTGCTTGTCACGTGGAATATAGCATTTTCCACCGTGGAGGGTAGGTGGATTGCACCTATACCTCCATGCATCATTGGCTCAACAGTGTTAGCGTTGTAAAAGCCGCCAATGTCCTCATTGTCCTGGCTTCTTCCATAGCCGAACTGCTCAATCAACACTCAAAAACAATAAAAATTAAAAGAAAACAAACACTCTCAAGTTGACTTCAAAACAACAATCAAAAACTAGCTAATACTCATGTCCTTGGCAACGACGCCATATTTGATAAACGCTCAGATCGTGCTCTCCACTTAAGGAGGTCACGGCAATTGCATAGTCAAAACAAAATTTATAACCCAACGGATGTCGGGGTCTAACCCAAGGGACCTGATTTAGCTCATAAGAGATTTTGCGAAGAGATTTCAAAATGAGAGTAGTTGTTCAGCAAAACTAAAGCAATAAAATGAGGGAATTGGGAAAGTTATCACTACTAACTCAATTCAAGTAAAAGTTGTCAAATCGAGATGGGTGTACCAAATAGAACTAGATGACTAGGGGTGCACTTCCGATGGGGCATTTGCTATAGGATAGGGTGATCACTAATTCACTCAAATTCTCAGCTAATGACACGGGTAGCATTGGTCATAAGTGTGGAATGCTATCTCTAGATCAACATCCACATATCCGATGATTTTGGTTAGAACATCATTCGTTGTGCTAAATAACTAACCAACATGTGCTTGGGGAGGGCGTCCTATTTCTAGCTCAGACCCTTAAATGGGAGATTCTGCGATTGGAGCTATGTCTAGCCTCCAATCTAAATGGATTCCCAAGTACCCGCTAGCAATTTCACATCCACAACTACAAAATTCTCTCTCGAGCAACTAAGTAGCCAAGTAAGGTAAATTCGTGTTTGCTACAACAAATTATTAGATTAAAACATGGTGAAATTACTAGACCCACATCAGATAAGCAATTATAAGAGTAATTTAGCAACACCCACACCTATTAGCTACACACCCATCATAGATACACCCCTAGACAAGAGAAATTAGCCACTCATAGAATGCGGAGAAGATATACTAGCTGGGTAAATCAAATTCTCATCCATTGTAGTTGATTGTCAAGTTCTAGAGTCAAATTAGCACACAATTTGTTAACCAAAGGATTGGATTAAAAACCCTCTCTCAATGAAGATGGAGAAAAGTGTATACCAACAAAAAAAATCTCTCAGTTCTCTCTGAAAATTTCTACTCTAAATTTTATATAAAAAATAGGCCTAAAATTGCCTTTTATATACTCCCGAATCATCACACAAATTTAGGACAAAATTTCCCTCCGGGTGGTGTGTGATGCGACATGTGTTTCGCATGTCACAGTGTGCGTGTTATACCATGCTTCAATTTATACCAGTGACTTCAGCCGCATAGGAAGGCTTTGTGCGAAGGTGGTCCATTTTGCATCGCAAGATGTACGTGTCGCATGTCAACCACACTCCTTAGAAGAATCTTAAGTGGTCTTTGCAGCATCATGTGGAGGAGGTGCAAACCGCAACTTGGCTTGTGCGCGTGCACAGCCACCGTACCTCATAACATATTCTCTAGTTGATTCCAACTCTTCACACTTAGCTCCTTTTTAACTCCTTTTTGGGTCCATATCCTTGTTTTTCATCTTCTAACCAAAGTACCTGCATAGACATCAATAAAGGCCAAAAGAACCTCTAAATTGATTCAAAACATAGCAATAATTCATGGATATAGGCTTAATAAGTTGGTAGATTACCGAATTATCAGTACACAAATGGAATAAATAGATAAAAGGATAAGGTTTTGGAAGTAATATAATATGGTCAAAGTGAGTTAGCTATATGCTTCACCTACTAGCGTAAAGGTCCTACGTGTTTGGAGTTTCTATGTGGTTAAGTTATTTATTTATATATTCTACTTACTTAACCTACTAGTATATGTAGCCTATATTATATAATATGGAAAAGGATGAAATGGTAGGACAAGTAGGTGTCTCACCTACTTAAGATAACAAGGCAAAAGATGATCTAAAATGGGTTTAGTAGGTGGATAACCTACTTGGTGATTGAGGCCCAAATTTCAGCAACTCAATAGACCTGGGGCAGATCATTGGTTAGGCCCAAGACCCATCATCCCATAGAAGAAATATATATGCATAACTCAGCTCATTTTGCAGATTTTTCAAAGGATAAACAAGACAAAACTCTCCCTCTCTCTTTGAAGAAATAGGATGCCTCTTTCTTCCTCTCTTAGGGTTCAAATTTTTCTCAAGTCCTCCAAGCAGCAAGGGTATGATTTTTGTAGTTCTTTCTTGTGATTTTAACATAGAAGAGGTTGTATATTGTGGATATACATGTTAGGGAGTTTGGGTAGCCCTTGGAGCAAAAAGCTCATTGGCCACCCCTTTTGGCATAATGGTGTTCTTGACTTGTTTTCTTATTGTTTTAAGGTGTTGTTGTGAAGAGAAAAGTTTGGTACTGAAGAGATGTTATATTAGTTCAAAAATATCAGTATGTCAAGGTAACGTTCTACCCCCTCCATTCCTTATTTTTTATGAAGAGAAAGACATGATTTTAGACGTAACTGTTGTATGAACGTACGGGATAGTGATTGGAAGTCGTGAGGTCAAGTTATTTTAGTTATGTTGAACTGTTTTGGGATTAAATTATATGTATTTTTGGCTGTAAGGTTGGAAAACTCATGGTTGGGGATGGTTGTGAATTGTTTTGGCTCAGAATTGGAGCGTGTAGTGATATACTAATTTTTTGTTGTTATGCGAGCATGCTTCCTGTTTGGTTGTGGTGGACTATTTTATGGGTCCCACTATCACGACCCAACTTGGCCGTGAGTGGCACCCACACAACCCTCCGATGGGTGAACCAACTAACCCAAACCCAAATTTTAAACTTAGCCAATTTTAGAAGAGATAGGTAAAATCAAGCATTAAGTCATAAGAAGTCAATACTGCTATAAATGAAAAACAATAATGCAAAAGTAGTCTAACATCCCCGAAGGAACTGAAAGTCACTGTACAAGAACTCTAACCAAAACATCGGCTAAGATATCCAAAAATACTAAAATAATAAATAATAAAAATCACATTATCCGTAAGATGGAGAACAACTCGCAGAGGATCCATGGCAGCTTGAGAAGTAGTGCTCACCCTTGGATCTGAAGTTAACTCCTCTACTCTAGCTGAGGTCTCATCTCAGTCTCTGGAACATGGTCTGCACTCAACAAGAAAAAAGCACAAGATAGTGTCAGTACAAAACACTATGTACTGGTATGTATCATAGGCCGACTATAACTAAAACATGAATATAACAAAAACCATATAACAAGTAAAAGGCACCTTAACACTTAACTCAGTCAATAGATAATCATCTCAATTTAGTTCCATAACAACAATCTCAAGGTTATAGAATTCACTGAGTACCATCACAAAATGTAAGAGTTTACTTTTAAGTCATATCACGTGAAACTTCTATCAATCTATTTTTTATCAACCTGTATAACGTGACTAGTCTCATTCATATCATAATCACTAACTGACTATGAATAACATACAATGATCCAAAACTAAACAAGAGTATACGCACATGCTAAAGGGACTTATTTCTGGCCAACTAGCCATGGACTGCAGGGGACCCTAGGTGTCCCTTTACCATACCAGCATGGTATCTGATCCATAACTACTATATAAACATTATATCTGCATAACAAGGCTCTCAGACGTATTCCTCATGAATATACATAGTTCCCAAGGCACAATTACACTTAGTCATTTCAGCTCACTTATACTTGTTGTTCATCTATCCTATCCATTCAAGCATAACGGGAAAAAAACATACAATTCAACCATGTCCGAAGACCAATCACAAGTTACATAGTTCTACCATATAGCATGTAATAAAATTAGTCTCAACACTAATTAAACCATAACCTACCTTGAGTGAAGACTGCCACCCACAAACTAACTAACAACAGTCTTGACTTACATCGAGTCAAGGTCTATAAACAATAATTAGAGTAATTATCCATTTACTCTTTGTTTCAGGTCTTCAAAATTGAACCCATTAATTCTACCCTTAAACAAGGTTCCTAGCATTCCTCAAGGGTTAATTAATCAATAACTATGCTATTAGCATTTATAGAATCAATACCAAAAGGGCATTCTAACCAAGTTCATTCTTTTAAGCCATTTTTATGCCTAAAATTTTAATCTTTATGGAACTAAAAGTTCCCCATTTCCCTTAATCATGCTAAAACCAAATGATTTCATACTAGGAGTCAAAAATATATATCCTAGGGTCAATTCTAGGTGAAATTACACCTATTCATAGAATTTTTCT
Source organism: Jaltomata sinuosa (assembly GCA_003996215.1). Taxonomy (NCBI): domain Eukaryota; kingdom Viridiplantae; phylum Streptophyta; class Magnoliopsida; order Solanales; family Solanaceae; genus Jaltomata; species Jaltomata sinuosa. The sequence goes on from QJPP01003445.1 coordinate 58,977, forward strand.
CCAAGTTCATGCTTCAAGGTCTCAAATACAAGAATTTTACCATTAATCCCCACCTTAAAGTTCTCCTAAAGATTAATAATTAATAAACAAAGAGGTTTAAGGATTACTTACCTCAAATGATAAAGAATTCCCTAGTTTTCTTGGGAGAACCACTTCTTAGAGCTTTAGAAGAAAGTTGGAGTTGTGAGGAATTAACTAAGAAAAATAGACTAACTGCATGTATTTTAACCGATTCCTCATCACGACGAATAGTTTCTCATTGCAATAAGTGATCGCAACAAGGATTGGCTCATCGCAAGGGCTTGCGGTAGTAAACCATCCTTTCATCACGATGAACATCAATTTCTAGAATGTCCATTTCTCATCTCAGGCCCTCATTACATAACACACTTTATCTTAGGGACATCACGAATTAATCCTTATGCGGCAATGATCATATCCAGAGTTCTATTAACTCGAATTCAGTCCAAAAACATCCTATGGGATCCTATGATAGTCTACTATCCATAAAAAGACTTCCCACTATGATTTCACAAACCACAGACCTCAGCCATATCTAAGACACCATACACTATATATCTGTCAAAGCTGACCCTAGCCTGAGATTTTAACAACTCACAACCTAGGGACTTTTCTAGCCAGGTACTTATGCCCTTACTTTATTATAAAGATGGAACATATATATTGTTAAATCAGATACCAAATAAACTATCATTCATCCCTGAATGACAACAGAAGAAAACTAGGAGAAAAACAAGGATTACCTGAATAAGTGAACAAGCGATGATACTTGTTCGGTCTGTCTTCCTCGGCCTCCCAAGTGGCCTCCTCAACATGATGGTTCTTTCACTGGACCTTACAGACATAATCTCTTTAGTTCTCAACTTTTTGATGTCCCAATTAAGAATAAAAACACCCTCTTCTTCATAAGAGAGGTTTTCATCAAACATGACTGAATCCCAGCGCATAATGTAGTCACTATCTCTGTGGTACTTTTTAAGCATGGATACATGAAATACGGGATGAACTCCGAAAAACTAGGAGGCAAGGCCAACTTATAATCCACCATCCCCGCACTTTGAAGAATCTAAAAGGGCCCAATATACCTCGAACTCAACTTTCCTCACTTCCCAAATTGCATAACACCCTTTATGGGTGAAACATTAAGCAAAACTTGCTCACCTTCCATAAAGTGCATGTCTTATACCTTCATGTCTGCATACTACTTTTACCGGCTTTGAGCCGCTAGGGGCTTCCCCTGAATGAACTTCACTCTTTTAATAGAGTCTCACAGAAGGTATGTACCACATGGACTTACTTCAAAGGATTCAAACCAGCCAATGGGAGATCTACACCTCCTCTCATATAGTGCTTCAAATGGAGCCATGTTTATATTCGAATGATAACTGTTATTGTAAGAAAACTTGGACATATACTTATCCCAATGACCCCCAAAATCCATTACACATGCATGAAGCATGTCTTCCAACACCTAAATAAATATGCTAAGACTGCCCGTCAGTCTAAAGGTGAAAAGTTATACTCAAGTCCAACCTTGTACCCAACTCTTCGTGTAATTTCTGCCAGAAGTTTTAAGTGAACTGGGTGCCCCTATCAGAAATAATAGATATAGGCACCGCATGCAGTCGAAAATTTCCTTGAGATATATCTTGGCTAACTTTGACACATTATAAATCACTTGAATCGGGATAAAGTATGCAGACTTTGTCAATCTATCAACCACGACCCATATCAAATCATATTTTCCCAATATCTTGGGAAGGCTATGCACAAAATCCATAACTATGCTCCCCCACTTCCACTGAGCAATAGGAATCCTTTAAAGAGTGCCACCATGCTTCTTGTGCTCATATTTTATTTGCTGACAATTCTAACACTTAGCCACGAAGTCAACTATATCTCTCTTAATTCCACCCTACCAATAGTGATATTTCAAATCTCGGTACATCTTAGTCACACTAAGATGTATAGAATATTTAGAACAGTGAGCCTCTTCTAATATGGTAGGGATAATTCATCAACACAAGCCACACATACTCGCCCTTTAATCCACATAATGCATTCATCATCAATAATGGCGTCGTTGGCCTCGCCCCACAACACCTTGTCATGGATCTTGCTTAATTTCACATCATCAAATTGTTTACTTTTATCTTATCAAGAAAAGAGGACCTTGCCTCCACACATGCCAACAAGCCACCCCGCTCAAACACCTTCAATCGCATGAAGTTGTTAGCAAGGGATGAATGTCTCTGACCAACAGATGTCTAGTAGCTTTAAAGTAGGCCAATCTACCCATACTCTTAGTATTTTAGCTTAATGCATCAGCCACTACATTAGCTTTACCTGGATGGTATAATATGGTGATGTCATAATTCTTGAGTAACGCCATCAATCTTTGTTGTCTCAAGTTCAAGTCATTCTGAGTGAAGTCATGTTGTAAGCTATGGTAGTCTGTGAACACTTCACAATGCACCTCATATTAATCGTGTCTCCAAATCTTGAGAGCAAACACCACTGTAGCCAACTCCAAGTCATGAGTAGGATAGTTCTTCTCATGCACCTTGAGTTTCCTTGAAGCATAAGCAATGACATTCTATTCCTACATCACTATATCACCTAAACCACACCGTGAGGCATCATAATACACAATAAAATCTTTAACTTCAACTGGTAAGGCAAGAATAGGAGTTGTGGTCAACAAAGTCTTGAGCTTTTGGAATCTCTCCTCTCATTCATCTAACTAGACAAATGGTACCTCCTTCTCGGTCAGGTGGGTCAGATAAGTAGCAATGGATGCAAAATACTTAACGAACCTGCAGTAGTAACCAGTCAATCCAACAAAGCTACGAACCTTAGTCACTAAAGTGGATCTAGCCTAGTTCTTAACTGCCTCTATTTTCTATGGGTCTACCATCACCCTTTTTTTTGAAACCACGTGCCTCAAAAAGGGCAGAGAAGATAACTAAAACTCTCATTTTGAAAATTTTGCACACAACTCCTTCTCTTTCATCAATCCTAACACAATCCTAAGGTAATTTCATACTAGTCATAACTCTTGCATATACTATGATATCATCAATGAAAACTATGACAAATGAGTCAAGATAGGTCTTGAATATTCCATTCATCAATCCCATAAAAACATCTGGGGCGTTAGTCAACATAAATGACATCAGAAGAAACTCATAGTCCTTATACCGAGTTTGGAATACGGTCTTGGGGATATCAAAAAGTCAGATCTTCACTTGATGGTAACCAAACCTTAAATCAATCTTTGAGAATACTAAAGCCCCTTATAACTGATTGAACTGATCATCGATGCAGGGGAGAGGGTACTAGTCATGGATAGTAACATTTTTCAGCTGCTGGTACTATATGCACATACGTAGACTACCATCTTTATTTTTAACAAACAAAACTGGAGTACCCCAAGGGAGATACTTGAATGAATGAATCCTTTACTTAGTTACTCCTATAACAGAGCCTTAAGCTCTTTCAACTCAGTCGGTCCTATCCTATAAGGAGGAATAGAGATAAGATGTATATTCATCTCTAAATAAGGGCAGAAGTCAATATCTTGATTGGGTGGCATGCCAGGCAGATCCGTAGGGAAAACCGCTTGGAATATACACACCACCAGAACTGACTCAATAGTTGGGACTTGTGAACTAGTATCCCAAAGATGAGCTAGGAAAGGCAAACACCCCCTTTCTATCAAACTCTGAGCACAAAGAAAAGACATAAGTTTCATAGGAGTAGGTCTATAATTACCCTCCCGCTCTAGCCTATCCAACCCAGGCACAACCATAGTCATTGTCTTAGCATGACAGTCTAGAACAGCATGGTATAGAGACAACCAACTCATCCCCAAGATTATGTTGAAATCCACCATGTCGAGAATCATTAAATCTGCTAAAGTCTTTCTCTCCACAAATATAATTGGTCAAGCCTAGAAGACCCTATATAAAACCACATAATCCTTTACTAGAGTAGATACTACAATAGGAAAGTCAATGAATTCGCATATCAAATAAAAAATCTCAGCAAATCAAGTAGACAAATAGGAGAAGGTAGAACAAGGGTCAAATCAAACAAAAGCCATGTGGTCATAGACAAGAAAAGTTTTTGTGATCACTGCGTCTGATGCCTCTGCCTCTGCTCTACCTGGGAAAGCATAAAAGTGGTTCTTATCATTTGCTGCGCACTGCCCATGTTGGGCTTATCACCTCCTCTACAATTTCTACCACTCTAGTAGGACTGGGTGCCACCTCTACTAGCTGTGTGACCACCTCGCCTGCTGTGTGGATGATTTTTGTCAAAACTATTTCCTCTACCTCCAGGAACCTAAGCTCTAGGAGCCTATTGCTAGACTGCCAAACAGAGCCGAGGACAATTCCTCCTCAAGTGTCCCACTTCACCATACTCATAACATTCATGGTCAAAAGTAGGTCACTGCACTGGATATGATAAAGTAACATACCCGCCAAAATCTAATGACTGGTCCCTAATGGTCCCTTGGTGAAAACCTGCACTGATGATTGAATAAGGTGCAGAGGGTATCCTCGTGAACCCTGACCCTTCGAGAATTGATCGCTTTAGTTTCCCCCAAACTTGGGCTTCTTTGTAGTTATCCTTGCTTGACTCTCTAGCTTCACCCTTTCAACATTCTTAACAAACTCAACTACCTCCTGAAAGGACCTGTCAGAAGATTCTACTTGTAATATTGAAATTTGTAGTCTGGTGTTCAAACCCATTACAAAATAGTGGATCTTTTCCTCCTCAATATTGATTAACTACAATGAATAAGTATCCAAGGCATGGAAATGTGCCTCATAAGCAGCCACAGACAAGCTCTCTTGCTCAATATTTGTGAATTCATCTCTATTCCTACCCCTCAGAGTACGTGGGACATATTTCTTAAGAAACACTTAGTAGAATTGGATCTAAGTCATAAGAAGTGCCCCAATAAGCCTACACTTTACATAAGCTCTTCACCATATTTTGGCATCCCCTTGTAATTGAAACAAAACAAACTCAACCCTATTACTTTTGACAACACCCATCTCATGTAGCCGCTCATGACAGTTAATAATAAAATCATAGGAATCTTTAGACTCTAACCCATGGAACACTGACAGTTTAATCTTTACAAACTTTCAAAATAAATCATGCTCACCCCCAGTCATTACTGGGCATGTCACCTATCACGAAAACATAACTACCTCAGAAGCAGCATCCATCTGAGGAGCCACAACTTTAGCATGCTAAGCTACCAGATGGTGCACAGTGGGCATTGTAGGAGTAGCCCCATTTCCTACAAAACCACTTAGAAAACTCAAGACTTGCTAAATTACATCAAATGACATAGGAAATTTAAACAATAGGTATGTCCTCCACGTCCATGAATCTCTCCACACTTTTTTGATCACCTTTTTGGCTCATAGGTAACCTATTAAAAGACACAAAACAACAAAAAAAAGTAAAAGAGAACAAACAGTTAACAAGAGTGAATTAAACAATAATGAAATGGCATATCAAAGACATTAAACGATAATGAAATGGCATATCAAACCCCTAAACTTGAACTATTGCTTTTCCTCAAGCAAGACACTCACAAGGTAAGGATTGAAACAGATTCTCAAAACACAATAGTTGTACACAAGATTATATTTACTCAAAAACATAAGACAATAATAAATAAAAGACTCAAAAATACAAAGACTCAATGATGATGCTCATCTCATTTGGTATCACCATAATCTCAAGGCAAGTACTCATTTCAAAATTCTTATCAAAAGACTTCACTTTTTATTCAAAAGCAGGGGATTTGTCATTCAAAACAAGATTATTAAGCTTCTCAAGTTATTGGCATTGACCTTCAAGGTTTGCCTTGAGATTTTCCACATAACTTGTCTCATTCATTCCTCTCAACTGAAATAGAGATTTCATTGTTCATTTCAAGTGTGTGATTCCACTCACCATAAGAGAGAATCCCACTCACAACCATGAAATTCATAATAGAGGGATTATAAGAGAACATGAAGACTCTCACTCTCTCAAAGAAGTTTGACTACACACGTATTGAACCATAGTCTTACCCTTCATGTAATTCGTGTCACGAACCATCTATCGGGATGTGCGGCTACCCACTCTAATCCACCTAGATAGGAGAACCCTTTCCACCCAAACTAATAGGTAATGCAGAAAAAGAAATAAATCATGAAATAAACCTTTTTGATACATGAAAATGTTTACAAGATATGCGGAAAAATATTTTACAATTTGAAAATAGACCTCCCTAGAACCTAGTCTAAGCCGGTACAAGATCTACTACAAAAGTGATACTAAAATAAAAGAAAACACAACTCCCACCATATAAGCGAGAAGTAGGAGCTGTTGGAGATTCCCATCATCGTGTACCTATGAAACATCACCAACCTTGCAACCAGACTATACCCAAAAAGGTATAGTAAGAGTAGAATCAGTACAAACACACATACTGGTAGGTATCATCGATCGACCCAAATCCACTCATACCATCATAGAAAAAATCAAGGGAATGCACAATTAATTACAATACTCAACCCTTCAACATTCACCTTACCAAAACCCAATGTCAACCCAAACCTTCCTAACCCTTAGACTTTCCAAGTCACCTTAACACCTAGACTTCCCAAGTCACCTTAACACCTAGACTTCCCAAGTCACCTTGTCACCTAGACTTCCCAAGTCACCTTAACTATTTCCAACATCTATATCCATACCCGGACTACCATTTCCTTACCCAAGTCAACCACTATGACTCAACAACCTAGAGTAAACCCCACTACATAGTGACATAGACCGCACTCGTTGTACCGACACCTACTAGTAGAAAAACTGCCCCAATAACCCCAGGGCCATACTTTACAAGTAACAACAACCAACTTTATAACTAGACCACAAGTCTCCTCCTTAGCTTATCAGTTAAACGTAGCAATTCTAACTGACTTTGACAATTCTTAGTGACAACTAACATATATCATTTTTACATTAATCGGACCAAAAAAGGATCCCTAGTATAGATGATATCATTGCATTATGAATAATGGCTGGGATATCTCTAGCTATCTTGTGCAAAAGATCATTGTTATTATGTGCCATATGAGCAAGCTTGAGTAAGACACTTGAGGAAGAAGTAGCTGGTTCTTGAGATAAGTGAAGTGATGGAGGAGCATTATCGGTGTGGATCTTTACCCCAGGGGTAGAAATTGGATCATCCAAATGATAATATGTGGCATTAAGAGTAGGACATGTATCTTCTGATACATTTGGAGTTGTAGAGAACCTTTGCTGCTTGAATGATGGTTCATCTTTATCCCTCTTGTTAGCCAAATCAATAATGCCATCCGCTCGATGAGTTTTGTCTAATGGCCGGAATGGCAAACACATTGTTAGCATACATAACTTACTAATGAGAACAGGGAAGGGCATCAATGTGAATTGTTGTCTTGATTTTCTTTTGAATTGTTCAGCAATAATTTACCCTTTATTGATATAGATACCATACATAATACATGAGATGAGAATAGCTACCTTGATAGAAACATGGGTGGTGTTGTTTGATAGAAAAGTCAGGTGCAAACAAAATCTAACCGCATACGGGCCTTAAACCTAAGGTCTTGCCTGGAGATACAACCTCTAGATACTACCCAAAAAGGTCGGCCTTCAGCAATGACACTGGCTATCCAAGCATATTGGTTGTCTCGAGACGCTAAACGTCTGGCAAACCCTAATGGCGAATGTGGTTTATCAGCTCAAATCATAGAGTTAATGGCATCAGTGGTAATGTCAATCTATTTTCCCCAAACTAGGACTAATTACAAACATGGTATCTTGTCTATGGGACCCTTATGCTTTAGAATATCTTGACTAGCTTTGTAGGATGATTAGATTTGTCATACCAATTCTGGGAAATAATAATCGAGAACTTCAACTAATTGATCCCACACCCATTTTTCAAACTACTTGCCTATGTTTGGGAACTCATTCTTGAAGGAGTCTATATCAAACCCTAATTCTTCTGTAGTAGCTCTCCATTCGCGGAAGGTGAGATAATAGGCCTCCATTCCCTCAAGGCTAAACCAAATTTGATTTTTAGATGGTCCTTCATTTTGCAAAGGTTCAGAAGGATTTGCGAATGTTGAAACTCCATTTGTGGTCCTCCATTTTTGGTTGCGCATATAAAAATTCATTGCCCTACAAATAGATTTAAGCACAAGGGAGTCGTACATGAATTTATTTGCATTCTTGCAATATATGAAGAATTGGAATACTACAATAAGCTAAAAAAATAAAAAGAAACTGAATGCAAAATAGAGGAAAAAGGCACCAGGTAGACTGTTGTCATGTGCAAGTCACATGCGAATTACAAGTGGGCACTTGCGCTTCGCATGTTAATTTGCCCATGCTAACAATGGACTTGGCAATGAAAGGTGTCATGGGCGAAGTCATATGCGATTCGCCCATGATGGTTCGCATGTCGCATGTGCTTTCACCCCTTTCTGGTAGTAAGATGGAAACTTCAACACCAAATACAATGCCTCTTGCATTTCGCAGGTGAAGACCTACAATTCGCATGGGAAACATAGGTGAAAGCAGTAAGAATTTTTCAACTCTTCATCTTCACTTTTGTTGCATATGTGATTCACAGGGAAACACCTGTGTAATGCAATTGTGAACCAGGCTATAAACACACAATTAAACAGGAATAAGGCATAGTAAGCAATAGTTGACCAATTCACAGGTTATACGGGTACTTAGAATTTCCCTTAAGAAGGACGTTACCCCATTCATCATCGGGAATATCAAGCATCACAATAGGCATTCCAGGCATATCAAATGCAATAATAATTCACACCTCTCAGCCAAAGTGCTTACCAAATAATTTATAATCAATTAAAACAACACAGGGGCGCGATGATATATAATTTCAGCCCAACACAATAGTACCCAACAAAAACTTACAAAGATGATGATTTGCATCATCACAAGTGGGTTACTTAGACCTCACCCAAAAACTCAAAATTATAGACTTAAAATTATCACAATCAATATGCATCACTCAATAAACACGATCTACCAAGTTTTTCACAATTAAAAATAACAATAGGCACCAAAATTGTGGTTCAAAAATTAGAGCTCACCTCAAAATTAAATACGGTGGAATAAAATAGCATGCTTCATCACTAGTGTTCTTAATCTACTTAAAAATAAATATTTTACACTAGGGAACATACCACAAGTGAAAAAAAGAGATTGAGGAGTGAAAATTTGAAGCTTTGGGGATTAACAATAGTGAGCCAAAAAAATTTGCCAGAAAAGTAGGTGCGGCGGCAATCTTGTACCGGTGGTGGAGTAGTGGGAAAGGAGAAAGAGATTGTGGAGAAAATTTTGGGAGATTGAGGAAGTATTTGGAGAGAATAATGGAGGTTTTGTGGAGAGTTATCGAAGAAAAAGGAATAGGGGTGGCGGTTTAAGAAGAAAAGAATAAGAAGAGGTATGGGTCGAATTCTGGGTTGGGTGTAGGTCAACAAAAATTCAAACATACTTGTGCTTGCGATGTGACATGTTATTCACACATGACCATGTGCATTCTGGATGCCACTTTATAAGTGATGATTTTTAGCATTATTTTTCCTAGTGTTCTGGATTGAAATGCAAAAACATATGCGAGGCGCAAACTTGCAAGGGCATTTTGCCCTTCCGCTCAAAAGTGCCTTAAGATTTTTCTTTTTCTCTTCAGTGCATGGTGAAGAGGGGAGACGCCACCTGCGGCCGTGAATTGCCACATGCAAAATGCATGTTGCGGTGCACATACGCTCCAAATATATTCTTCCACTTAGTCATTTTTCAATCTCTATGCATACCTAAAACACACCAAAAATAACAAAAGGTAAAGGAAATAAACTAAAACCACTTGGGTTGCCTCCAAAGAAGCGCTTGATTATACGTCATGGCAGGATGATAATAACTCATGAATCAATCATTACCAGGGTTCACGCTAATATGATTGGCACAATCCCAACCGAAATGCTGGAAGTACTTCTACAAGATCTTTATCACCTCTTCTCGTTGCAAAGTTTATAGCAACATATATACGGTCAGTTGAAGGTTGTCAAGAGGATCCATATGCGTATTCGCTAAGTATGGAGGCTTAGGCATGATCAATCTCTTGGGATCCTTTTTCTCACCCTCTTTATAGATAACAAGATGACCTTTCAGTGGTTTATTTTCAATTTCATCTCCCTAAGTTCTACCAATTATCTTATCTATGGTAGCAATTACGGAAACCACCCGATACTCATCTGAAGGCTTTATTGCTTGACAAACATTGAATGTGACCACCTTTCTCCCTACTCAGAATTTGAGTTCTCCCAACTCAACATCGATCAAGGCTCTTCCTGTAGCTAAGAATGGATTCCCTAGGATAATAGGAACCTCAAGGTCAATATCATATTCTAACACCATGAAATCAGCCGTCAAGATAAACTTGTCCACTTTCACCAACACATCAAACAATATTCCCACTGGGCTCTTAATCGAATGGTCATCCATTAGCAACCTCATTGGTATGGGTTTAGGAGGACCTAAACCTAACTTTTTAAAGATCATAAGGGGCATCAAATTTATGCTTTCCCCGAGGTAACATAAGGCTTTTCTAAACAAAAACACACCAATGGTACAAGGGATGGTGAAAGCTCCGAGATCCCCCAATTTGGGAGATATATTTCTTTTCATGATATCACTATAACTGTGGGACACTTCAACAGTCCCAACATCAATCACTTTTTTCTTCTTCAGCAATAACTTCATGAATTTAGCATAGCCTAGTATTTGCATGAGAGCGTCAACTAAACAAATGTTGATACATAATGTGTTGAACATGTCTACAAACTTCTTAGATTAATTATCTTCCTTCGTATTGATTAATGTAACACCTCATAAATCTAACCAGCTATCTAAGTCTGAAACTCAGAAAAAAATCATGTTTCCAGGAATGATGGGTCCAAACCACGGATCATGGTTTGAACCACGGGTCGTGGAATGGAACTGTGATTCCCTTCTGTTAATTTAGCATCTGGTCTAGGACCACGAGTTGGTTCTATAGAATGCGGTTCAAACCATGGGTCCATCCTATCGACTCATAGAACCAGATCAGAGGGTTGACAAGTCCCTTAGGTTTCACAACTTGGAAAGAACATAAGTTATATGATTCTATCGGTAATTATATTATTTGATCACATATTTTTAAATAATATAGAGGATACTTGTATAATAATTATAGAGTGATTTTAGATTACTTATAGTTTCATAGATTACTTCTTGTCATAGGTTTACCTTAGTTGAGCATATTTTGATTCCTTCATTATGATATACTATCTATTACTTCTTATTTTGTATGGCTTACATACCAGTACATGTTTTATATATTGAAACCCATATGTCCGGGGTTCCTGTACTTTTATAAATGTAGAATTAGGTTCACAGAGTTGCAAACACCCTTAGTAGGTGTAATGACCCTTCCGGTTATTTCCACGTATACATTACCCTTGAACCGTTAGAGCTTGTTTGTAGTGGCCCCAAGTCATTTAAGGCTTGTCGGGACCGGTATTTCGGCGTCGGGTCCATTTGTTCGATCGTAAGTTCCTTTAATAAACTTTTCTGAACTTGGGTCAAATGTCTCGGAGCTTTTCTCTCAATATATAAGGAGTTAGAAGTCTCCCGAAATACCAAGTTGAAGGTCTACGAGTCTAGTTACCAACGCACAAAACCTCACGTCCAACTGATCTCGGAGTAAAAAGTTATGACTGTTTTACCGCAGACTGTCTGGCAGAAAACGGGTTGCGAACCGGGTCGCGAATCGGGTCGGGTTAAACTCGATTTAAGCCTCAATTTCACATTTTAAAATGCCATTTCAGTTCCGAAACAGTGATAAAACATAAGGGAGGATCCCGAGAGAATTCTTGAGTATCAAAATCGTGCGTTGGTGAATTACAAGCCTAAGCTTAAGAATTTTATTAGCATCGTGCGTGTATTTGAAAATATTTTATTTAAAAGTTGAATTTGGTAAAAATTATATTATTATTGCCTTTTCAAATATTTTAAAGGTTTATGAAAAATATTTTTGTTACGATATAATGATATATGTATTTATTTTATATGGTTTTTATACATTGTAATATTTTAACGGAGATAGTAAATTTAGTTATGTTGAAAATTATTATTATAATATAGTAGGTTTTGTTTGAAATAATTTTCTATGAATTATGGTATATTTAAAATATTATATTATTTTACCATGAATTTATGCAATACCCGAATAGATATATATTGGGGAGTGAAATAATTGGATTGACACCACATTAACACGTGGTGTCAATTGCATAAGTCATTTGATGACTAAGTGCTGAAGATAGTGAAAAGTTTGATCTATCCATTTTAAGGAAATGGTTGCTGTACGTGACTTGTTATACATATGCACCTGACACCTTAGAAAATTGTTCATTTTAGGTACGTGCTTTACTCAGAGAGTGTTGGGGTCATGTATTTGTGTCTTTAAGATGATTATTGATAAAACTTGTGGTACCATTGGAGATCCAGATACCTCAAATAGGGTCTCTTGGGAGTTACATATAAGTTACTTAGTACGTTAAAGAAGAGTTAGTGGGAAAGAATACTTTCAAAGTTATATTTGATCCCCAAAAGAGAAATCGATTATCTACGTCAAGTTATTCCATCTCAAATCCGATTCCGATTTAGTTTTTAGGATTTGGGTTGAGTGGTTTGAGCTTGGACATCGTTGTTCCAGCAGCTTGTCGTCGGACGACAGGTAGGTTACGGTTTATTTTCCCTAGACTCCGCATATATAAAATAAAATTGTATTAATGGGCATCCTTGGGTTGGTTTATTAGGTTGGTACCACAGACCTCGACCGCTTTATTCATGTCCGCCTTCTTTTGTTCCTCCGTGGCTTGTAGTATTTGCCGATATATTTTATTTACCCTTGTGGTCCTGTGAGGCCTTGTTGACTCTGGAACATAGGAGGTGGGATTTTGGGAATGTCCGCGAGTCTCGGGCATAGAATTATCCTTCTAGGCTGGTTATGATTGCTGAGTAGCTGTGGGCCTGTGTAGGGTCGATAGGTTGATTGTAAGCTGC
>QJPP01003446.1:0-16418 GCA_003996215.1 Jaltomata sinuosa
GTTCTTTTTATATGCGTGTCACGATGTGATTGAGGTAATAGTATCGTCTAAACGTCTCTCGACCAAATAAACAAATTTCCTTTCTATTCTCTCGACCTCGAAAAGATGTGCTTTTTAGATTTCAATCCTAAACATCAAGTAGATTAATCTAGTTACAGCATTAATCATTAGACGAGAGTTAGTAGTCTCGAATCCTTGTTGTTAATCAAGTTTCCCGGTTTTAAATCTCTTTACTCAAGCAAACTTAAACCTAGGCATGTTCTAATGTTTGCAACACTAGCAAAACGTGACATTAAAGTATGATTAACAACGTGGACTACATGTAAATTGAACCCGTCGCTACCCGGAATCCTATATCGCTATACTTTAGCATGGCTCCCACAACCTAGTTGCGGGAGTTTAGTTACTCATGGCTCGAAGAGGAAAAGAAGAATCATAATAAAGGAAAGAAGATTTCTTACAATATGATGAAAATACCCTTCAATAATCCAAGAACAAGAAAAACCAAGAACTCAAGAACGAATCAAGAACACGCTTGCAAGATCAAGAAACCGTGTTGCTTGCGCTCAAAGTCTCGCTCAAACTCCTAAAACTATTGTAAAAACGTGTAAAAACTACTTGAAAGGTGATATGTAAAATAAAACTAACATAGGGTATTTATAGGAGTCTAGGAAACCAATCCAAAAAACGCTCGGATTCCGCGTCGCGCGTCTGCCTTAACTTGACGGCCAGGCTGACGGACCGTCAAGCCAGTGACGGACCATCACCTGGACCGTCACTGCTAACCAGTGATGCTGTCTCAGCTGCCTTGGTGTGACGGTCACTGTGACGGACCGTCACAGTGTTGACGGGCCGTCACTCAGGTCGTCACTCTTAGGCAGAATGTTGTTTTTCGCGTATTTTCTTCCGTTTCCGTGTTTGTTTCCATTTCCTACAAATACAACATAAAAACATCAAAAATGACAACGGTTGCTTGAAAACGTACGATTGTTCTTAGTAAAAAGGAGTCGAAAGTGCCGTAAATTAGCGGCACATCAACACCCTCAACTTAAAACGTTCGCTTGTCCTCAAGCAACATAACATAAAACAATAAACCGACTCAACTAAGAAACAAACTCGTTTCTATAGCAACTCATGGCCATTCAAAACTTATTCAATTAAATCAAGCTCCCTCGTAGCACATAAATGTATGAAACGCTAACTCGCAAGGATCCAAACATGTCATTCCGATATGATAGGATATTATGCATACACACGCGCAGCTATCCTAACAATCAATAGACAATCGAGACATCTTGGTGCCCTCACCACAAAGAAATCCCACACACAAGATTTGGGACTAGGTAAGACGCTCACACTCACAAACGACTTCAAACAATGCACATGCGATACCATAGGCTTGCCCTTACTATTCTATTTCAGTTCTTCAGAAAGCCGCTCAGGATCACTACAGGACTTGTTTAGGCTTGTACTGAGGCTTCAGGTGCAGGTAGGATACATTTAGGGGTTAGTGACTAAGCCCTCCTTGGAACTACCGACGTCTTATTACCACATAACTTACTTTGTCCATCCTTATTCACCTTTATATTTCCTTCTCTCTAGCTACAGGTGCGGCCTCTTTATCTTAACAATTCTTTTTATTACTTTTTCGATCTTTTTCATCTTTTTTTATTTTTCTTTTCATTTCTTAGGCACACACCCGAATTTTCATTCTATTCCCCACCAATCATCTCCATCCTCTTTTTCTTATCATTCACCTCTGTAGTAGCCACCCTCAACTTAAGCTGATTGCCTGCGTTGAGGTGCACAATGTCCAAGGGAGGACCAGGGCCAAAATAGGGTTTACCTCTATAGTAGCCACCCTCAACTTAGGCTGATTGCATGCGTTGAGGTGCACAATGTCCAAGGAAGGACCAGGGCCAAAATAGGGATTCAAAGTTAAACAGGAACAGTGACAGGTTATTGAAAGAACACGGTCAATTATGGCTCAAACAGGGATCAAAGGGATTATTTGCATTTGGACGGTCTTATAGGCTAAGTGGACTGCACACAAAAAGGGCCTGTGATCCTTTCCTAAGCAACCAAACTTCAAACTTAGCAAAATAGACCGGGCAAGTTCTAGATGCATGCACAGAGTAAGAATTTATAACACTAATCTCACACACACTTGGCACCAAGAAACTATATCGCTACCAACTATCAAACAACCGCTCGGCTTAAGCATACTCATTCTACTCATAATCACACAATGACAAACAAGGATCCAGACAGTCAATCGTTTCAACATAAGCTCAAAACCAGAAATTTTTTAAAAGGGCCTCATTTTTAGATAAGAACAACGCATGCTTGCTATAGACACTAAAAAAAAATTTAAACTAACAACCTAAACATGCCGGTTCTACTAGATAGCACACCGGAGGAAAAAGAACTCGGCAATAAAAACCCTCGGTGGTGACTCACAGGTTTCCCAACACCCTCAACTTAGACTCATGCATTGTCCCCAATACATACATATGAAAATTAAAAACTGTGAGAACAAAGGAATACCTGTGAAGTCGATGTGACTCAGATCCTGGAATGATGTTGGAGACCGCCAGGGTCTCCAAAGCAGGAAAACTCGATGGAGTGTGGCGTTCCAGCTTCCTCTTTGGGCTCCATCGCTAGTCGCGACAACTTCTTCGCTCTTTCTTTGCAGATTCTCTTGCGGTGTTTTCATTTTCTTGATTTATTTTCACCTCCTTCCTCTACATGTTTATGCTCTCGCATCATCCTTCTTACCACAGCTAGAGTCTCGACCACGCCCTTCTCCTCAAGTTGTGTATCCGCAGGCACTTCCTCAATAGCATTTATGACCGCGACCACCCTCATGTCACTTGGTTGCTTCATCAATTTGGACACATCGAACTTGACCACTTCATTGTTCAATCGGAAGGTCAGTTCGTTTTTCTCCATGTCAACCAATGCTCTTGCTGTGGCTAGCAATGGTCGTCCAAAGATTATGGGAACTTCGAAATCCACTTCGCAATCCAAGATCACAAAGTCAGCTGGGAAGATAAGCTTACCGATCTTTACTAGCACATCGGACAATATCCCTACAGGTCGCTTTACTGAACGGTCAGCCATCATCACTCTTATGGATGTTGGTTTAGGAGCTCCCAAACCCAGTTGTTTGTAGACGGCTAGCGGCATCAAGTTGATGCTAGCACCCAGATCGCACAATGCTTTCCTGAAGTTGAGCTTCCCAACAGTGCAGGGAACAGTAAACGCACCTGGATCTTCCTTCTTTTCGACTAACGACCTAGAAGAAATAGCGCTGCAGTGGTGGAGGTTGTCTTCCGGTTCATAACTTACCGACCTCTTCTTTGTAATCAAGTCCTTCATGAACTTGGCATAACCGGGCATTTGTTCCAGCGCTTCCACCAATGGTATGTTTATTGAAATCTGCTTCAGCATGGTCATGAAATTCAGGAACTTACCATCGTCAGCTTTCTTCTTCAAACGCTGTGGGAAAGGAGGTGGTGGTCGAGGCATCATAGTTGGGAGCTTTTCAGCTTCCTTGCGTTTCTCCGCGGGCTTTGGAGTTTCCTCCTCTACCGCCTCTTCATCATCCGTAACATCACCTTGAGTCTGAACTTCCGGATGTGATTCCGGTAATATTTTTCCGCTCCTTGTGGTGATCGCCATACAGCTTGCATTATTCCTCGGATGAGTGGTGTCGCTCGGCAAGGTACCTGTTTTCCTTGGGTTTAGAGATGCCGAGATGTGACCCACTTGCTGCTCTAGTTGCTTGATCGCGGTTTTGTGTGACTCCACTACCTGACTCAATGTTGATAACTCAGTCCGCATTGCCTTTACTCCAGAGTCAGTCGATTCCACCTTAAGCAACATCTTCGCCATCATGTTCTCCAGTTTGGACGTCTCATCCTCGCTGCCAGTTTTATCCCGATTACCAGGTGGTATATACAACCCACCTCTATCGGTGTTGTTCCTCCAATTTCCTTGGTCGCGCTCTTTGTAGCCACTTTTCTCATAGTGGTTGTCTCGCTGATAATTCCGACCTTGGTTTCTGATGTGACGCTAATTTACGTCACTTTCGACTCCTTTTTACTAAGAACAATCGTACGTTTTCAAGCAACCATTTTTGTTTTTGATGTTTTTATGTTGTATTTGTAGGAAATGGAAACAAACACGGAAACGGAAGAAAATACGCGAAAAACAACATTCTGCCTAAGAGTGACGGCCTGAGTGACGGCCCGTCACAAGTGTGACGGTCCGTCACTGGGACCGTCAACTTGAGGCAGTGTTGCTGCCAAGCAGTCACGGCCCAGGCGACGGTCCGTCACTGCCCTGACGGTCCGTCAAGCCTGGCCGTCACGCTTAGGCAGTGGCTTCAGGCGGCGACCCGCGTTTTGGGGATTCCTAGCCCGTTTTGGATTTGGTTTCTTTGGCTCCTATAAATACCCTATGTTAGGTTTATTTATTTTATTATTCACCCATTAGTTAAAACACGTTTTAGTCATTTTTGAGATCAAGAAACACGTTTGCTCTTCTTAAATTCGTGTTCTTGATTCGTTCTTGAGTTCTTGGTTTCTTTTGTTCTTGGATACTTGAAGATTGTCCTCAATATATTGTAAGGATCTCGTTTCTTTATTATTTTATGAACATGACTTTCTTCTCTTCTTCTTCGAGCATGAGTAACTAAAACTCCCGCAACTAGGGTTGTGGGAGCCATGGCAAACGTAGCAATATAGATTTCGGGTAGCGTTGGGTTCGATATATGTATTGTCACGTTGTTAATCATACATTATGTCACGTTTCTAGTGGATTGCAAACATTAGAACATGCCTAGGTTTAATTTGCTTGAGTAAAGAGATTAAAACCGGGAAACTTGATTAACAACAAGGATTCGAGACTACTAACTCTCGTCTTATTGATTAATGCCGTAACTGGATTAATCTACTTGATGTTAGGATTGAGAGCTAAAAAGCACATCTTTTTGAGATCGAGAGAAGATAAAAGGAAATTTATTTATTTGGTCGAGAGACGTTTAGATGATACAATTGACGCAATCACATCGTGACACGCATATAGAAAGAACCCGGTTAAGCCTAGAATCGACATTGTTACAACGCCATGGTGAACTCATCCCTAGTTCATTCTCTCCCATTGATTATTTCTTTTACATTATTGTTGCTTTTGTTTACGAATTGTTCACAAAACCCCCCCTTTTATTTATCGGAAACATTTGATCACTAGTCATCTACTTCACTAAAGTCTTAATCTTCACCATATTCTCTGTGGGATTCGACCCCAACCTTTGTTTGGGTTCTTTACTTGACAACGATCGCTTACGCTTCATAAATTTGAGGTGTAGTTTGAGCATTATCAAAAAGTGGCGCCGTTGCCGGGGAATACGATTTTTGATTAAGTCTGGTGTGTTTAGTTGACTTTTAGTCATAAGTTCCTGCTTTTATTTTTGTTTGTTGTTTTTGTTTTTGGACAGGGCACAGGTTGTGCATGCCAAGTACCCGAGGTTCGGGGGAACAAATTCTACCTTACGACCCCGAACTTGCGAGAACATTGAGGCGGAATATGGCCGCACAATTAGACGCAGCAAGGATCGCTGCAGAACTGCAGGCCCAACAAAATTTGAATGCTGGGGGTCTGCAGGATGATGTGGTACTGAATGATGAGGATCTTGATTTAGATGGAGCTGGCGCTACGGGCGCCATTATTGTTCCACCGCTATCGCTCGGAGCCAAGTTCAACATCACTAGCACGATGATCCAGCTGTTGAACTTGAGAGGAGTGTTCCGCGGTGTTGCTGGTGACGATGCAAATCAGCACTTGATGAATTTCGTGGGCATCTGCAAATCGTTCGAATTGCCAGGAGTGAGTCAGACAGCGATCAGGCTCAGGGTGTTTCCGTTGTCTCTGTCTGATGAGGCAGCTTTGTGGTTAACAGAATTGACCCCCGACTCTATCGCAACGTGGGGAGAGTTGAGAGGAGCTTTCCTAGAAAGGTTCTTTCCTCCCTCGCGGATGATACAGTTGAGGGACGAGATTAGCAACTTCAGGCAGCAACCGCACGAAGCACTGCACGAGACTTGGTTGCGATTTAAGAAGAAGCTGATACAGTGCCCCAACCATCAGCTGAACAACGAAATCTTGATGCAGACATTCTACAGGGCACTAAATTCGGCTACCAAGCCAACATTGGACAACGCAGCAGGTGGAGTGTTTATGGGTCGCACTTTTGCCGACGCCACAACTATTTTAGACAGGCTCACCAAGACCAACAGGGCCTGGCACACACGAGATTCAGAGGTTGCAGCTAGCACCTATACAGTGGGTATGTCAGCTGAGCAGCGTAGAAAAGAGGAGGAGCGCGACCAAGACATGGCGCACCTGAAAACGCAGTTGGATCTCCTGACAAGGCACTTGACGTCAGGAAGTATAGAGAAGGTACAAGCTGTGGGTTCCCAAGGTATAGAGACTGAGGAGGCAAATTACTTGGGGGGTTTCCAGGCTAATGGCCAGGGAAACCAAGGTCGGAACTATCCAAGAGACAACCACTATGAGAATGGTGGCTACAAAAATCGCGACCAAGGAAGCTGGAGGAACAACACCGATAGAGGTGGGTTGTATATACCACCTGGCAATCGGGACAAAACTGGCAGCGAGGCTGAGACGTCCACACTTGAGAATATGATGGCGAAGATGCTGCTTAAGGTGGAATCGACTGACTCTGGGGTAAAGGCAATGCGAAATGAGTTATCAACATTGAGTTTGGTAGTGGAGTCACACTCAACCGCGATCAAGCAACTAGAGCAGCAAGTGGGTCACATCTCGGCATCTCTAAACCCAAGGAAACCAGGTACTTTGCCGAGCGACACCACTCATCCGAAGAATGATGCAAGCTGTATGGCGATCACCACAAGAAGCGGAAAAGTATTACCGGAATCACATCCGGTAATTCATGCCCAAGGCGAGATTGCGGATGATGAAGAGGCGGTAGAGGAGGAAACTCCAAAGCCCGCGGAGAAACGCAAGGAAGCTGAAAAGCTTCCAACTATGATGTTTCGACACCCACCCCCCTTCCCCCAAAGGTTGAAGAAGAAAGCGGACGATGGTAAGTTCCTGAACTTCATGACCATGCTGAAGCAAATTTCAATAAACATACCATTGGTAGAAGCGCTGGAACAAATGCCCGGTTATGCCAAGTTCATGAAGGACTTGATTACAAAGAAGCGGACGGTAAGTTTTGAGCCGGAAGACAACCTCCATCACTGCAACGCTATTTACTCTAGATCGTTAGTGGAAAAGAAAGGAGATCCAGGTGCGTTCACTGTTCCATGTACCATCGGGAAGCTCAACTTCGGAAGAGCTATGTGTGATCTTGGTGCTAGTATCAATTTGATGCCGCTAGCAGTGTATGACAAATTGGGGTTGGGAGCTCCTAAACCAACGTCTATGAGAGTGATGATGGCGGACCGTTCGGTAAAGCGACCCGTAGGGATATTGTCGGATGTGCTGGTCAAGATTGGTAAGCTTATATTCCCGGCCGACTTTGTGATCTTGGATTGCGAAGTGGACTTCGAAGTTCCCATAATCTTGGGACGACCATTGCTAGCCACAGCAAGAGCATTGGTTGACATGGAGAAAAATGAACTGACCTTCCGATTGAACAATGAAGTGGTCAAGTTCGATGTGTCTAAATTGATGAAGCAACCAAGTGACATGAGGGTGGTCGCGGTCATCAATGCCATTGAGGAACCTCCTGCGGATGTGCACCTTGAGGAGAAGTGTTTGGTCGAGACTCTAGCTGTTGTAAGAAGTATGGCGCGAGAGCGTAAACATGTAGAGGAAGGCGGTGAAATTAAATCTAGAAAACGAAAACACCGCAAGAGAATCTGCAAAGAAAGAGCGAAGAAGTTGTCGCGACTAGCGATGGAGCCCAAAGAGGAAGCTGGAACGCCACACTCCATCGAGTTCTCTTGTTTTGGAGACCCTGGCGGTCTCCAATATCATTCCGGAATTTGAGTCATATCGACTTCACAGGTATTCCTTTATTCTCACAGTTTTTAGTTCATATGGATGCATTGGGGACAATGTATGAGTCTAAGTTGAGGGTGTTGGAAAACCTGTAAGTCACCACCGAGGGTTTTTGTTGCCGTGTTTCTTTTCCCTCCGGTGTGCTATCTAGTAGAACCGGCATGTTTAGGTTGTTGTTTTAAATTTTTTTTTAGTGTCTATAGCAAAGCATGCGAATTCTTATCAAAGTAGCGCCCCTTTTTAAAATTTTCTGGGTTTGTACTTATGATGAAACGATTGACTGTCTGGATCCTTATATGTCATTGTGTGGTTATGATTAGAATGAGTAAGCCGAGCAGTTGTTTGATAGTTGGTAGCGATATAGTTTCTTGGTGCCAAGAGTGTGTGAGATTATTGTTATAAATTCTTACTCTGTGCATGCATCTAGAACTTGCCCGGTCTATTTTGTTAAGTTCGAAGTTAGGTTGCTTAGGAAAGGATCACAGGCCCTTTTTTGCGTGCAGTCCACTTAACCTAAAAGACCGTCCAATTTTGAATAATCCTTTGATCCCTATTTGAGCCATAATTGACCTTGTTCTTTCAATAACCTATCACCGTTCCTGTTTAACTTTGAATCCCTATTTTGGCCCTGGTCCTTCCTTGGATATCGTGCACCTCAACTCAGGCAATCAGCCTAAGTTGAGGGTGGCTACTATAGAGGTAAACCCTGTTTGGCCCTGGTCCTGCATGGACATTGTGCACCTTAACGCAGGTAATCAGCCTAAGTTGGGGGTGGCTACTACAGAGGTGAATGATAAGAAAAAGATGATGGAGAAGATTGGTTTTTGAATAGAATAAAAATCCGGGTGTGCGCCTAAGAAAAGAAAAGAAAAAAATAATAAATAAAAAAAAAAAAAAGAATTGTCAATAAAGAGGTCGCACCTGTATCTAGAATCAGGGAAATAAAAAGGTGAATAAGGATGGATAAAGTGCAGTTATGTGGTGATAAGATGTAAATGGTTCCAAGGAGGGCTTAGTCACTAACCCCTAAATGTATCATACCTGCACCCGAAGCCTCATTACAAGCCTAAACAAGTCCTGTAGTGATCCTGAGTAGCTTTCTGAAGAACCGAAATAGAATAGTAGGGGCAAGCCTATGGTATCGCATGTGCATTGTGTGAAATCGTTGTGAGTGTGAGCGCTTACCTAGTCCCAAATCTTGTGTGTGGGATTTCTTTGTGGTGAGGGCACCAAGATGTCTATATTGTCTATTGATTGTTAGGATAGCTGCGTATGTGTATGCATAATATTCTATCATATCGGAATGACATGTTTGGATCCTTGCAAGTTAGTGTTTCATACATACGTGTGCTACGAGGGAGCCTGATTTAATTGAATAAGTTTAGATTGACCATGAAGTGCTATAGACATGAGTTCGTGTTCTTAGTTGAGTCGTATTATTGTTTTATGTTATGTTGCTTGAGGACAAGCGAACGTTTTAAGTTGAGGGTGTTGATGTGACGCTAATTTACGTCACTTTCGACTCCTTTTTACTAAGAACAATCGTACGTTTTCAAGCAACCATTGTTGTTTTTGATGTTTTTATGTTGTATTTGTAGGAAATGGAAACAAACACGGAAACGGAAGAAAATACGCGAAAAAACAACATTCTGCCTAAGAGTGACGGCCTGAGTGACGGCCCGTCACACATGTGACGGTCCGTCACTGGGACCGTCAACTTGAGGCAGTGTTGCTGCCAAGCAGTGACGGCCCAGGCGACGGTCCGTCACTGCCCTGACGGTCCGTCAAGCCTGGCCGTCACGCTTAGGCAGTAGCTTCAGGCGGCGACCCGCGTTTTGGGGATTCCTAGCCCGTTTTGGATTTGGTTTCTTTGGCTCCTATAAATACCCTATGTTAGGTTTATTTATTTTATTATTCACCCATTAGTTAAAACACGTTTTAGTCATTTTTGAGATCAAGAAACACGTTTGCTCTTCTTAAATTCGTGTTCTTGATTCGTTCTTGAGTTCTTGGTTTCTTTTGTTCTTGGATACTTGAAGATTGTCCTCAATATATTGTAAGGATCTCGTTTCTTTATTATTTTATGAACATGACTTTCTTCTTTTCATCTTCAAGCATGAGTAACTAAAACTCCCGCACCTAGGGTTGTGGGAGCCATGGCAAACGTAGCAATATAGATTCCGGGTAGCGTTGGGTTCGATATATGTATTGTCACGTTGTTAATCATACATTATGTCACGTTTCTAGTGGATTGCAAACATTAGAACATGCCTAGGTTTAATTTGCTTGAGTAAAGAGATTAAAACCGGGAAACTTGATTAACAACAAGGATTCGAGACTACTAACTCTCCTCTTATTGATTAATGCCGTAACTGGATTAATCTACTTGATGTTAGGATTGAGAGCTAAAAAGCACATCTTTTTGAGATCGAGAGAAGATAAAAGGAAATTTGTTTATTTGGTCGAGAGACGTTTAGACGATACAATTGACGCAATCACATCGTGACACGCATATAGAAAGAACCCGGTTAAGCCTAGAATCGACATTGTTACAACGCCATGGTGAACTCATCCCTAGTTCATTCTCTCCTATTGATTATTTCTTTTACATTATTGTTGCTTTTGTTTACGAATTGTTCACAAAACCCCCCCTTTTTGTTATCGGAAACAATTGATCACTAGTCATCTACTTCACTAAAGTCTTAATCGTCACCATATTCTCTGTGGGATTCGACCCCAACCTTTGTTTGGGTTCTTTACTTGACAACGATCGCTTACGCTTCTTTAATTAGAGGTGTAGTTTGAGCGTTATCAGTTTCCCTGGCCATTGGCCTGGAAATCCCCCAAGTAATTTGCTTCCTCATTCTCCATACCTTGGGAACCCACAGCTTGCACCTTCTCCATACCTCCTAAGCACAAGTGCTTTGTCAGGATATCCAACTGTATTTTCAGATGCGCCATGTCTTGGTCACGCTCCTCCTCTTTCCTACGCTGTTCTGCTGACATACCAATGGTATAGGTGCTAGCTGCAACCTCTGAATCTCGTGTGTGCCAGGCCCTGTTGGTTTTGGTGAGCCTATCCAAAATAGCTGTGGCGTCGGCAAAAGTGCGACCCATAAATGCTCCACCTGCTGCATTGTCTAACGTCGGCTTGGTAGCCGAATTCAGTGCCCTATAGAAAGTCTGCATCAAAAACTCGTCGTTCAACTGATGGTTAGGGCATTATGTCAGCTTCTTCTTGAACCTCAGCCAAGTCTCATGTAATGCTTCGTGCGGTTGTTGCCTGAAATTGCTGATCTCGTCCCTCAACTGTATCATCCTTGAGGGAGGAAAGAACCTTTCTAGGAAAGCTCCTTTCAACTCTCCCCAAGTTGCGATAGAGTCGGGGGTCAGCTCTGTCAACCACAATGCTGCCTCATCAGATAGAGACAACGGAAACAACCTGAGCCTGATCGCTGTCTGACTCACTCCCAGCAGTTCGAATGACTTGCATATGCCCACGAAGTTCATCAAGTGACGGTTCGGATCATCACCAGCTACACCCCGGAATACTTCTCTCAAGTTCAACAGCTGAATCATCATGCTGGTAATGTTGAACTTGGCCCCGGGCGCTAGCGGAGGAAGAATAATGGCGCCCGTAGCGCCAGCTCCATCTAGATCGAGATCCTCATCATTCCGTGCGACATCATCCAGCAGACCACCAGCATTCAGATTTTGTTGGGCCTGCAGTTCTGCAGCGATCCTTGCTGCCTCATTTTGTGCGGCCATATTCTTCCTTAATGTTCTCGCAAGCTCGGGGTCGTAAGGTACTGTTGATTCACCCGAGCTTCGGGTACTTGGCATGCACAAATCTGTACCCTATTAAAAACAAAAACAACAAATAAACGTAAAGCAGGAAATTATGACTAAGAGTCAAATAAACACACTAGACTTAATCAAAAACCGTATTCCACGGCAACGGCGCCACTTTTTGATAACGCCCAAACTACACCTCAAATTAACGAAGCGTAAGCGGTCGTAGTCAAGTAAAGAACCCAACAAGGTTGGGGTCGAATCCCACAGAGAATATGGTGAAGATTAAGTCATTAGTGAAATATGTGACTAATGGTCAATAGTTTCCGGTAAATAAAGGGGGGGGGTTTGTAATCAACATGAACAAAAGCAACAATATTGTAGAGAAGTAATCAGTAGGAGAGAATGAACTAGGGACATGTTCACCATGGCGTTGTAACAATGTCGCTTCTAGGCTTAACCGGGTTCTTTCTATATGCATGTCACGATGTGATTGCGTCAATTGTATCGTCTAAACGTCTCTCGACCAAATAAACAAATTTCCTTTTCTATTCTCTCGACTCGAAAAGATGTGCTTTTTAGGCTTTTCAATCCTAAACATCAAGTAGATGTAATGCGCAGTTACGGCATGTAATCAATTAGATACGAGAAGTTGGTAGTGCTCGATATCCTTGTCGTTAATCAAGTTTCCCGGTTTTAATCTCTTTACTCAAGCAAATTAAACCTAGGCATGTTCTAATGTTTGCAACCACTAGAAAACGTGACATAAAGTATGATTAACAACGTGACTACATGTAAATTGAACCCGTCGCTACCCGGAATCTATATCGCTACTTTAGCCATGGCTCCCACAACCCTAGTTGCGGGAGTTTTAGTTACTCATGCTCGAAGAGGAAAAGAAGAAATTCATAATAAAGGAAAGAAGATTCTTACAATATGATGAAAATACCCTTCAATAATCCAAGAACAAGAAAAACCAAGAACTCAAGAACGAATCAAGAACACGCTTACAAGATCAAGAAACCGTGTTGCTTGCGCTCAAAGTCTCGCTCAAACTCCTAAAACTATTGTAAAAATGTGTAAAAACTACTTGAAAGGTGATATGTAAAATAAAACTAACATAGGGTATTTATAGGAGTCTAGGAAACCAATCCAAAAAACGCTCGGATTCCGCGTCGCGCGTCTGCCTTAACTTGACGGCCAGGCTGACGGACCGTCAAGCCAGTGACGGACCGTCGCCTGGACCGTCACTGCTAACCAGTGATGCTGCCTCAGCTGCCTTGGTGTGACGGTCACTATGACGGACCGTCACAGTGTTGACGGGCCGTCACTCAGGCCGTCACTCTTAGGCAGAATGTTGTTTTTCGCGTATTTTCTTCCGTTTCCGTGTTTGTTTCCATTTCCTACAAATACAACATAAGAACATCAAAAACGACAACGGTTGCTTGAAAACGTACGATTGTTCTTAGTAAAAAGGAGTCGACAGTGCCGTAAATTAGCGGCACATCAATACCGCCGGACGCACATATCACATAAAATCCATGGACTATAACACACGAAAAAACCGAAAAATCCCTATTTCCCATTCCGGGACATGTTTGAAATCCTAAAACCCCACGTTTGCCCCGCCGAACCAACGCGCGCCATTACATAGGTCGTCGCGGACGCCTACAGAAAATTTCGGCCAAAATACCGCCGGACGCACATATCACACAAAATCCATGGACTATATAACACACGAAAAAACCGAAAAATCTCTATTTCCCGTTCCGGGCCACGTTTGAAATCCTAAAACCCCACGTTTGCCCCGCCGAACCAACGCGCGCCATTAATTAGGTCGTTGCGGACGCCCACGGAAAATTTCGGCCAAAATACCGCCGGACGCACATATCACACAAAATCCATGGACTATAACACACGAAAAAAACAAAAAAATCCCTATTCCCGTTTTGGGCCATATTTGAAATCCTAAAACCCCACGTTTGGCTCGCAGAACCAACGCGCGCCATTAAATAGGTCGTCGCGGACGCCCCGGAAAATTTTGGCCAAAATACCGCCGGACGCACATTTCACACAAAATCCATGGACTATAACACACGATAAAACCGAAAAATCCTTATTTCTCGTTCCGGGCCACGTTTGAAATCCTAAAATCCCACGTTTGCCCCGTCGAACCAACGGGCGCCATTAAATAGGTCGTCGCGGACGCCCATGGAAAATTTTGGCCAAAATACCGCCGGACGCACATTTCACACAAAAAAATCCATGGACTATAACACACGAAAAAACCAAAAAATCCTTATTTCCCGTTCTGGGCCACGTTTGAAATCCTAAAATTCCACGTTTGCCCCGCCGAACCAACGGGCGCCATTAAATAGGTTGTCGTGGACGCCCACGGAAAATTTTGGCCAAAATACCACCGGACGCACATATCACACAAAATCCATGGACTATAACACACGAAAAAACCAAAAAATATCTATTTCCCGTTCCGGGCCACGTTTGAAATCCTAAAACCCCACGTTTGCCCCGCCGAACCAACGCGCGCCATTAAATAGGTCATCGCGGACGCCCACGGAAATTTCTGCCAAAATACCGTCGGACGCACATATCAGACAAAATTCATGGACTATAACAAACGAAAAAACTGAAAAATCCCTATTTTCCGTTCCGGGCCACGTTTGAAATCCTAAAACCCCACGTTTGACCCGCCGAACCAACGCGCACCATTAAATAGGTCGTCGCGGACGCCCATGGAAAATTTCGACCAAATTACCGCCGGACGCACATATCACACAAAATCCATGGACTATAACACACGAAAAAAACAAAAAATCCCTATTTCCCGAGCCGGGCCACGTTTGAAATCCTAAAACTCCACGTTTGCCCCGCCGAACCAACGCGCGCCATTACATAGGTCGTCGAGGACGCCCGCGGAAAATTTCGGCCAAAATACCGCCGGACGCACATATCACACAAAATCCATAGACTATAACACACGAAAAACCGAAAAATCCCTATTTCCCATTCCGGGCCACGTTTGAAATCCAAAAACCCCACATTTTCCCCGCCTAACCAACGCGCGCCATTACATAGGTCGTTGCGGACGCCCACGGAAAATATTGGCCAAAATACCGCCGGACGCACATATCACACAAAATCCATGGACTATAACACACGAAAAAACCAAAAAATCCTTATTTTCCATTCCGGGCCACGTTTGAAATCCTAAAACCCCACGTTTGCCCCGTCGAACCAACGCGCGCCATTAAATAGGTCGTCGCGGACGCCCACTGAAAATTTCGACCAAAATACCGCCGGACGCACATATCACACAAAATCCATGGACTATAACACACGAAAAAATCAAAAAATCCCTATTTCCCGTTCCGGGCCACGTTTGAAATCCTAAAACCCTACGTTTGCCCCGCCGAACCAACGCATGCCATTAAATAGGTCGTCGCGGACGCCCGCGGAAATTTTCGGCCAAAATACTGCCGGACGCACATATCACATAAAATCCATGGACTATAACACACGAAAAACCGAAAAATCCCTATTTCCCGTTCCGGGCCACGTTTGAAATCCTAAAACCCCACGTTTGCCCCTCCGAACCAACAAGCGCCATTAAATAGGTCCTCGCGGACGCCCACGAAAAATTTCGGCCAAAATTCCGCCGGAAGCACAAATCACACAAAATCCATGGACTATCACACACGAAAAAACCGAAAAATCCCTATTTCCCGTTCCGGGCCACGTTTGAAATCCTAAAACCCCACGTTTGCCCCTCCGAACAAACAAGCGCAATTAAATAGGTCCTCGCGGACGCCCACGAAAAATTTCGGCCAAAGTACCGCCGGACGCACATATCACACAAAATCCATGGACTATAACACACGAAAAAACTAAAAAATCCCTATTTACCGTTCCGGGCCACGTTTGAAATCCTAAAACCCCACGTTTGCCCCGCTGAACCAACACGCGCCATTAAATAGGTCATCGCGGATGCCCACGGAAAATTTCAGCCAAAATACCGTCGGACGCACATATCACACAAAATCCATGGACTATAACACACGAAAAAACCGAAAAATCCCTATTTCCTGTTCCAAGCCACGTTTGAAATTCTAAAACCCCACGTTTGCCCCGCCGAACCAACGCGCGCCATTTAATAGGTCGTCACGGACGCCCACGGAAAATTTTGGCCAAAATACCGTCGGACGCACATATCACACAAAATCCATGGACAATAACACACGAAAAAACTGAAAAATCCCTATTTTCTGTTCCGGGCCACGTTTGAAATCCTAAAACCCCACGTTTGCCCCGCCGAACCAACGCGCGCCATTAAATAGGTCGTCGCGGACGCCCGCGGAAAATTTTGGCCAAAATATCGCCGGACGCACATATCACACAAAATCCATGGACTATAACACACGAAAAAACCGAAAAATCCCTATTTCCCATTCCGGGCCACGTTTGAAATCCTAAAACCCCACGTTTGGACCGCCGAACCAACGCGCGCCATTAAATAGGTCGTCGCGGATGCCCAAGAAAAATTTCGGCCAAAA